>CM050164.1:14966279-15323779 GCA_027410445.1 Discoglossus pictus | reverse complement strand
CACAGAAAAATGTGACAATTAGAGTTTATGTTGATAAAATGACACAAACAGACCCAAAAAGTCAAAAAACAAAATACCCAACACAACATGGCATATTGTATATGGTATTTCAAGTCTTTTTTACCACCCACATAGTTTTATAATATTCTCAGTGAAAAGATCAAGAGTTCTTCCCTTGAGTATATAGCACAGGCTTATCAACCTAGTTAATTAGATTAACGAGTCTGACAAATCTTACTCATTCTCATGAGCCCCAATCATTGGAAGGGTCTGTCTTCTTAATCATCTGTCTTTAAGTAGATCTAAATTATACTTGATCAGCTGGGAGCAATTACTGGATTTATGTCAGATAATGGGTTAATTACAAGGAGATTTTAAGAAACATTTCTCAATAATATATATATATATATATATATAGAAATATTGTAATTGAATATAAAATGTCTTGTAAATAATAATTGTTTGGTCTTTAAAATCCCATTGTTATTATATATGTACTAAATAATAATCATTGAAAGTAATAAACGTGTAAATTAATGATATTTGCAAATGTGTTGGAGGGATGGAATGCTTAGGGTTTGATTTTGGTGCGTTATGGTTAGGGTTGGAGTTGTGGTTGGTTAGGGGTTGTTGGCAGGTCTGATAAATTAGTGCTCAGAACAGAACTCAGAATTAAGCAGATTGTTCTGGGGCGCTACACGAATACTACTACTCTGATGGCTGAAAATGAGGACGAACTAAAGGATCTATTGATGAAGGTGACATAAGATAGCGATAAGCTGGCCTGTTGATCAACGTTAAAAAGATGAAGATCATGGCGATCAGGAATCTCAGTTCCTGGCAAATAGATGGGGAAGAAGTGGAGGCAGTGACACATTTTATTTTCCCGAGCTCCAAGATTTCTTCAGATGATGACGGTAGCCATGAAAGTAGAATCAATTTGCTACTGGGGAGGAAAACTATGGCATGCTAGTAAAAAGTAAATATATTACACTATCAACAAAGGTCTGCATAATTAGAGCTCTGGTATTCCCAGTAGTAACATACAGATGTGAGAGCTGGACCATAAAGAAGTCTAAGTGCCATAAATCTGATGCATTTGAATTGTGGTGTTGGAGAAAACTACTTACAGTCCAATAAATCAGTACATCAGGAACTCAAGACAAACTGTTCAGTGGAAGGTTTGATCATGAGGCTAAAGCTTTTGGCCATATCATGAGAAGACAGAATTGCCTAGAGAAGATTGATGCTGAGAAAGATTGAAGTCATGAAGAAGGGGATGGCAGAGGTGGAGATGGATAGATGCAATGAAATTGATCTTGAGGGAGTTCAGAGGGGCAGTAACTGACAGAGTGTTCAAGGAGAGTTGGACACGACTGAATGACTGAACAGCAACAAACATATGGAAAGAGAACAGATATATGGCGACAGTGTAGGAAGATAAATGATAAAGGATGGGACTGGGAAGTTGTGTGAAATAGGAATGAGGGGAAGCCTCTTGCCTGCCATCTTTGGTACCCTGCGGCCCTATGCCATAGCTTTGTTTAGGCATGGATGAGACTGGATGTTTGGTGAGATAGGAATGAGGGGAAGCCTCTTCCCTGCCACCTTTGGTACCCTGCCGCCCTATGCCATAGCTTTGTTTAGGCATGGATGAGACGGGATGTTTGGTGAGATAGGAATGAGGGGAAGCCTCTTCCTTGCCATCTTTGGTATCCTGCTGCCCTAGGCCATAGCTTTGTTTAGGCATGGATAAGACTGGAAGTTTGGTGAGATAGGAATGAGGGGAAGCCTCTTCCCTGCCATCATTGGTATCCTGCTGCCCTAGGCCATAGCTTTGTTTAGGCATGGATGAGACGGGATGTTTGGTGAGATAGGAATGAGGGGAAGCCTCTTCCTTGCCATCTTTGGTATCCTGCTGCCCTAGGCCATTGCTTTGTTTAGGCATGGATGAGACTGGAAGTTTGGTGAGATAGGAATGAGGGGAAGCCTCTTCCCTGCCATCATTGGTATCCTGCTGCCCTAGGCCATAGCTTTGTTTAGGCATGGATGAGACGGGATGTTTGGTGAGATAGGAATGAGGGGAAGCCTCTTCCTTGCCATCTTTGGTATCCTGCTGCCCTAGGCCATAGCTTTGTTTAGGCATGGATGAGACTAAAAGTTTGGTGAGATAGGAATGAGGGGAAGCCTCTTCCCTGCCATCATTGGTATCCTGCTGCCCTAGGCCATAGCTTTGTTTAGGCATGGATGAGACGGGATGTTTGGTGAGATAGGAATGAGGGGAAGCCTCTTCCTTGCCATCTTTGGTATCCTGCTGCCCTAGGCCATTGCTTTGTTTAGGCATGGATGAGACTGGAAGTTTGGTGAGATAGGAATGAGGGGAAGCCTCTTCCCTGCCATCATTGGTATCCTGCTGCCCTAGGCCATAGCTTTGTTTAGGCATGGATGAGACGGGATGTTTGGTGAGATAGGAATGAGGGGAAGCCTCTTCCTTGCCATCTTTGGTATCCTGCTGCCCTAGGCCATAGCTTTGTTTAGGCATGGATGAGACTGGAAGTTTGGTGAGATAGGAATGAGGGGAAGCCTCTTCCCTGCCATCTTTGGTATCCTGCTGCCCTAGGCCATAACTTTGTTTGACTTTGGGGAATTTCAGTCTTTCTTGGAACACAGAACAGACTCATGCATTGTCCAACTAGGTGCAGGCCTAGGGAGACAAAATAGAAGTTGCTGAGGAGGAAGAAAGAAAAGAAGCAGCTGAGAGAAGACTAGAAGCAGGAGAAGGAGATGTAACTGAAATAGACAGGGTGCACTCTGGAGCAGAGAGGGCTCATATCAGAGCGGGGTCTGGCAGCACAAAACATAAACTCAACTCTGCATGTCACATTGTTAATATTTGTATCAATTAGACCATTCTTTTCCAATTAATATAAACTCTTCGCGTTGACCTTCCAAGTCTCGGGTTGCGTGTCCCTGTGCCTACAATAATCAGATATTTGGAGTTATTTTGTCAATGGTTGCTGTGCCAGCCGTCTCCTCTATGACCTCGATCATGTCACTTTAAGTTAGCTTTGCCAGCTCTAATTTGCTAATAATAACAACATGTTTCTATCTCCCCTTTGGAAGCTGTCACAGCTCATTCTTCTTTCAAACTAATTAACTTGCTCTTGTATCTAAAGCGAACATTTTTATTGCGTGCACTTTCTGAGCCACATTAAAGTGGCCACACTATGTGCACCCGTGGATTTAGATCTGGGCTCAGATATCTGGGCCTCTATAGCAGTGAGTTCCACAGCGGAGTATCTAGTACTTTTTAGTTCAATATATATATTTATATAAATTCAACAACAAAGACATCTGTACATAAAATGGTTTAAAAAATATTAACCTACCTGAGCTGCTAGGTTTGTCCCCACCACACAACTCATGTTGTTTCAGTAGAAGCCATTGATTTTATGGGGATCTTGTTTAATTATAAAAGAGCTCTTACTTAAACATGACTTTAGTCTGATAGGACTAGGAAAATTAGGCAACAAATAAAAACAATGACATCATTGATGGCTTCAAGTGGGGGCATGGCCACACATGTACACAGCACAGGGGGGATAAGTCATAACTACTGATTAATTAAACAGCTGCCAATGGAGTTCAATGGCTTCCACAAAAACAATGTTGAGTCATATGGCAGGAGGGAGACCCAGCATACCAGGCAGGTACCTTTCATTTTAAAACTTTATTATTAACAGAAACCTTTATTGTTGAATGCATTAATCATTTTATTTGTTGAATTTATAAATCATTTTATTTACAGATGATGTTATTACAGAATAAATAAATACACATTTACTGAACTAACAAGTAATGAACTAGATATTCACAGTCCTTTATCTGGTGCTTGCACTGGCTCTTTAACCAATCAATGCATTTCAGAAATTATTGTGGAAGTATATGTATTATAGAGGTAAGATGTGCTCTGGAGTTGGGATATATATATATATATATAGTAAATAAATAGTACATCCGTGTTCACATTTGAATGTCTAAAACAAGTTAAAAAACCTGCTTCTCGCTCAGAATTCAGAGAAAAACAGTTATTACACTGCATTCTGGGAAGCTGAGAAGGTTTCTGGAATTTACTATGTATATAATGTACCTGTGTATCTACACTGCATTCTGGGAAGCTGAGCTGGGACATGCAAATGTGCCCACAAATGCCTCGCTCTTCAATCCATAGCCATTATCAAACATGGCTTCCTTTAAGCTTACGCATGCTGTATTACACAGCTTTTATGCAAAGCCAAGGTTGGATTAAACACAGGCTGAGTATCCAATCCATGTACAGCTGTTTCAAGCTTACTAGCTATACTCAGCATTGAGTAGGATCTCAGCTTGTGTTGTGGACGTTATGAGTAGGTAGTTCATATATAGATAGTTAGATAGGTAGATGGATATATATATATATATATATATATAGATATATATATATATATAGATATATATATATTTATTTAATGTACATATTAAGCATTCACTGAGAGGCCTGAAACACAGTGTTTTGCAATATGTTGATGGCCCATCTGGCAACGAAAGGGTTAAACACGTTTAAAAGTGGTGATACACAGAAATACATGGAAATAAGAAGATTTGAGCGAGTAAAAAAAAAATGAACAAAGAAATAAATGATTAATGCCGTCACAACTTTATTTTCGACCTGTAGAAATCATGAGGGATAAGAACATTTAAGCAAATAGAATGAATCTTATTAATTACAGATTTCTATGTTGATATCAGCAGTAAAATCTTAGACATTGCTGAGGGCCAGATGGCTTTAGAAATATGTATATTAAATTGTTCTCTGAGATATTAGTTACTTCCTTGGTTGGAATAATGAATCATGTAAGGCACATATTGTGTAGGACAGATGTTGATGTTGGCTTTTATAGGGGACAGAAGCCTGTACCGGTTTCATTATGAAACTCAGATGTAACTAATATAACCCATGTCCTCCCGGTCAAAGCAACTACTGGCGTATTATATTCCCATATCACGGCCATCGCATAACAGAGGAATCTTAAAGGGATATGGAAGATTCCTGGAAGTTACTAGGTATATAATATCCCTGCGTATCTATTTACTTTTATGTACTTTATTGTATTAAGAAGGGCTTATAAGCTCTGTTTTTACTGCCTAAAATAAAATAAAAAATACTCCCCGTATGGGACTGCCCACTGTAACGTATGAAGTCACAGACTCTGTAGGGCTGGATGTGCAGTGTAGTGTCCTAGCCTATCAGGGACCTCATCTTAGAAGCATTATGCAGAATGTTGCTGAGACATGGTCACTGATTGGTTAGTATGAGTCACTGCAGAGCACGTACTACAGAGTCTGTGTCTTTGTGAGCTGCAGAGGGCAGACCCATACAGAGTCTATTTGTTTGATTTTAAGCAGTAAAAACAGAGCTTAATAAAATTAATTATATACAAATCAATAGTTGCACAGGGATATTATATACCTAGTAACATCCAGGAACCTTCCGTATCCCTTTAATGTTTTTGTATTCAGCACCATGGACAGCTTCCCAAGATGTCTAATGAAAATATACAAATTGAATTTGAAACCTGTCATACAGTTAGTATTTAATTAGAAAAATAGAAATTGTGATGCCTCTGCTGGACGCTGGAGGCATCCATGGTACTTTGGTGAAAATGTGTGGGTGAGAGGGGCGTTTAGATTTCTACAGGAGCTGGCTTGCATTTATTGTTTTGATCGGCTTGATTCTGAGCATGTGCAAAGGGAAAGTGTGATGTGTCAGATTTTAATACTGAACTTACTTTCACATGATGCTGATGTATGTGTCTGTCCACTGTAAGATCAATGGGATTAGACTGCTTTATCTAGATTGCAAGGCTAAATTTTCAGTCACAAGGTTATTTTATCAACACATTGCTCTACATTGGCAGAGAATGTTGTGTTAATAAGGTTTTCCCTTAACAAGTTTATGTGGGGGCAGTCTATGAATTATAATTTGCCTCCTATCTAATCAGATTGCCCTTGAAACCCTTTAGACGTGTCTCTCAGCCAATGAAAAAGTACATTTAATATTAAATATTGCTATTATTAGACCGCTACCTTGTGGTGGTGAAACGGCTGGTGTACCTCAATGAAGCTGTGAGCAATACCATGTAGGGTTACGCGAGAAGGGCAGGTCACAGCAGAGAGGTCAGACAAATTGCGGTCCACTGGAGAAGAGACTGGCAACCCACTCCAGTACATTTGTCAACAAAACCACATAGATAAGCACAACTGTAAAAACAGATAGATGTGCCTGGTGTGCCATGTCCATATGGTCACTGAGAGTCAGACATGACTGAGGGACTCAAAACAACTATTGCTATTATAAATTGCTAACCATTAAGTTTATTAATGCTTAATGCATACTTAGATTAACCAACACTTCTTCTTAAGATATTAAGAAGAACACTTCTTCTTAAGATATTACAGTGATCCTTTAAGATAATTATTTGTAATTAAATGTAATTGGGCAAGAAATTTTCAGACATCATCAACACTTCACATTGTAGTAAATGTGACCATGTGATGTCCACAATTTTATTAAAAACAATAAAAACAATAAATCCACATATTACAAGGATCAGAGATCTAAACTTGATGGACGCAAAGTCTTTTTTCAACCTTTTCTTGTTTTAAATACATGTCTTAGCTTGGTGATTTAATTCACTTTATCCTTCTCAATATAATTATCATGTAAAATTAAGACTTACTTCTTAAATGCCCCCAGCATAACAGATTCTTACCTTCTGTCTTCCAGTTCTCTCATGTAGGGTGCCATGTTTCACATGTGTGACTTAAGACCACACCCGACAGGAGAGACTTCTGACTTCCAGTATCTCAAACTGCTCTGCTGCAAGAAAGCAGTGACATGCTGTGTGTCTGAGCATTATTGAACACTGAATGGGTGTGTGGGTGTGGCTTTAGGTCACAGCTTTGAAACATGGCACCCTACATGAGAGAGAACAGGAAGACAGGAGAGGTTTCAGAAGGTGATATTTTTTTACTCTGGGGGCTTCTTCTAAGTAAGTGAGGTGTAAATTGTGTATCATAATTATATTGAGGATAACATTAGTTAATTAATTAATTAATTAAATAATATATATTAAAAAGAGTGCCTTAAAAAAAATCTTAGACCACCATCTCTCACTCTTTGCTCTGTCATCTCATTATTAAGACTTATATCAGTCAATCTTCAAATTTTACAGCTTATTTACATCCCCTGAACATCAAAGGAGCAGAAACATCTCACAGGATCCAAATATATAATTAAAAGTGAAGGTGAATGCTGGCATAGACAAGATAGAAAGATAAGATATAAACTAAAGATAACAAGATACATATTTGTGTTTCCAGCATTACCATAAACGTATGATGTCACTACAATAGAAGGAGCCTTATAATAGACCATGAAGTGATATTTTAAATAAGACTGATTTAAAAACAAATCTACGATTAGACTATCTGCCCCTAAATCATAAGACAAACTGCTCACTGGTTTGATCTTGAGGTTAAAGTTTAAATATTTTGTCCATATCACAAGAAGACAGGATTACCTAGAGAAGACTCTGGTGCTGGGAAAGATGGTCAGTGACTGACATGTAGTCCAAGGGGTCACAGAGAGCCAGACATGACTGAACGACTGAAACCAAAAGAGCTCAATTATTTAACAGTTTCAGTCTTTTTTTTGTAATAACCAATTGCAGTTATAACTATTTATATCTATTTGTTTGTGCAATAACTTAGACCTTTGCTGTGTCCATCTAATTCCATAATTATTATAATGATTTAATGTTAGTTCATTGGATCAATGTGTGACAGCATTTACTTCAGGTGCTTTAGTACATTTAAAGGGATATGGACGGATCTAGAATTTACTAGGTATATATGTATATCTATTTACCACTATGTACTTTATTTTAAGGGGTTCCCTGGTAGCCCAGTGGTTAGGAATACCAGGAGCTGTAAGGGGTCACAGAGAGTATTCATGTGATGCAGAGGGCAAACTATCTGCAGCTCATGAATACACAGATCCTGCTGTGCAGTGTCCCATAGTAACCAATCAATGAGCATCTCTCAGCTACATGAGGCTGAGAAATTATTCCTGATAGGCTAGGACACTACACTACACACCCAGCACTACAGGTTCTGTGTCTACATTTGCTATAGTAGACAGACCCATACAGGGATCATTTGTTTGATTTTAGGCAGTAAAAATGTTTATATGCGCTTCTTAATAAAATAAAGTAGATGTCAGTAAATCGATACACAGGGATAGTATATACCCAGTAACGCCCAGGAACCTGCCATATCCCTTTAATCATACAAGTCACTCTAACAGGTTTTGTGTTTGTGTTTCTGATATTAAATTTGTGTTTATCAAAAGGATTATAATTTCCTTGGGTCATATCTCATTGCCATAAAATGGTCAACATAGTTTAGTTAAAAATGTGAACATTCTTTAATGTATTACCTATTATATCTAATTATATACGACACCGAGGACATCTCAGCATCACAGACAACTGCACACTGAAAATAAAGATATAATAATAAAAATATATAATAACTTTGACAAAAAGCATAATTAAGTGTGGAAAAAATCATAAAGATTGTTTTTAATGTTAATGCCCCTGGAGGCATCCATGATACCATGGTGGTGTGTGGTTACATTTGTGGAGAGCTATGGTTGCATCTGCTTCTGGGCCTGGATGGGTGTGCTATTAATTTCAGTAATCTAACAAACTCTATTGACCTCTTCCTGCTCCTTCTTCCCCCTCCCCTACTTTTATTGATAGATACATAAACACACCCTCATGATCTAGCTCTGAGGAAGGATGTAACAAACACAGAATGGGTTCCTATATTCATAACAGTCTTCAAAACATCTGATTTTCACTAGAAATCACAGAGGAAACGTATATTTTCTGTGTTCAGCACCATGGACAGCTGTCCAAAGATGGCTCTACACAACTGCAAATATTGTTAGCTTATTAGATACTTCATAACAAAAAAATCTTCAACTACAGTAGTCCTTTAATTCACATACTTGCAGATTGTCCCTCTATAAGAAGGACAGTATATCTTTTAAAGGAAAATCTCTCTCTCCTTCTCGGTCCCTCAAACGTTCATATTTATAATAGACTAGCGAATTGCCCATCAAAAAATGACGGCAATGAAATTGTAAGTGAGCTAATGCTATTTGGTGTATAATAATAAAATAACTGATAGATTAATAAATGAATATACTTTACCTATTTTGAAGCATTGTGTTGAAGAGCTGACAATCTGTTTTGATGTTGCTGTGGAGCTGCTTTGTAAGCGTGATGAATGTGTGCAGTGTAATAGGCTGCGTGCGTGAGACCAAACCGGTGGCGTAGCTGTGTACTTCCGCATTGTATAAGTTATTGTTATAAAATGGCGGCTACTGTGTGGTATGCGTCTGTAGCGGAATATCCGTAGCTGTTTTGTGGTGTTTTGCGAGTTTCTTGTGGTGTTTTGCGTGTTTATAGTCCTGTAGCCTCATTTTAGTTTTGTACGGCGGCCATTTTTTCTCACGCTTAGATAATTTGTTAGTGTCTAAACTTTTTTCTTTTGCGTTAAATTAAGGTGTAACTTCATTTTTGAGGTCCTGGATGCTCCTTCTTGCTGTAGGTAAGCTTTTTATGTATGTGCTGTGCGTATTTATTGATTTTTTGATGTCTGAGGGTTGCGGACGATTTTTGCGAGGTCGTAATTGCTCGTAACGTGTCTCGTATTTTGCTTGCGTTATGACATAAAGTTTGCGAGGGCCGCGGCTCGCTGTGCGAGCCAGCAAGCGTTAGCAACAACTCGTATGCTAACAACTATATATGTGATTCCCCCATTTAAAGGCAAACCCCCATATTCTAGTCCAGCCATATCCATATATTTTATCCGAGCCCATTCAGAGAGTTCAGACCTGTCTATTCTGCACCACAGCCAAATATACACAACATATATCACATTTACTAGGTAAAGGCACACTCTGTGTAGTTGTTTGTTATATGTTTAGATCTTTTTGAATTTGATACCTACACCCTTCTGTCGCACCAAGGGCAGAGGAATAAAAAAAAAAAATATGGGGAGATAAAGTCTTAATATATATATATATATATATATATATATATATATATATATAAATGAATTAATGAATAAATATATATAAATGCATATAACTATATATATATATATATATATATATATATATATATATATGTTGTTTAGTCATTCAGTCGTATCTGACTCTCCATGACCCCATGGAACAAAGCACGCCAGGCATATCTTGTGTCTGGTTGTGCTAATCCATAAGGTTCTCGTGGCAAAGACTCTGAAGTACGTTGCCAGTTCCTTCTCCAGTGGACCGTGATATTTCTGAATACTCTGCCCTGACCTGACTATCTTGGGTGACTTTACTTAGTATATCTCACAGCTCCAATGAGGTACCCATGACAAGGTAGTGATCCAGGGGATGTGTATATATATATATATATATATATATATATATATATATATATATATATATATACACTCCTATCTCACACATGCTCAAAAAAGCAGGCAGTTACAAAAAAAATGCAAGTTCCACTCCTGCAGAAAAGTAAATGCCCCTATTACATGTATATACACAGACTTTACAACAAGTATAATGGTTGGCTCCAATATCCTTGGAGGCATCCATGATACTGTGATTAAGGTTGTGTATATATATATACACAGTTATCACCAAAGTATCATAGATGCATCCAAGAACCAATAATACATTTATATACATATACTTTTTCATCATAACATTGATTTATTATTAAATCCCATTTATGAAATAAGTATTTGGTTAATACTATGTGACTATACCCCACAGATTTCCTTTGAAGAGGCATCTTGAGACTTTCATCACCGTTCCTTTACGTCTGTTGTAACTTCCATAAGTCTGCAGCAGATGTGTTTGTTGATGCAACACTAATATTGCACAAATAAAGTCTCTCTTTAGCAATTACTTGAAAGTTTCCACATATGTTATGAATTTCTTTGCCTGTAAACAGTAATATCGTTTAATTGTAAATTCAGCCTGAGTGTGATTGGTTGGAATTAAATACAAGACACTGAGCAATTAAGAGCTGTTTAATGATAAAAATGATAAGTTTCAGATTGTGAATGATATAAAATGTATTTAATGACACGGAACCCTTGTCTTGTGCCTTCATCCTCATTCCAACTTATGGACCCAAAAGCATTTTGCTATGTATTTAATTATATCATAAAAGTCAATGCGATTATTAGATACAAGATTGAGATAAAATGAGGCCGTTTTTTGACATAATCCCCACATGGTCCACATGACTTGTGTCTCCTTGATCATGAGTGGCGTTGTTATGGTGTAGACCTGAGATGGATATAAGGCTGAAATAATCACTTTTAGTTTGGGAAAAGCTTCAGATATTTGTGAAGCTTGTTAATAAATAAAATGAGCAGTTTCAGACATAAGGTTATTTTTTAGGTAAAATATTTAATTTAAGGAACACTGCTTGTGATGCACTTGTTACTGGCCTGGAGAGTGATGTTCTCCTAAATTATAATGTCTATTTAATAGAAATATATGTGTGGGGCTGTAGAGGGATTTGCTGATTCATTGGTGGATTATGACAAGATTTCAGCACAAGGTACCTTTCCCCTCCATCTTTATACTTATATAGATAATTATAATTGCAAGCCTTGTTCACCTTTCTCATTAAGCGCCCCCATCAATCTTGAAAAGGCAGAGGCTGCTAAAATGAAGTTTTTCTATGATAATGCACAACCTGTTTAGTTGTTCAGTCATGTCCGACTCACTGTGAACCTATGGACCACAGCATGCCAGGCATATCGGTCAGCCATTGACAATGGCTATTTGCCATGTTTTTTTGTCTTTTTAATGTTGAACAGCAACCCAACTTTTCCACTCTCTTCTTTCACCCTCATCAATATGTCCTTTAGTTCCTCCTCATTTCCAGCCATCAGAGTAGAATCATCTTCGTATCTGAGGTTGTTGATATTTCCCCTATCAATATTAATTCTGGACTTGGATTTAACCTGCCCAACCTTAAGAACTTGCCTCATTTTGTTGTGATCCACACAGTCAGGGGCTTTAGAATAATCTATGAATCAGTTAAAAATTCTAGAACTCTCTTACTTTTCGCAATTATCCAGCGGTCATTGGCAATTTGATCTCTTGTGCCTCTTCCTCTGTGGCACCCGGCTTTGCACATCTGGTATATTTTGTTGGAGCTGAGCTTGCAGAACCTTAAGCATTACCTTGCCTAAGTGTAATTGTTTGAGAATTGGAGCCCTTTTTGACACTGCCTTTTTTTGGGGCTTGATTGTAGACTGAACTTTTCCAGTCTGTTGGCCATTGTTGAGTTTTCCAATTTTTTTAGTATAAGGTAAGCAAAACTTTCATAGCATCATCCTGTAGGATTTTGAACAGTTCATATGGACTTTATCCATCACCTCCTACAGCCTTATTACCAGCAAGACATTCTAGGGCCCATCTCACTTCACTCTCCGAGATGTCTGGCTCCAGCTCATTGGACAAACTATTAAGGTCATCACTGCTGTTAAGATCCTTCCTGTATAGATCTTCTGTGTATTCCTGTCAACTCTTCTTTATTGGAACTCCTTCTGTAAGTCTCTCCCATTTTTGTATGTTATCACTCCCACTTTGGTATGAAAGGTTCCTTTGAGATCCCCAACTTTTTTGAAGAAATCTCCTGACATTTCCTTTCTGTTATCTTCATTAATCTCTTTATATCGCTCATTGTAGAAGGTATCCTTGTCACTTCTTTCTATCCTCTGGAATTCTGCATTCAGTTGGACAAATCTTTACTTATCTCCACTACTTATTGTTTTCTTTGTTTCCCGGGTGACTTACACAGCTACTAATATTGTTTGTATTTTGCACAAACGTGTGAAGCTTTTTCTTATGCACAGTGGTCTTTTAAATGTACATATAAATGCACCATCAGAGGCAATAAACTGCATAGATATTGAGGTTCAGCCCTGGGCAGTCACACTGATTATATTGTAGCTTTATTGATTTCTATGCTCACACTTTCCCATGGTGAGAGATGGCTGAGGTGTAAGAGTATATCTGAGGTTGTGCGTTCAAATCCCACTTCACCTCCTTTTCTTTAAATAATTGTTAAATTCTGATTATTTTGAAACCATTTCTGATGTAAAACGTTGTGACTTGAAATCCTAGACTCCAAGTCTCAGTTCTCCTCCCTTTTCTCACATTGTTATTTTTATTTATGTTCATATTTTGTATTTGTTTCATTTATTAAATGTACCTAAATAATTATATTAAAAGCATTCATACACCCATCCTTGCCTCATACCAATCCATCTCTTAATGTTACTAATTTATCCCCATCCCTCTATATTTTCCATATCAGGTCCCCACATTCTACAGTAAACTCCCCGTTAACTGGCACCCAAGGGGACTCCCTATTGCCGGATAAGTGTTGTAATGGAGTTGGAACACGAATCCAATATCTCTGCTGGTATACGGTAAAATATCCAAGAAGCACTACAGTCTCACCATCCCCAACCTCCCATATTGGACGACACTCAATTGGGAGTCAAAGACTACTGTCTTTATTTTGTTGTGCAGAAATATATATACACATCTCTTCCCACAGGCAATACACATCCCCCATAGTTGGCCACACAATACACATAGAGAGACAATAGGTGGGTCACACCTCCCTGAGGCTACCTGGCTACTTTGATAGAATTAGACATTGATCAGATTATACTTCTTTGTTCTTATGTCTGATAATGAAAACACTTTATACAATAGACTTCCTTATCTTATGAGGAGTCTCTGTAATAGGATTATCTATTATGCCAAGGTCTGCAATAGTCTGGGCTAATATTCTGCAGAGCATTAACCAACATACATACAGTATAACAGCAGGATCATATTTTAACCATAATAATTAAATAACCATAAAACAGGGAAAACAGTGATGGGTTCCGTTACAAGTGTATTTTCTGGTTAATCGTGAGTCCCTGAAAACAACACTTAAACCCCCCAAAACTCCCGAAAAATACATTTAAAAGGGAATTAGCCCCTAAACTGGGCCATTTTGGCCCAGAAAAAAAAAAATAGAAAAAAAGTTAGTTTTTTTTGTGCAGTCTCGAGCTGCCGAATAGTGCCGGATAGTGTCGGTTATGCCGGTTTAGCAGGAGTTTTTTGAAAATGGGGAATTGATCCCAGTGCCGGTTGCTTGAGAGTCCCAGTTAGTTAGGTGCCGGATAACCGGGATTCTACTGTATAATAAATTCCAGCTTTGTTTTAGCCTCCTATTATTTCCATTTGGCCCCTCGTTCTCATCCTCCGTTTTAACGCTACAAATGACATGTGACATATGGCTTCAGAAGCTTGTTTGGGCCTATTATAAACTCTCCAGATTGAGCATTTTAGCTTCAAAGTCCAATTTTGCCTTTTTACAGCAACTACATGCACGGTGCATTTTAAAATGACATCTATGAAAAAGCCTTGAAAATAATGTCTGGTTTCAATTACAGGCTATGAATGAAAAAATCTTCATATGTGCCATGTACAAATGCTCAGTAAGTAGTGAATACTAGAAGTAATAATCACACAGAATAG
The DNA here is from genome assembly GCA_027410445.1 of Discoglossus pictus. Taxonomy (NCBI): domain Eukaryota; kingdom Metazoa; phylum Chordata; class Amphibia; order Anura; family Alytidae; genus Discoglossus; species Discoglossus pictus. Next base: position 15,309,042 of record CM050164.1, on the reverse strand, counting down.
ATAGTGTTTTATCTTTAGAATATTATATTGTCTTAATATAAAGTTTTATAGTACAAAATATAGGTTTTATGGAAAATAAGAACCAGTGCTCTTATTGTTTTTGTAAGTTACCTGAAAGCCGGGTTTAATGAATCCTCGGGATGGTGCGATGATCCTTTACAGTATGAGTCTGCCGGGTGGGCCAATCCATTATCTACTACCCTAACAGTAAAGTAATCTCCACTTAATCTTCTATCGTTCAACTTTAAATCATAACCTGTTGTTCTAGTTTTTATATCAGAAATATATTTCTCACTAGGCCAATGAGGCTCAGGCCTAGGGCAGCACATTTTCAAAAGGCTGCAGTCTGTCTCGTTACATTCAGTGTTATTTATTTTTACTTTATTATATCATTTTGATCCAGTTTAGATGTTCAAGGGTAAATATGGGACTCAAGTGATTCCTGGTTATTTTAGTGTAGCTCTTCTAATATATTTAGGAGAAAATATAGTTATGACATTGGACAATGGAATTTTTCTTTTATATACATATATATTTTTTTATATATATATATATATATATCACATATAATAGTTGTGGATATATGGCCCATTGGTCACTCTTTGCAAGCCTGCAGCCGTTGGTGACTGCAGCACGCAGCTGTGACTGGGACCGGCAAACGATAATGACTTGACTGCATGTGACGTCACATCATTAGCATGTGCCGGTCCCGGTCACAGCCTGAATACGTGCAGCAGGGGAAGGATCATCATCAGATCATCGGATCATAGTAAGGAGAGAGGGGAAAGGGGAAAGGGAGGTGAATGGAGAGGAGGAAACGAGGAGGAGAAGGGAGAAAAGGGAGGAGGATGAGGGAAGGGAGGAAAGGGAGGAGGAGGATAAGAGGAGAAGCGGGGAAAAGGGAGAAGGAGGATGAGGGGGAAAGGGAGGAGGATAAGGATAAAGGGGAAGATCATTGCCTAAGTCCTGCGGGCTTGGAAGGCTTCAATGCCTCAACGGCTCGCTTCGCTTTGGGCGGTTTGCAAGCGTGACGACAAATTGCAGTTCGACAATTATAATATGTAATACAGCACACAAGGTCATATTTTGTTCCCTGAGCTCACATGTGGGCTCTGCTAGGAGGGGGGAAGGGGAAAGAGACACAGGGGAGGGGGGAATAAAAGCAGGGGAGGAGGGAGAAAGCGATACGTGGGAGGGGGAAGGGGAAAGAAACACAGGAGATGGGTGGGAAGAGACAAGGGGAGAAGGGGTACAGAAACACAGGGGAGGGAGAGGAGGGAAAAGACACAGGGGGGAGGGACACAGGGGAGGGGGGGAAGAGACACAGGGGAGGGAGGGGGAAGAGAAAAGAGAAACAGTGGAGGTAGGGTAGGGAAAAGAGACACTGGGGAAGCAGGAAAGAGACACTGAGGAGGGTGGAAGAGACATAGGGGAGGGAGAGGGGGAAGAGACACAAGGTAGGGAGGGGGAGAGACACAGGGCCAGGGATGGGGGAGAGACATGAAATATTATACTGTCACTTTTGATGGGCAAATGACTAGTTACATTATATTGTTTATCCTATTTGTCTGTGTAATGTAATACAGATCCTGATGTATATATTATATTTTTTACATATTAAAGACAGAAACATTTATAATATAATTATTAATAATATATATATATATATATATATATATATATATATATATATATATTTGTGTTATGGGAAGCCCTACCAATAGATTGATTAATATTCATAGATATTGAGGGATTTTCCCACTGGTTTTGCCGGTATTTTTGTAAACAGGCAACAGAAATACAATATTTGCTCACAATGGCTCCACATCCCATCGCCCCATGAGCCCGGAAGATCTCTAATCATCAGTACACTGTAACAGAGCCAACTAACCATATCAAATCCTTCTGTCATAGGCCTGTGCTGCATGTTCTTCCCATTTGGCACTAATTGGGTCGTACTGTTCGGTATCTGGCCTCTCAGCACTCCTCCTTTACAGGTTCACCTTTTGTTACAGTTAGTCTTAAAAAATAGCAACTAAGGATGGGAAATGCCTTTGTATGAGAGGTGTTATATTAACAGAAAAGGAACCCATTGGACGGTATCTGTCCAATTTCCTAAATCAACTATAACTTTAATCGTTTGCTCAATTAAACTGTAAGGATTTATATTAAAACTCTAACCTGAGCCATTTCACCAGCTCATCCGCGGTGATAATGATCCAAACCAGTCTTTATTGAGATCATTATCCGCAGTCACAGCCAGGACTAGCTCATTATGAGCAGAGTAAGCTGCACCATGGAGGTTCACCTCGATTCACTCAGCCGCCCCGCATTATCTCCCTGTGCTCCTCCACTAGCTAATTTACCGTACGGTGCCCCATCCGAGTCCTTGGAGTTGACTCCTTGCTATTGTTCTGTCCTCTTTCCATAGCTGCCAACAAGTCTAAATTATTTATAGGGACATTTTGCCTCTGTGCACTTGCAGAAAAAAATAATGTTTGGTCACCTTAACATGATATTGCAAAGGTCCCACTGTGGGTGTAAATAAATAGTATACAGTTCATTAAAATTACAATAGGATGTTATTAAACATTTTGAGTCAAATTGCTAGATAATTGAGTTTGATAATGATGTAGGACCGTGTTAGCCGTGGGAAAAACAGGAAACAACTAATAAGGGATTACAGTGCGAGATTTCAGGATGTCATAATCCCATCATCCGGTAAGGTAGGAAATAAAGATAAATCTCCTATAATATATACATCAGGATCCGGCATTATATGACATTGCTCATACTATTTGTCTGTATAATGTAATGCCAGATGCTGATGTATGTAATACAGATTGTTCTGTCTTTATTTCATACTAAAGACGGAGAACTATAATATATATATACTAGCGACTTGCCCGTCAAAAATGACGGCAATAAAAACTGAAGCCTGGCAATGCTGTTTGCCACACAATGTAAGCCTCTCCCCCTCTACTTTACTGGCCTTGTGATGAGCGCCTTTGGCGCTCATCACAGGCCTTGCAATGAGCCCCTTTGGAGCTCATTGCGAGTCTCTCCCTCTGTCTACTTCCTCCCTCGTGTCTTATTTCCCCCCTCCTCTCCCTCCCTTGTGTTTCCTTCCACCTCGTCTACCTCCTTTGCATCTCCTGCCCCCGTGTTTTTACCTCCCTCTCCCTCCCGTGTCTCTAAACCCTTCCCCTGTGTCTCTTTCCCCCTTCTCCCTCCCATGCATCTCTTCCCCCCCTGTGTCTCCCCCAACCCTCCCCTGTGTCTGTTCCCCCCGGCCTGTGTCTCTTTCCCCCTCCCCCTGTGTCTGTTACGGCCTTCCTCGTGTCTCCATTTCCCTCCCTTGTGTATCTTCCCCCCTGCACTCTCTCCCCTGTGTCTCTTCCCCCTCCTCTCACTCCCCTGTGTCTCTTCCCCCTCCTCTTTCTGTGCCTCTTCCTTCCTGTCTCTTCCCCCCTCCCGTGTCTCTAAACCCTTCCCCTGTGTCTCTTTCCCCCTTCTCCCTCCCATGCATCTCTTCCCCCCCTGTGTCTCCCCCAACCCTCCCCTGTGTCTGTTCCCCCCGGCCTGTGTCTCTTTCCCCCTCCCCCTGTGTCTGTTACGGCCTTCCTCGTGTCTCCATTTCCCTCCCTTGTGTATCTTCCCCCCTGCACTCTCTCCCCTGTGTCTCTTCCCCCTCCTCTCACTCCCCTGTGTCTCTTCCCCCTCCTCTTTCTGTGCCTCTTCCTTCCTGTCTCTTCCCCCTCACCCTCTGTGTCTCTCCCCACTCTGTGTCTTCCACCCTCTCCCTCTGTGCCTCTTCCCCCGCCTCTCTCTGTGTGTCTCGCCACTGTGTCTCTTCACCCCTTCCTCTGTTCCCCCCCCTGTGCCTCTTTCCCCCTCTCTCTGTACCTCTTCCCCCCCTTCCCTCTGTGTCTCTTCCTCCCTCACCCGCTGTATCTCTCCCCCCTGTGTCTCTTCCCCCCTCTCCCTCTGTGCCTCTTCCCCCCTCTCCCTCTGTGCTGTTCCCCCCTGGCCTGTGTCTCTTTCCCCCTTCCCCCTGTGTCTGTTCCCCTCTCCCCCCCCATTTCCCTCCCATGTGTATCTTCCCCCTGTTCTCCCTCCCGTGTGTCTTTTCCCCCTCCTCTACCTCCCCTGTGTCTCTTTCCCACCTATCCCTCTGTGTCTCTCCCCCCTCCCTCTGTGTCTCTCCCCCCTCCCTCTGTGTCTCTTCCCCACTCTCCCTCTGTGCCTCTTCCCCACTCTCCCTCTGTGCCGTGCCTCTCCCCCCCCTCTTCCCCACTCTCCCTCTGTGCCTCTCCCCCCCCCCTCTTCCCCACTCTCCCTCTGTGCCTCTACCCCCCCTCTTCCCCACTGGGCCGCGCTGCGCGCAAGCGAAGCAGTTTACTCTCCCTCTGTGCCTCTACCCCCCCTCTTACCCACTGGGCCGCGCTGCGCAGCAGTTTGTAATTGTCTAACTGCGATTCGTCTGAAGCGTGACGACGAATCGCAGTTAGACAATTATAATATGTGATTGTAAGGTGCTCTGGGAAAGCACTTTATGCGGCAGATTCTAAGCGCAAACTCAGGGCCGTTTATTGGTTTGCGTTGTCTCAAAACTGTTCTTGCGTTCTACCCAGCTGTGGAATATGATGGAGCGTTACAAATTAAGGAAAATAATGAATATAAATGTGTGTATATATATATATATATATATATATCCTCTTCTGGATTGATACCTTGTCGTGGTGAAGGGACTTGTGTACCTCAATGAAGCTGTGAGCTATAACATGTAGGGTCACCCAAGATCAGGGGTCTCCAAACTCGGTTCTGGAGGGCCGCACCCAGGCCTGGATTTGAGGATTTGCTTTCTGTGCACAGGTGAGTAAATCGGGATGACTGAAGAAGCAATAATCTCATCTGCTTGCAGCAAGGATATCCACAAATCCAGGCCTGGGTGCTGCCCTCCAGGACTAAGTTTGGAGACCCCTGCCCAAGATAGTCAGGTCATACCAGCGAGGTCAGATAAATCACACTGGAGAAGAAACTGGCAAATCACTGTAGAGTCTTTCCTTTGAGAACCTTATGGATTATCACAACCAGACACAAGATATGCCTGGCATGCTTTGGTACATGGGGTCATGGAGAGTCAGATAGAACTAAATGACTAAAAAACATATGTATATTTATTTATATCAGGACCTGGCATTACATTATATGCCAGATTTCATAGGGATCTTTGACGGACAAATGGATTATGAGGTCCTGAAAACCCTCTAATCCCTCTTGGTTAGCCATTATATGTATCACATTCTACTTCGCTTTGTTTCCTATCCAGTTATCTAACAAAGTCTAGTTTAACTAGAAAAAAATAAAGCTTGATGTCTCTGCTGGGCCCTGGAAGCATCCATGATAGTTTGATGGAAGTGTGTATGTGTGTAAGAGTGGTATCTATTTCTTGAGGCCAGTTTTTGAGTCTATTGATTTAATTAATTTCATGAGTGTATTCACTTCCCGCTTCCGGGCCTGTGATGGGGAAAGGATGTGGTGTCAATCTCAATCTTTCCAATTATGTACTGACCTCTCCCTGTTCCCACATGTGATGACTCGCATGAGCATGCCCAGCTGGTAGATCTGTACAGGCAAATCAGAATGACAGGAATTTCTGTTCTTGTATTGTAAGAATTTATCGTCAGTCTGATGTACCTGTGCAGATCTACCAACTGGGCGCGCTCAGACGGATTATCACCCTCACAGTACTGACTTATTAGTGTCTTATACTAACCAATCAGTGACCACCTCCCAGCAAAATTCTGCATCATCCTACTGAGACGTGACCCCTGATAGGCTAGGACTCTACACTGCACATCCAGCCCTACAGAGTCTGTGTCTGCATACGTTGCAGTGGGCAGACCCATACAGGGACTATTTGTTTGATTTTATGCAGTAAAAACAGAATTTCTAAGCACTTCATAATAAAACTAAATATATATTATATACCTAGTAACATTCAGGCTTGTGGTGGATTATTATTTATCATCACTTTTGATTATTTAATATAATTATTATAATTATTTATAATTATTATTATTATTTATTTGAAATTAAAGGCTGTGTTTATCATAATCATTGATTATTTATTATAATTATTTATTATTATTAATATTATTATTGCTTAAATCTAAGGCTTGCAACTGATTATTTATTATAATTATTATAATAATCATAAAGCTTGATAATAATAATAATAATAATAATAATAATAATAATTATTATTATTATTATTATAATCATAAAAAATGTATAATACATATTTTTAATGATTAATTTGAAAATGTAAATTATGTATTATTTATTATTATTATTTATTTGAAATTCAAGGCTTGTGATTGATTCTTTATTATAATTATTGATTATTATAATTGGTATAATTATTGCTTATTTATAATAATACTTATTGTTATTATTATTAATAATAATAATAATAATAATAATAATTATTATTATTATTATTGTTGTTATTATTATTTATTTGTGTCTTTTTTCCTTTGCTTAAGTTTAGTTATTAAAAAAAAACATCTAGAAACAGAAACGTCTCCTGCTCCATTTCTTTCTGTCAGACTGGGGTTGTCTTATGGTCAGTGCTGGATCTGGATATAACAGATAAGAAATAAAAGGCCTATTTTATTTAGTACTTTCCGAACATGTTGTGTCCATTATCAATTCCAGATCTGTACTGTAAATATGGGGTTTTAATGCTCATTTAATAGATTATGTGTTGGAAATTCATCAAGCAGCGAATGGGTCAATAAGACGGAATTGTCCTTCCATCATCTCTCTCGCACACAGCCATCCTTCTTCTTAAGAAATCACTGCCACAGACATGTAATTGTGGTTCTTTTAAATTTATAGCATCTATAACTGCACTCTATCAGTTCCCATCATAATTCTGATGTATGGACTATAACCGTTCCTACGCAGCGCGGGGACAGATCAAGACTGGCATCATGAAGCGGCGCGGGGCATCCGGAGTAAGAGGCTTTTTATGGGATGAATTTGTGTTGAGTTCTCTCTCGGGTTCCCATTTACAATATTGAAATTGCAGCTGTCACTGGTCGTTGTGGTTTCATATTGGCCTGTGAGTGAACTCAATGGGTTTTTTACAAGACATGGAAATTCTTTATAAAGCAGCGTTTTCTTGTAATAGAGATGCAGTGCCACTCATAAAATACAATATGTGATATAGCTATCATTGTTGTCTGATTTATTATTAATTTGAGTTGCTCTCTTGTTTATGTTAGTTACATTTCCTACTTGACACTTTGTGACATACCATAAATAAATATATATATATACTGTGACAGAGTTAACCTTTGTGCTCAGTTAATTAGCTGCACCTGGGCAGTCCTGATTTAAGACTGCTGCTGGAGTATGGAAGGGGCAGTCGATGGACTGGATGATACTCAGTTGTTACAGAAAAGAAAGACAGTGAGAGTTAGACAGAGAGAGAGAGAGAGAGACCTGTGATTTTACAAATTCTGGAACTTTTTTCTTGCTCCACCCAGGTTTAGCTGGATTAGAGCAGGTTAGTGAGGAGAACTTTATATTATTTACGGTAGTGCTTCAGTGGGGTCTAGGCCTGTTCTCTTCTTCAATTTGTTTTATTTTGTTATTTTTTTATTATTGGACGCATTTTTAGTAAAACTTGGAAAATATATTTGTATTGTGTCCTCCATCAAAGTTCATGAAACACCTGCACAAACCCAGAGGAGACTGGGAACTTGTCACAATACATAAAGATATAAACTTATAATTTGAGATATAGAAAGGGAAAAGTAGGAGCTGCAAGTGGGGTGTGGGGGCGCACAAATGTGAAGCTGTGAGGTCAATCCAGGGCACAGCACATAAACCAAAGATTTCTTTACTTTCAGAAAATTACAATATGTACAGTATATATATATATATAATATAGATCACCACAACAATCATTTAATATATGGTGGGCAAAAGAGCAATAGAAGCCTCCACCGTACAGTAGTACAGTAAATAAATAGTACATCTGTGTTCACATTTGAACGTCTAAAACAAGTTAAAAACAACATATATTAAATGATTGTTGTGGTGAACTACCTACTCATAAGGTCCACAACACAAGCTGAGATCCTGCTCCATGCTGATGAGAGCCAGTAAGCTTGAAACGGCTGTCGGTGGATAGGATTCTAAGCTTGTGTATAATCCAACCTTGGCTTTGCATAAAAGCTGTGTAATGCAGTGGGCATAAGCTTAAAGGAAGCCATGTTTGATAATGGCTATAGATTGAAGAGCGAGGCATTTGTGGGCACATTTGCATGTCCCTGCTCAACTTCCCAGAGTGCAGTGTGATAAGCAGGTTTCCTAACTTGTTTTAGACATTCAAATGTGAACATAGATGTACTATATATATATATATTTTTTTTTTTTTTTTTTTTTAAAGGGACACTGCAATATTTTTATTATGCTGTATCTGATCAAGAGCATAGATAGACAGACAGATTGACAGACAGACAGATTGATAGATAGTTAGATAGATAGATAGATAGACATTATTACCTTGCACTGGATCTGTCTCATTTGGGGGTAAGTACATTTAAATAGTTAATTTACCAACTTATGTTTTTCTGAAATTTATAGGATATATAAAATATATCCGAGTTAAATATCCTCCCTTCCTGTGTTATTCATCAGAGCTACGTCTTGTTTGATAACCAGGCGTCATAGAAATCATAGGAAGAGGAGACATTTATGTTGTAACTCCACGTATCCCCATGTTTGATAAATATACACCTATGTTTCAAATGGAGTTAAAGTTTATCACCTTTATCAACATAGGCTTGTTCAGAAGAATAAAATATGGTAACAAATAAGGATAACCTATAACACCGTGTGTGTCCCATTTCTCCATCTCACAACCTTTAAGCTTTGACTGATACGATCATCTAACACCGATGATCAGTAGATTTACGGGATGTTATCTGGCGCACTGGCATCAGACAAGACCTTGGGCTTTGAACTAATGACATGCGAATAAAAAATAAGCCTTTGATTCAGTAAAAAAAATCCAAGTTACAAGTAATTTTAGGAAGTAAATCGCACTTAAAAGAGAAGCTTGGGATTAGCAGTTACTTCTACAGCATCAAAGCAAATGCCGACCTAGGGATATCTTTAACTTATAAGAAGTCATCTAAATTAGATTTAATGACGCTCATTGATGCTGACGGGCTGGTATATTGTTATCATTTATATCATTCAATCTATTCATATACAGCTTAATCACATTGTACAGCCTAGAAAGCTGAAATAATTGTTCTTCCTTTGACTTTGTGTTGGATGTATTGTATCATTCCTTATTATATAAATTACTCGCTGTTCTGGGAAGGTAAAATCTTTTTTTCTGCTTCAATAATTTGAGCTAATATTTTTTTTGTTAGTTTTGCTTTTTTTATCTAACGCTTCAAACGGTTCAAAATGACTCCTAATGTTCTCAGTACTAATTAGCAGAATCCCTCCCTGTGTAGATCTTAGGCGAATGACCCTGGAAAAAATTAAGATGTTATTAGCTAAGATGAGATATTATTGGAAAGTAATGTACAATGTATGGCTCCCTGATGGCCCAGTGGTTAGGAGTTGCTGCGACCTGGGTTTGATTCCAGTCAGGGAACCAAGAGGTCACACCACCCTAAAGCTAAGTGAGGTTGGGCCTGGCCAGTACTTTGATGGGAGACCACCTAGCAATACCAGGAGCTGTATGCTGTGGCTCACTGGAGAAGGAACTGGCAACCCACTCCAGTGTCTCTGCCATCAATACCAAATGGATTAGCATGGTTTGCTCTGGTCCTTGAGGTCACAGAGAATTAGACACAACTAAGCAACACATACAATGTACAATGTAACATATAACAGACTTCATTGTGAGGCATTGTACACTCTAAATGATCATACCACTTCTTAGGAAGATGCATTACAGTCTAACTGATCCTAGGTTTCATTTGGAGGTACAATACAGTATCATACAGTCTAAATGACCCTAGGTTTTATTGGAAGGAATTGCATAGTCTAACTGATCATAGACTCCATAGGAAGGTACAGTACAGTATAGTCTAACTGATCCTAGGTTTTATTGGGAAGAACAATACAGTACAGTACAGACTAACTGATCCTAGGTCTCATTGGAAGATACAATACTGTACAGTACAGTCTAACTGATCCTAGGTTTTATTGGGAGGTACAATACAGTATCATACAGTCTGACTGATCCTAGGTCTCATTGGAAGGTACAATACAGTATAGTACAGTCTAACTGATCCTAGGTTTCATTGGGAGGTACAATACAGTATAGTACAGTCTAACTGATCCTAGGTTTTATTGGAAGGTACAATACAGTATAGTACAGTCTAACTGATCCTAGGTTTTATTGGGAGGTACAATACAGTATAGTACAGTCTAACTGATCCTAGGTCTCATTGGAAGGTACAATACAGTATAGTACAGTCTAACTGATCCTAGGTTTCATTGGGAGGTACAATACAGTATAGTACAGTCTAACTGATCCTAGGTTTCATTTGGAGGTACAATATAGTATAGTACAGTCTAATTGATCCTAGGTCTCATTGGGAGGTACAATACAGTATAGTACAGTCTAACTGATCCTAGGTTTTATTGGGAGGTACAATACAGTATAGTACAGTCTAACTGATCCTAGGTCTCATTGGGAGGTACAATACAGTATAGTACAGTCTAACTGATTCTAGGTTTCATTTGGAGGTACAATACAGTATAGTACAGTCTAACTGATCCTAGGTTTTATTGGGAGGTACAATACAGTATAGTACAGTCTAATTGATCCTAGGTTTTATTGGAAGGTACAATACAGTATAGTACAGTCTAACTGATCCTAGGTTTTATTGGGAGGTACAATACAGTATAGTACAGTCTAACTGATCCTAGGTCTCATTGGGAGGTACAATACAGTATAGTACAGTCTAACTGATCCTAGGTTTCATTTGGAGGTACAATACAGTATAGTACAGTCTAACTGATCCTAGGTTTCATTTGGAGGTACAATACAGTATAGTACAGTCTAATTGATCCTAGGTTTTATTGGAAGGTATTGCATAGTCTAACTGATCATAGATTCCATAGGAAGGTACAGTACAGTACAGTCTAACTGATCCTAGGTTTTATTGGGAAGAACAATACAGTACAGTACAGACTAACTGATCCTAGGTCTCATTGGGAGGTACAATACAGTATAGTACAGACTAACTGATCCTAGGTTTCATTTGGAGGTACAATACAGTATAGTACAGTCTAATTGATCCTAGGTTTTATTGGAAGGTATTGCATAGTCTAACTGATCATAGATTCCATAGGAAGGTACAGTACAGTACAGTCTAACTGATCCTAGGTTTTATTGGGAAGAACAATACAGTACAGTACAGACTAACTGATCCTAGGTCTCATTGGGAGGTACAATACAGTATAGTACAGACTAACTGATCCTAGGTTTCATTTGGAGGTACAATACAGTATAGTACAGTCTAATTGATCCTAGGTTTTATTGGAAGGTATTGCATAGTCTAACTGATCATAGATTCCATAGGAAGGTACAGTACAGTACAGTCTAACTGATCCTAGGTTTTATTGGGAAGAACAATACAGTACAGTACAGACTAACTGATCCTAGGTCTCATTGGGAGGTACAATACAGTATAGTACAGACTAACTGATCCTAGGTTTCATTTGGAGGTACAATACAGTATAGTACAGTCTAACTGATCCTAGGTTTCATTTGGAGGTACAATACAGTATAGTACAGTCTAATTGATCCTAGGTTTTATTGGAAGGTATTGCATAGTCTAACTGATCATAGATTCCATAGGAAGGTACAGTACAGTACAGTCTAACTGATCATAGTATTCATTGGAAAGTATCGTTTAGTGTAACTGATCCTAGATTTTCTTGGAAGATGGTAACTAATTACAGCATTTGCTGTACCATCACACAGCCCCACGTACCAAAGCAGGATCAAAGTGTTATTAAAAATATGGTTTGGTCAACTCTTTGCTCTTGGTAATTAATCAACGTTCCAAGGACACCTATGGCTACCTCAAGGTAATGTCTGAGCCTGTGACCGGCACTTGGACATGGGCTAGCTGGATGTCTTTGCCAGCTCTTGACCGAGGCTTCCAAACCAGGGCTCAGGACCACTTTATAATGTCTCTCCAGGACAACACAAAACAAAGGGAAAGCATATAGGGTAACGTCCATATTTTATCTCATGGAGAAAATGGACTTGAGGCTTGATCATAGTAAGATTTCAGGATTTCTCAAAGTGATCCTGCAACTCAGGTCAAGTTTTCAAGATTTCCCTCCGTTATCCTAAAACTCAGGCCAGGATTTTAAGATTTTCCTGCATGTACCAGTGATATTTTTATGTATGCAGAGCAATGACATCTTTAAAACCTGACCTGTGCTTACAGTCCAGGCCCAATGTTGCCTAGACCTGGTCTAGCTTTGCTTCAAGATAAACTTTCTAATCCCCTTCTGGATCGCTACCTTGTTGTGGTGAAGGGGCTTGTGTACTTCAATGAAGCTGGGAGCTATACCATGTAGGGTCACCCAAGATGGGCAGGTCATAGCAGAGAGGTCAGGTAATTTGCAGTCACCTCGAGAAGGAACTGGTAACCCACTCAAGTATCTTTGCCATGAAAACCTTATGGATAAGCATGACCAGACACTAGATGTGCCTGGCATGCTGCGATTCATAGGGTCGCAGAGGGTCGGACACAACTGAACACACACTAAAAGAGTTATTCTGCGTACACGTCAAACACATTTGTATTGTGATCCTTTTCTCAGTATTTTCCAGTATTATAGCAGATCTCGCCTGTTCTAATACCCAGACTACAAAATATAGATAAGACCCAAAATACCCATATATTGTTTTCCATTCTAATGATAAATGAAGATGTAAAAAAAAAGATATAATACCTCAAATAACCCATGTAATAGCAACAAGAGCAAAGGATTCTGGGAATTCTGTTTTACGCTCCGAAAAGCTAATTTTATTTAAAGCCAGCAGAACCCCCAGAGCTGTGTAATTCTACCTTGAGACGTAATGATTTAGCTGAAAACACAACATATCTTAGTTGAACAAAATACTTTGCAATTTAATCCTTTGTTACATTTCCCTCTGGCAGTGAAAGAGTTAGCCCAAAGCTCTCATCCATATAAGAAACCGCTCTATATTATTTACCAAGAAAAAAAAATGCATATTATTATAATTATACTTTTTTTTTCACAATTCAGCTTAAAAATTATATTCAGAAAAAAATGTGTATAAAATGATACTGTATCCGCCCCGGGCTCATGTCCCACAGTGAATAATTTTATAGGATACGGAATGTTTATTTTTTTTTTTTCTTTTTGTTTTGCTTATTTTTTATTTGTTTACTATAAATATAAACACTTTCTCCCAAATTAGCATATAAATGGTGGATATTTTTGTGACTGCGCTTATGATAAATATGCTTAGAGTTTGCACTATATATATATATATATATATATATATATATATATATATATATATATATATATTACGCACATAAAGGAACAAGTATATAAAGCAACATGAGCATATTTGAATTGTTGGACACTGTTCCCCACTGTAGGGTTTTCAGTATAAAAAAGCACAATTAGGAGGAAGCAGAAAATATGAAGTTCTAGTTGGCAAGAGATTCATTTCCATTAAATATTATTTTATCTTGAGGGCTGTTTCTCTGTAATTTTACCTTTTTTTGGACGATATTGAGTTATGTTAATAAATGTACCAATCTCCTTAGTGTTCGGTACATTTCTTACTGAGCCAAAAAGTAATGATGTAAAAAGAGTTTGGTTTCTGAGATCAAACGCTGCATTAATGCGACTCGGACGCACGGATAATTCTAGGCACCATCATGTAGATGAGGCAAAATCAAGTAGAGAAACTATTAAAAAGAAAACTTTGTTTTAAAATACTGCAGTGCTAAATTATACAATATTCAAACTGTTTATTTACCTGAATTTTATCAGGAGTCGGCTGTAGTATACAATATTTTGAGTTCTCAAGTACTGAATGGACCATAAATAACATGCTTTAAAAGTTTATATACTAGTTTTATTGTGATAATACATTTGATTTTTTTTTCATTTGGTTCAATAAATTCTAATAAACAGAAATTCATTTTCTGATACAAAAAAACTGATTAAAAATGTCCATATTCTTGTGGGGGGGGGGGGGGGGATCAATTCAGTCCTATGAGGGCTACCAACAGGCCAGACTTTCAATCTCTCTCTGAATGAGCACGGGTTAAGAAATCAGAATGAGTGACCCTGAGCAGGGAGAGACAGAAATGTGTGTATATATATATATATATATATATATATATATATAGTATATATATATATATAATATATAATATACACATTAGATTAAAGGGATATGGAAGGTTCCTGGGTGTTACTAGGTATATAATATCCTAGTGTATCTATTTACTTTTATGTACTTTATTTTATTAGGAAGAGCTTATAAGATCTGTATTTACTGCCTAAAATCAAACAAATAGTCCCTGTATGGGTCTGCCCTCTTCAGTGTATGCAGAAACAGACAATGCATGACTGGATGTGCAGTGTAGTGTCCTAGCCTATCAGAGACAACGTCTCAGCATCACATTGTAGAAAGATGGTCACTGATTGGTTAGCATGATCCACATCACAGTCAGTACTACTGAGTCTGTATCTTCATGAGCTGCAGAGTGCAGGCTATTTGTTTGATTTTAGACAGTAAAAACAAGAGGTGTAAATAGATACACAGGGATATTATATGTCTAGTAAGGTCCAGGAACCTTCCACATCCCTTTAGGAGAATTAACAGTAAAGCAAAATAGAAATAAATATGGAGCAATGTGTTTGACCTCGGTCAGTGAAGTGAAACGAACTTGGGAGAAAGTGTTAGATAGAGCTCTCAGGTTTGTCTTTGGTATATTTATTTATCATGGTTTGAAATAGGAGTTTGTAAATGGACAATAGATTTTTAAGGATTTATATCATGTGAAGGGAGAGAGAGAGATGGGAGGGAGAGAGGGAGGGGAGAGAGAGGAAGAGAGAGAGAGGGATAGTGATATAGAGAGAGGGAGGGAGAGAGAGGGGTGGGGAGAGAGGAGTGGGAGGGAGAGAGGGAGGGGAGAGAGAGGAAGAGAGAGAGAGAGGGATGGTGATTAGAGAGAGGGAGGGGATGAGATAGAGGGTGGTGGGGAGAGAGAAGGGTGAGGACAGAGAGTGAGAGGGTTACAGAAAGAGAAAGAGAGGGAGTGGAGGGGAGAGAGAGGGAGGGAGAAAGAGGAGACAGAGAGGGAGGGAAGGATGGAGAGAGAGAGGAACAGAGAGAGAGAGAGGGATGTAGAGAGAGAGATAGGGAGGGAGAGAGAGGGGTGGGGACAGAGAGTGAGATATTTACAGAAAGAGAAAGAGAGGGAGTGGACGGGAGAGAGAGGGAGGGAGAAAGAGGAGACAGAGAGGGAGGGAAGGAGGGAGAGAGGTACAGAGAGAGAGAGGGATGTAGAGAGAGAGAGATAGGGAGAGAGAGAGAGGGGTGGGGACAGAGAGTGAGATATTTACAGAAAGAGAAAGAGAGGGAGTGGACGGGAGAGAGAGGGAGGGAGAAAGAGGAGGCAGGGAGGGAGAGAGGGAAGGAGGGAGAGAGAGGGACAGAGAGAGAGGGATGGTGATATAGAGAGAGGGAGGGAGAGAGAGGGGTGGGGAGAGAGAAGGGTGAGGACAGAGAGTGAGAGGGTTACAGAAAGAGAAAGAGAGGGAGTGGCGGGGAGAGAGAGGGAGGGAGAAAGAGGAGACAGAGAGGGAGGGAAGGAGGGAAAGAGAGAGGGACACAGAGAGAGAGGGATGGTGATATAGAGAGAGGGAGAAAGAGAGAGGGGTGGGGAGAGAGAAGGGTGGGGACAGAGAGTGAGAGGGTTACAGAAAGAGAAAGAGAGGGAGTGGTGGGGAGAGAGAGGGAGGGAGAAAGAGGAGACAGAGAGGGAGGGAAGGAGGGAAAGAGAGAGGGACAGAGAGAGAGAGAGGGATGGTGATATAGAGAGAGGGAGAAAGAGAGAGGGGTGGGGAGAGAGAAGGGTGGGGACAGAGAGTGAGAGGGTTACAGAAAGAGAAAGAGAGGGAGTGGAGGTAAGAGAGAGGGAGGGAGGGAGAAAGAGAGGGACAGGGAGAGAGGGATGGTGATATAGAGAGAGGGAGGGAGAGAGAGGGGTGGGGAGAGAGAAGGGTGGGGACAGAGAGTGAGAGGGTTACAGAAAGAGAAAGAGAGGGAGTGGTGGGGAGAGAGAGGGAGGGAGAAAGAGGAGACAGAGAGGGAGGGAAGGAGGGAAAGAGAGAGGGACAGAGAGAGAGAGAGGGATGGTGATATAGAGAGAGGGAGAAAGAGAGAGGGGTGGGGAGAGAGAAGGGTGGGGACAGAGAGTGAGAGGGTTACAGAAAGAGAAAGAGAGGGAGTGGAGGTAAGAGAGAGGGAGGGAGAAAGAGAGGGACAGAGAGAGAGGGATGGTGATATAGAGAGAGGGAGGGAGAGAGAGGGAGGAAGAGGGTTAGAGGAAGACAAAGAGAGGGAGTGGAGAGAGAGGGAGGGGGAGAGAGAGAGAAGAGAAGGATAGAGAGAGGGGAAGGGAGACTGAGAACATACAGAGCACAGAGAGAGAGTGCGCATACACAAAGAGTGGGCGCACAGAGATAGAGACAGCACAGAGAGAGAGACAGCACAGACAATTGGACATAACAAATTACATTTATGATGGGCAAGTTACTAGTTTCAAATATTATCTTGTATTTATTTTATTGAATTATATACATTTTTACATATCTTTTATTCAAGGTGCTTCAATGCACGATCGATGATTTAGGACCACAGTGCCCTTTTATACCATCATCTAATTATCTAGTAGAGTCACTAGCCTTCCAGCAGTGAAGGAGTTACCTCCCAAGGTGTATACACTATTGCTAAAGTACATTATTCTTAGTCTCCCATCCTACACACACATTCACATTACAAACCATAGTACATATTAATCATGCATTCCAGCGCCGGCTTCCTGATTGGAAATTGATTTCCCGAGGGATGGACAGATTTGAAAATCAATTGATTTACCCAGAGCCTTAAACCCAGTGATACAGTCCAGGCTTCAGCACCATGGACAGCTGCAGGATATTATTCCAGTGGTGGGCAAGAGATGGCCCCTTTGGCACTTCCCATGGTCCCCAGACTCTTCTCTGGAGTCGGAGAACATGCCCAACAAAACAGAGCATGTTATATCTCTAGTCAAACCTAATATATTATATTTCTCCTCATTATATATACCTCTTTTACCAGCTAATACATTGCTTTAGGTAAAATACACTGTGTGGGTTTTATAATGACTCAGGAGGTGTATATGAGACACTTCAACTGTAATGGGTTGCCTGTTACTGTGTTATTCTATTTTCTCCATGTAGAATAAGGAAAACTAAATAAAAAAAATTCATCCCATCCTATCCCATCCCATCCTTTCCCATCACATCCTATCAATCCCATCCAATCCCATCATATCCATCCCATTCCTCCAATCCATCCATTCATTCATATCATATATTTATATGTGGACCAATAATCCATGGTCAGAACTGAACATGGAACAACCAAATGGTTCAAGATTGGGAAAAGAGTTCAACAAGGTTGTATACTGTCACCTCATTTATTCAACTTATCAGAGTATGCCAATAATAAAATACAGATGTGAGAGCTGGACCATAGGAAGCTGAATACCATAAAAATTGATGCCTTTGAACTGTGGTGTTAAAGAAAACTGCTTAGAGTCCCTTGGACTGCAAGAAGATCCAATAAATCAATCAACACTACAGGAAATGAAGACAAACTGTTTACAGGAAGGTTTGATCATGAAGCAAAAGCTGAGCTGTTTTGGCCATATCATGAGAAGACAGGATTTTCTAGAGATGACTTTGATGCTGGTAAAGATTGAAGGCACAAGAAGAAGGGGACAGCAAAGGTGCAAATTAGGTCATAGATTAGGTCATTAAAGCGATGAACATGAGCTTGAGGGAGCTCAGAGCGGCAGTGCTTGACAGATTCGCCTGGTTTGCTGCGCTCAATAGACTAACGGAGAGACATGACTGAATGACTAAACAGCAGCTTTTCTGATTGACCATCATTCTCTCAGTAGAATCTATTTTTTCTATTTATTGAATTTTAAAGCGGTGTCAAGAATCCTTTGACCACCCTGGGTGTGGCTCACATTCGTGGGGTGCCCCTAGTGTTGTAACCTTGTCTACTCTCCCGGTACAGGGATGGAAATGAATCTCTACTTTGATCCATTGCATATACAAAGGAATACTATAAGTAGACATACTAGACTATAAGAATACATACTACACTATAAGATGACATACTATACTATAAGATGACATACTATACTATAAGTAGATATACTACACTATAAGTAGACATACTACACTATAAGAGGACATACTATACTATAGAAAGACATACTATACTATAAGAAGACATACTATACTATAGGAAGACATACTACACTATAAGAAGACATACTATACTATAGGAAGACATACTACACTATAAGAAGACATACTATACTATAGGAAGACATACTACACTATAAGATGACATACTATACTATAAGAAGACATACTATACTATAGGAAGACATACTACACTATAAGAAGACATACTATACTATAGAAAGACATACTACACTATAAGAAGACATACTATACTATAAGAAGACATACTATACTATAAGAAGACATACTATACTATAGGAAGACATACTACACTATAAGAAGACATACTATACTATAGAAAGACATACTACACTATAAGATGACATACTATACTATAAGAAGACATACTATACTATAGGAAGACATACTACACTATAAGAAGACATACTACACTATAGAAGACATACTATACTACAGGAAGATATACTATACTCTAAGTAGACATATTACACTATAAGAAGACATACTATATTATAGGAAGACATACTATACTATAGAAAGACATACTATAATATAAGAAGACATACTATACTATAAGAAGACATACTATACTATAAGAAGACATACTATACTATAAGAAGACATACTATACTATAAGAAGACATACTATACTATAAGAAGACATACTATACTATAAGAAGACATACTATACTATAAGAAGACATACTATACTATAAGTAAAGAATTGCTCTACATTTTGAATCTTTTCCATTCTGTATTTTGAGAGCAGACACATATACTGTTGGATATATTCCCTCTGTTTATTCCACAGTAGATTTAAAAGTAATTGCTTGTACCCCAACACACATGTTACAAGGCTGACCATCCTAAGCATTAACGAGACGACTTATTAAGCCTTTATGAACTCTAGCCGGCTTCTGGACAGGCTGACTGATTGCAAGAATAATACAGTGACTGAATATATTGCTGCCCACACTTAGGATCCCATAACTAAAACACCAAGCCATAAAGAGGCTGTGACATCTCAATCTTAGGGTCCGGCAAAATGTTCCAGCTCAGCACTCTCTGGCAAACTGTTTGTTCTTTGTTATAAATAATTACAAGTACATTGAATCCAGTTTAATCTTATTGGAAATAAGGCGAGAGAGAGAGATTGGTAGATTGTCTGGATGTTAGCCCAGGAAAAGTGGGAACTAGCCAATGTTTAGAAGCCATGTTCAGATTAGTGAGGAATGAGAATGGGGGAGATGGGAGCTCTGCTAAAATATTAGTCTGTAACTGGATTATTTGGAGGAACAATATCCCTCTCATGTCCCTACAAGGTCCTTGCAAGATATAACTAATTATAATGCAAGTATGTTATTTCCAACCCAAGCACTGCTCATAGATTCTGTCCTCGCTGCAACTCTATTACTGGACTTGAAAGATTGCAGAAAGATCTTAACTAAAAGCTTAATTGTATTCTAGCCCCTTCTTGCTTGACCAAGAAGGTAAAAAACAGCAATGGCAGCCCCCAATTTTCTTAGCATTGATTTTTTAGTTTTTTTTAAATCAACAATTGTACTATATATATATATATATATATATATATATATATATATATATATATATATATATATATATATATACCAGACTGGGGATATCTTCTCTCTCCCCATGTTTAATTGTTGTGTTTGTAATCCTCAATATGTGGGTATATTTACGACCCTAAATTATGGCTATGGTGTGTTCTTATCTAAAACCTGGTCTATAGCCTCACTTTCTTGTGCTGTTTTTGCATTTACATTAAGTCAAAATTGCTTTCGACTTGATAATGAGAGGTTATCGCTCAAAAGCTTGTCGTTCCAGTGGCCCCCATTCAATTGGCCAAATTGTAATTACTGGAGCTTGTCCATTTCCGAGTTACAGACTCAAAATCCCTGCGGTTGTCAAAAACATAACTTTGTCCTGTCTTCTCCTTTGATGTTTTAAGCCCGCAAATATTATTAGTGCTAAAAATGCTAAATCCATATTCAATTGCAACAATTCAACAAGCCCGCAATTTCCTTCAAAATTTATCATAGAAAACCTACGAGCACTAGATAGGACCCGCAAGTGGGTTAAAAACCTGTTCGAAACACTGCAAAAGCAAATAAACACACAATACTGTACTGTAAAATACTGGGCAAGCAATGAAAGAGATTAGAATTATATTCACAACAGTCTCAAGCTTGCAAATCTGCAATCATTTTTTTATTTTTATGTTTTATTTTCTTTTTATATTGATCCCAGGAATCAAGTTAACACATACCAGGCCACCCACATGGACTAGAACAGTTTATTGATTTTTATTGATTTCTACATTTCTAGATTGCGAGTACGATCGCATATCAGACTTCTAAACACTAACTCGTTGTAATTTAAATTCCATGTTTTACTGACGTCATGATGATGGTCTCATTTACTATTGGCTCTGTCTAAATTGTAACTTACGGGCTTGCTTAGTTGATCATGATCATGCCCTGAAATGCTACACTAAAAGCTTAATTGTATTCTAGCCCCTTCTTGCTTGACCAAGAAGGTAAAAACACAGCAATGGCAGCCCCCAATTTTCTTAGCATTGTTTTTTTAGTTTTTTTTCATGGTTTACAGTTTTAGGATTTAGCCCTGTAATTGTGGGCTTGAGTCAATTGAATACAGCCAGAATAGTAACAAAAGACTAACCCGCAGACTTACACCCACAGGCATTGAAATTACGGGCTTAGAATTGAATGAGGGCCTTTTTAACCTCACTAACAAATAAAAGAAACTAACAATGATTTGTCTTGCCTTTGCTGGTCACTGAAGAAATCCATGATACTTTACTGAAGGTTATGTGTGTAAGAGGGGTGTTTAAATGTCTGCAGAAGCAAACCTGACAGTTACTGTTGCAAGCTGCCTGCTTCTGAGCAAGTGTGGGGAAGAGCAAATTCCAAAAGATCTAATTAATCCCAGCCCCCCCTTCACATCCCCTAGTATATATATATATATATATACTAGGGGATTGCCCATCAAAAATGACGAGAAAAAAACTGTAATGCCGGCAATG
The DNA here is from genome assembly GCA_027410445.1 of Discoglossus pictus. NCBI lineage: Eukaryota > Metazoa > Chordata > Amphibia > Anura > Alytidae > Discoglossus > Discoglossus pictus. The sequence continues at coordinate 15,287,363 of CM050164.1, read as the reverse complement.
CTGTTCGCCATACAATGTGAGGCTTTTGCTCCTCTGAGCACCTGTGTTTTATTTTCAAAGTCCGGCGAGCCTGGCATTATTCGTGTAAGTGTTTTCGCTGTCGTGTATTTTCTAAGTGATGCGTGCCTGGCGTTGCTGAGCCTCATTTTCATCCTGTTTCAAAATTTTTACATTTTTCGTCCGCCATTTTATCCCTTGCTTAGGCGATTTAGTTCGACGAAAAACACAAAATATGGGTCCAATTATTTTGCAACTTCACTCCCAGGCTTTGGCGCTCATTGCAGCCTAAGTCATGTGTGTGAGGGAGGCAAAAGCGTGACCGACATCGCAAACGTTCCCAACACTGACAACTATATATGTGATATATATTTATATATATATATATATATATATATATATTATTTTTTTTTTTATTTTTTTATATATATTTTTTTTTTTGCCCAAAGCTGTGTAATACATCAGGCATATGCTTAGGGGAAGCCATGTTTGAAATGGTTATGGATTACAAGAGTGAAGCCTTTGTGGGCACATTTGCATGTTCCTGCCCAGTTTCCCAGAATGCAGTGTAATAACTGTATTTCTCGGAATTTCGAGCAGGAAGCAAGGTTTTTAACTTGTTCAAATGTGAACACAACTGTACTATTTATTTGCTATATATATATATATATATATATATATACTAATCAAATGTGCTGTTTTTATTGAACTATAGTTTGTTTCTTATACATTACACAGAGAGGAGAAGTTTACCCTGCCCATACAGGTCCTCTTATTAGCGTCCTCTTGAAATAATATTGATCCATATGAAAGTAAATTCAAACCCCAAGTTAAATTATCTCTTATGGGGGTAAAATATAAATTCCTCATAAATCTAGAAATTGCCTTGTGTCAGTTGTGCAAATTGTAATCATTTTCCTGCGCAGCGCTGCAGAAAGAAAGCGCCGGACGTGGCGGAATCAATTACGGATTTTAGTCAGAAGGAACTTAATGTCGATGCAATTTATTCAAACCGTAAAGGAGAAGAACGGAGAGTGGACAAGGAGACAAACTGCTCCATAATTTAGAATTAAGTGGATACAGGTTCTGAAATCAATGTGCTAGCAGGATAAAGTGGAAGTAATTGAAGAACAAACCCACAAGTCGTGTGGGTGATTATACCAGGAAAGCTTAAAGGACCATTGTCATTCAAGCAAAATGGAGCAGCTGTGTAAGCCATGGACTTAAAAAATTATCAGAATTTTTAAAGACTCTGTTTATGTATAGGAGATTCCATTTTGCCTTTCTGAGATGTTGAAATTGAGGGGTGTGTTTTTAATCTATAAATGGAGAAATCAAGAGGATTTGTTGTCTAATTGGATATGAGAATTTGACACAGACCCCATTGCTCTTAAGCAGGCAGCTTGTGTAATTAAATGCAAGCCCGTTGCTCAAGAACCTTCTCACACACACACACGCTTACTAAAATATCATGGATGCCTCCAGGGACCTGCATACGTATCAAATTGTATTTTTTCTCTAGTGACTTTTCCCTACCTATTTATGCTTAGAGTTGAAACATATATTTTTTATTTCAGTATAAAGTGCTTAAAAGTATATGCAAGTGAGCTGGGTTATGAATGCATCTGATAGAGGAGAATTAGTAGTTTATGAAAACATTTATTTACATGAAAATGTTCCAAAATAAACATTACTTAGCTTACCTTGAAGTTAGCAAAATGTTGTATGTTTTTTTTGCATTTGCATTTAATCGTGTACGCCCCTAGAAAACTCCACCTATATTAGCATAACATTCAAATTCATAATCAGGCTAATACATTGTATCATTCTTCATCTCAGTACAAGAACTGCAACAGTTACTTCCTGTGCTCTGTACCAGAAAGGTCAAAATATGTATCTTGCTGTATTTCCTGTGGGTACACTGCTGTATTTCCTGTGTACCCGGCTAATGTACGCTTCCTGTGGGTGGGAACAGCTGGATTTGACGTTTCTATATAACACATGTTTTCATACACTACTAATTCTCCTCTATCAGATGCATTCATAACCCAGCTCACTTAAATATACCTTTAAAGATACTTTTTATCACTTTTATGAGCATTTATTAGTGGGTTCCAATTTCTTTACTAAGCTCCTTCTTGTGGTGGATATTTAAGGTGAAGAACAAGCAATACAGACTGAAGTTGTTATATAGTTTCCCTTTAAATCAATTTGCAATTTATGTGACTCTTCACATTAGCACATTGTGCTTTTTTTTTCAATTCAAGGAAAAGGAATGAAGCAAACTGTTGCAGCTTGGAATTCCCAGCTGCATTCAACAATGATAGTAAAATCTCAGTTTCCTCCCAGTAAATTCTATTTTTTTTAACCAGAAACAGATCATTTTGTAACAATAGAGCTAATCACGTCTGTCCATTATCTGCAAAGTGTTGCTGGTCTATCAATTCAGCCTTAATAATTCCATTTATGTGAATAATAAAGCACAGAAAAATTAAATTCCAATTTGAATTAGGCAGACAATAATATTATCTCCAATTGCCGATTATATGTATACTGTACCCATTAAAGAAAGACATTACTCTCTCCAAGAAAAAAACAGTTAAATCATTTTGCAAATGAGCAGTTCACAATATTTTCACCCTTCCATTGCTTGTTACTGTAATATCAAATAATTATGGTCAATGGTAAACTGTATAGTTGGCTTTTAATATCTGAGAGGAATACATAGTCATTATATTAAAGTGTTATGAACCTCTTAAGGGTCTTATTGTAAGGGTGACACTGGCACATCACCCTATCTATATATACAATATGGTATTTCTGAAAAGTTACACTTCATACTTTAGAAAGTAAACACATACCAATCATTTTGGGTAACTAATACATGCAATTATTCTTTACTGAAAGTCGCCATTGATTAAGCTGCTGGTTTTATCTGATTTCCCAATTGGAAGGTGCTCTGTAGTCCTATTAAAAGCAAATATATTAAGGATTGTTACATTTAAATTGCAAAATGCTATGTATTTGCCTGTAGAAGCAGATCAGCAGAAATAAAAATGGTGGCTCCCATTGCAAAAACGATTTACCCCAACACTGATGTTCCAAACTCCATGGGGCATATGTAAATACACAGCTACACTTGGGCCCTCGTTCAATTGCAATTTGGTCATATTTATTTTTTATAAGTTTTTAGTTAGTAAACATCTATCGAAAAGCAAGGTTTTCACTAACTAAAAACTTCTTTAAAAAAAATATGTTATGTGCTTATTTAGAGCCCTATTCAGTTGGCCAAATCGCAATTGAATGAGGCCCTTGGAGAGCATCTTGATATACTAAAGTCTGACATCTCAAACAGTTGTCCAACATTTTAGTATACATGGCCCTCTATTGTACATTTAAATCTGCATGTCTTAAGATGTTTGGTTTTTCTTAAGAACAAAGATCTAAATTCTGGGAAAAAATGCTAAAGTCAACTTTCCTTTAAAACTTACCTTGCATGGAATGTTAATAATTTTAGTAATATCATACAGCCTTATTAAATTGCGATTTGGCCAATTCAATAGGGCTTTATATAAGCACACAGCATATTTTTTTACAGTTTTTAGTTAGTGAACTTCTATAACAATAGTAACAGAACCTAAAACAGTAGTAACAGAACGTGTAACAGTAGTAACAGGATGTGTAACATGAGTAATGGAATGTGTAACAATAGTAACAGAGTGTGACACAATAGTAACAGAACGTGTAACAATAGTAACAGGATGTGTAACAAGAGTAACAGAGCCTAAAACAGTAGTAACAGGATGTGTAACAAGAATAATGGAATGTATAACGATAGTAACAGAACCTATAACAATAGTAACAGAGCCTAAAACAATAGTAACAGAGCCTAAAACAATAGTAACAGAGCCTAAAACAGTAGTAACAGAATGTGTAACAAGAGTAATGGAATGTATAACGATAGTAACAGAACCAAAAACAGTAGTAACAAAATGTGTAACATTAGTAATGAAATGTATAACGATAGTAACAGAACATGTAACAATAGTAACAGAATGTGTAACAAGAGTAACAGAGCCTAAAACAGTAGTAACAGAACGTGTAACATTAGTAATGGAATGTATAACGATAGTAACAGAGCCTAAAACAGTAGTAACAGAATGTGTAATAATAGTAACAGAGTGTGAAATAATATCTACGACTGCTGTTTATAGGCAATACTAGGCTTTTCTTGTATAGTACTTATTAAACCAAAATGACCTCTTTCTTTTCTCTATTTTTCCTTTATAGTAAGTGAAATGATCTCTATCTTTATAAGAAGCTGCTCAGTAACCAGTTGGTGCCAGGGTGGAGCATCCCAAGCAAATAGTAGGTTCTGTATATTCTGTACTACAGTGATCTGGTTGCAGAGTTTTTTCCATTATTGGACCATTGGGAAACAAAACATATAAGGTTTTCCTGCCTGTGACATCCATAAATACAGACTAACTGTCACTGGTTATATGATGATGACCACGCCAGGGTATATTACAGAATTACATCAGATGGGAATAACCCTGAGAGCCTTCATAGTGTAGGAGCTGTAGGTAGACCAGAGTGGGTGGAGGTGGTTAGAGGATCTGAGCATGTCCTGGGAAGAATGAAGTGCATGGATCAGGGTATTTGCAGATGAGAGCATCGGTGTCCTTGGCTATGAATGGGATGTAGCAATGAAAAGAGGAGTAGTAACAGGGTCATTGGGGGCACACAAGTCTGAAAGGTCTAGAATGTTATGGGACAAGGGTTTGAATTTTATTATATATAGTTTGGAGAGCGGTGGAGGAACTGATGGACATATTCAGAGTAGTAAGAGAGGAGAGTGAGGTGCCATGAGTCTTGCTGAAACATCCATGATAGGTTGAAGATGATTGATGGGAAGCCAGTGAGGAATGAATTACAGTAGTAAAGGCTGGGTAAGATGTAAGTTACAGATCTTATTTAAATATCATCTGCATATTGGAGCACAGTATCATGCCAAGCCCGTGGCCTCATGGGAGGGAGCGGCGACTGATTAATGGAAATATTCAGTTTGGGGGTTGTAAGGAAACCGTGGGAGCTCCATTTTCAAGATGTTACTCTTTAGGTGTCGTAAGGACAAGGTCTTGTGGGCAAACTGGTTGTAAATACGGTGATAAAACTTATGAGAAAAGATTTACCTGCATTTCCAGTCCCATAAAAATATGGAGAATCTTCTGTTTTATCATAAATGCATTTAGCTGAAAAACCCTTTCATGTAAAACCATTGCTGGCTGTAGCTGGAAATATAAGGGTTAATATTTATTTGTATGTATTTTTTGAGGAAGATGACATAGGGCTGACTGTCAACATATAATCCTTTGCAGCACTCAAATTCCAATCATAAAAAGTCCAATTTATTGGACCCATAACATATATACATACGGTGCTGTGGACACATTATTTTTGCATCGCAGCACATCCTTTTGTTTCTCCTATAGGAGTGTTGTCTCCTCTATTGGATGCTTTTGGATAGGTCTGACTCCATTACTTCTTTACCACAGCCCATACTATTGCCAGTAATACTGGGTGGGGGAACCTTTAATTAATGGAAACTATGACCCCTGGTCTCCCCTGATGGGAAACTACCTGCTGCTGTTATTAATAATAATAATATCTATTTTGATCTTTGCAAGTCTATTACTCTCTCTATATGACTTGTATTTTATACATTAGATTGCAAGCTCTTCTGGTGAAGTTATTATTTATGAATAGAAATATTTCAGATTACATGTAAATGTACTGCAGTGAGCTCCCTCTAGTGGCCAGCAATAGTAAAGCTTTATACATGGAACTGGAAACCTGAACATTACAGAAAAGCATCAGATTCTCATTGACAAAATTTCAATAAAGTTGAAAAATAATGTGACTATTTCTATGTTTTACAAAACTGCCTCAAGTATAGTATTAATACTCACCATTACTTGTCAGTGAGTACACTATAAGATGTTTAATAGAGAGACCATATTGATTTTATTAAAATTGTAATATTTTATGAAAAAAACTTACACTGAAAGTAGTTGTTTTCCATCATCTGTAGGCTGGAGATCCTCCTATCTTTTAAGAGACTCAGTCAGAGGAGCATAGACAGGTATAAGGAAGCAAACAGAGGCGTAAAAACCAGGTTATCCGCTCTGCCAAGGCCCACACATGAGAGAAGATGGTGGTTACAGAATATTTATTTACATTGCTCACAAACATATACACACTGATGTGTTGGGTATAAGGACAAGATGTCCAAATCCTTCAATTCTGCCCACTCCCCCCAGATTATATGTTTAAAGGGAAGTTTTTTTTTATATATATATTTGTATAAATCTGTATACAGTGACTGTCTGGGGGTGGGTTTCCTGGATTGTGCATAATCCATCTTGGCTTCGCTTAAAACTGTGTAATAAAGCAGGCAAACGCTTAAAAGGTGCAACATTTCAAATGGCATTGAACTAAAGTGCAAAATCTTTGATGGCTAATTTGCATGTCCCTGCCCAGGTTCCCAGAATGCAATGCAATACCTGTGTTTCTCAGAATTCTGAGCAGGAAATACGTTTTAAAACATATTTTAGACGTTCAAATGGGAACGCAAATGTACTATTTATTTACTATCTATGTGTGTATAAATATATATATTTATTTAAAGCAGCACCTACCTACCCTACTTTGGGGTACCTACCCTACCTGGTGTCTAGTAGGAAGAAAGAGATCACAATGGGCTTCAGCTCACGTCGATCACTACCTCTCGCCCCTCCCCCTATCACTTCTTGTCCGTTTCGCTGCCCGGATTTCCCTGAAAGCTGGGTCTCAGAAGATCTTGTTAGATTATCTTGCAAGATGTCGAGACACCCTGGTATCAGAATTATCTCTAAAGCCAAAGGGACAGGAGGTGAGGGGACTACTGGGAAGTGATAAGGAGGCAGAGGAAGAGATTGCATGGAAGCCACCACCATAAAACGCCCAAGGGATGAGAGATTCACAATCTGCGAGGGGTTAAAGTCTTTAGAAATAGAGCCATCATCCTGGTGGAGATGTATTTGTTATCGTAGATAGGGGAATGGACCAGTTGCCAGTAGAGGAAATTAAAGGCTTCTCTAATAAGTGTCTTGGTGCTTATGGGACAATATGGTGGCATTTTTGTAGGGCAATTATTCTAAGCTTTCCCGTATGATGGATTACTTGTGTTTAGCCGAGGCAAATAAAGACGGCTCGGTAATTACTCAGTGGTGCTGGCATTTGGTTTAATGCTTGATTTCCTACAGTGATTTCCAAGAGTGATAAAGGGAGAAACCGTGACCCCTTTCTAAGTATATTCAATCAAAGACACAAGGAGGGTTTAATATCTAATGGACGAATCTAAGCAAATCATTGTAAGCGAGCGCCATGTCCAAGGCTGCCAGTCTCAGAGTGGAAACAGTGACAGTGCACTGTAGTCTATTACATATACGTTTATATATATATATATATATATATATATATTTATTTATATTTATTTACAGCATATAAATAGTACATCTGTGTTCAGAATTCCGAGAAATACAGTTATTACACTGCATTCTGGGAAGCTGAGCAGGGACATGCAAATGTGCCAACAAATGCTTCATTCTTCAATCCATAACCATTTCAAACATGGCTTCCTTTAAGCTTATGCCGGCTGCATTACACAGCTTATATGCAAAGCCAAGGTTTGAATATACACAAGCTGGGAATCATACCCACGGACAGCCACTTTAAGGTTACTGCCTATCATAAGTGTGGGGCGGGATCCCAGTATATACCGTATATATATATATATATATATATACATAGATAGATAAAAATGTTTTTACTGTAAATATATTATATAAATGATATGATATATATATTTTTTAATGTGTGTATATATTTATATATATAGTGAGGTGGCCGTGAATGTCCAGTAATCCAGTTGAATAATCAGAGTATTGCAGTGGATAGTGATATCTTTTTTATTGGACAAACTTATTCATAATATAGCGACGAGCTTTCGAGAGATAATGCCTCTCTTTATCAAGTCAAAAAGCAATACTGATACAAGTATAAAGTAAACATCTATTTCTGTTTTTAGCTCATACCTGTATCAGTATCGTTTTTGACTTGATAAAGAGAGGCATTATCTCTCGAAAGTTCGTCGCTATATTATGAATAAGTTTGTCCAATAAAAAAGATATCACTATTCACTATATATATATATATAAATATATATATATATATATACACACACTTAAGTCACATTATTATGACCACCAGTTAAGATCCCGATTAGCTGCCATGTGCAGCACGGACAGCAGCTAGACGCCGTGGTAGTGAGTCAAGATGCTGGAAGGTTGGCAGGGTATCTGGAGCCATATGGTGAACATGGCGATCACAGGAGCTTGATTGGGTTCAAGCCAGGGGAATTTGGAGGCCAGTGAAGTACTTGGAAGTCTTCTTCATGCTTGTCCAAGCACTCCCAGGCAATTCTGGATATGGCATGTTGCATTGTCCTGCTGGAAGATCCCATCTTCTCCAGGGAAGACATACACATGTATGGGTGTATTTGATCTGCAAGGATGGATAGATAACCCAATTGGATGAGAGTGACTTCCAGATGTATGAATGAACCCAGACAACTTCAAGAAAATAATTCCCAGACCATAACGCTGCCGCCACTAGCTTGTGTTCGTCCAGCAATGGTTGCAGAATGTTTGTTCGCTAAGGTTTCGCGCCTGCCATGCCAACATCCGTCTAGTCGATAGAGCAGAAATCGTGATTTATCAGAGAAGTCAACCCTTTGCCAATCAGAAGAGGTCCAATTTTGGGACTCATGTTCAAATTGAAGCCGTTTCTGCTGAAGAAACCCTTGTGCAGTGACCAGTCGTTTGCTTCCGAGCTCCATACGAAACAGGGTTTGCTGTACTGTCATTTAGGAGACACGTCTGGTAGCCCCCTGGTTTGTTTGGACGGTGAGTTGCTCAACTGTAGCGTGTCGGATGTCCCTCACACATCTCCACAGCTGACGTTCACCTCTGACATCATTCCTTCGGAGAAGTCGCCATTGCTTTGTTTACGCTTTGTTAGCTTGAGCTTTTTTTCGGTGTGGAGGCTTGCAGAATGAAAGATTCCCTTAAGAAATGATCACTAAGGAATGGCAAGTTTGAACAGAAACAACAAAAAATATCTCTGCATTCAAAGTGACCTATCACCTTTGTAAGAAAATAAACTAAAAAAAATGGTGCTGCCCGCTACAGATAATTGTATTTAATAGTTAATAAATTAAAAATTAGATTTTAACTAAAAGATCTTCAAAATATAGATGACATTATCTGTGCTTATACTTAGCTTATTAACTACCCATGGGAATCTTTCAGTCCACGAGGCCCGCATGTTTTCCTAGTTGCAGATACAATGTCATGGAGTATTCTGTCTGTAAGTGTAGCTGACCCTTACTCACTTATTGTATACTTACCTGGACACATATACACGTATACATTTCTGTAAAGGTATGTGGTAACTTGTGACTGGGATTAAGCAAGAGGAAAGGAGAAGGAGTAACTGGGGGTACACAATCGGAAAGGGCCTAAGGCACCATAAAACCTAAATACGCCCCTGAAACAACCTATTGTTACAATACAGAAAGATGCAAAAAAGCAGAGGGTACATTTTAATCCATTCATTGTGTTTTTTTAAAGGGATATGGATGGTTTACTAGGTATATAATATCCATGTGTATCACTTTATTTTATTACAAAGTGCTGAAAAGCCCTGTTTTTACTGCATAAAATCAGATACATATTACCTGCTTAGTTCTGTCCTCTGCAGCTTATGAAGACATAGTCTGCTGTATTTGCTGGGTATCATCCTACACAATCAGTGGCCATCTCTCAGCAACACTCTGCAACATGCTGGTGAGGCGTGGTACCTGATAGGCTAGGACACTACACTGCACATCCAGCTCTACAGAGTCTGTGTCTGCATAAGCTGCAGAGGGCAGACCCATACAGGGACTATTTGTTAGATTTTAGGCAGTAATAACATAGCTTATAAGCACTTCTTAATAAACTAAAGTACACAATAGTAAATAGATACACAGGGATATGACATACCTAGTAACATCCATATCCCTTCACAGCCAGTGTATTGGACAGATAGGAGAAAGGATGATCTAGATTGACTCTTGGTTCCTATTATCCAAAGCTGATTTTATACCACACCAGCAATCACACCCAGGACCCCCTCCCTTAGATAGGACTCCCTACCATAGACAGATCCCCCTACCCTAGTCAGGCCCCCCTGCCTTAGATAGGACCCCCTACCATAGACTTATGCCCCTACATTAGTCAGGACCCCTATATTAGACAAGACCCCCTACATTAGATAGACCCACCTACCCTAGTCAGGGCCCCCTGCCTTAGATAGGACTCCCTACCATAGACAGATCCCCCTACATTAGTCAGGACCCCTATATTAGACAAGACCCCCTACATTAGATAGACCCACCTACCCTAGTCAGGGACCCCTGTCTTAGATAGGACCCCCTACCATAGACAGGTCCCCCTACATTAGGGGGTAGCAGAACCCCTCACCAGCAACGCATTAGAACAAAAAGCATCTTCATAAAGGTGTGATTGTATTGTATTGTGTGTGAGCCATTTCTTTCCTGTTTCCAATCCGCGGCTCTTTATTCCGCCCAAGCCCCCTCTGTGCTGCGGCAGCTCACGCCTCTCCGCTGATTCCTATTACTAGACGAGATGCCCGTTCTAATTTTTTCATTTGCTCTCACCAGTGGGTAGGACGCCAACGACTTTAAACATTTCAGTGCAAAATAGTTACTATTTAATTCACCAGAAACCTTCACCGAAGAAATACTGAATGTCCCGTAAATCTCAGCCTTTTCCTAACACAATAGATCATCTTTTCTGGTGACATTTTGCTTCTATAGGTCAGTGATATTAGGGTCAGGGGTGCCACACAACCCCATGAGCCCATAATAATAAGCGGGGGTGAGATTCCCATCAGCCTCTAACAAACTGCAATAGTAAACTGAGATTTTACTAGATATACAGTATAATATTCCTGTGTATTTACTTTTATGTGCTTTATTTTATTACGAAGTGCTTATAAGCTCTATCGTTATTGCCTAAAATCAAATAAATAGTCCCTGTATGGGTCTGCCCACTGCAGCGTATGTAGACACAGACTCTGTAGTACTTCCTGTGCTGTGTCTCATACTAACCAATCAGTGACCATCTCTCAGCCACATTATGCAACTGATAGGTTGGGACACTAACACTGCCCATCCAGCCTCCAGAGCCTGTGTCCACATACAATGCAGTGCAGACCCATACGGGGACTATTTGTTTGATTTTAGACATTAAAAACAGAGCTTATCAGCACTTCATAAATACAGTACCTGATAGGCTAGGACACTACATGTTATATAGTAGTATCCCTTTAAATAAACCTAGTGCATCATCATTATTATCAGTCTATGGATACTGTAGAGTGCAAATGTACATTTTCGGTATATTAAAGTTACACGGCAAAAGCTATTATCAGTGCACTATTTTAAAATATATTCTTATTGAGCTGTTCCACACAAAAATGTGAATAAAAAAAAGAAATGTAGCAGCAGGTACACTGTTTTAAATTAACAGAGCTTATAATGGTCTAAAAATGTGTTTAGCTTTGTCACAACCTGCTCTGTGTTGGGCTGGAAATGGCCAGGAAGACCAACTCTGCCAGAATAGGTTCTGTATCAGGTTCTTAACAGGTTTCTAGGACAAGTTGCAGATTCTCAGGCAAAGTTACCAGGTTCCGAGACGAGTTGCAGGAAATTCCTTTCTGAGTAAACTTAGTGGAATATTAGGTAAATAGACTTTGCAGTAAGTTTAGGGGAATATGGCGGGTGAGCCTGTCCACCTCCCCTCGGGGAGAGACACCTTTATGGGGTCAGAGTGAAATCTTTTAGGAATTTGCTGTTGCTGTGGGGTTTATTCACTTTTAGTTCCTGACCCTGGCTTCCATAACATTTTTAGCACTTTGGACTCCCTATTAGATTCAATGTCTCTTCCCTTCCTCTCCCTCCCTTGTCTCTTTCCCCCTCTCACGCCTGTGTCTCTTTGCCCCGCTCTCCCTCCCATGTGTCTCATTCCCCCCTCTCCCTTCCCTGTGTCTCTTCCCCCACTACATCCCGTGTCTCTTTTCCCCCCTCTCCCCCATTTCTCACCCCTGTGTATCTTTCCACCCTCTCCCTCCCCTGTGTCTCCCCCCACCCCTGTGTATCTTTCCACCCTCTTCCTTCCCTGTGTCTCATTCCCCCCTCTCACCCCTGTGTCTCTTCCCCCACTCCATCCTGTGTCTCTTTTCCCCCCTCTCCCCCATTCTACCCCTGTATATCTTTCCACCCTCTCCCTCCCATGTCTCTTTCCCCCTCTCACGCCTGTGTCTCTTTGCCCCGCTCTCCCTTCCCTGTGTCTCTCCCCCTCTCACCCCTGTGTCTCTTCCCCCACTCCCTCCTGTGTTTCTTTTCACCACTCTCCCCCATTTCTCACCCCTGTGTCTAATTCCCCCCTCTCACCCCTCTGTCTCTTCCCCCACTCCATCCCGTGTCTCTTTTCCCCATCTCCCCCATTTCTCACCCCTGTGTATCTTTCCACCCTCTCCCTCCCCTGTGTCTCCCCCCCCACCCCTGTGTATATTTCCACCCTCTCCCTTGCCTGTGTCTCTCCACCCTCACTCACCCCTGTGTTTCTTTTCACCCCTCTCCCACATTTCTCACCCCTGTGTCTCTTTCCACCCTCTTGCTCCCCTGTGTCTCTCCACCCCTCACCCCTGTGTCTCTTTCCACCCTCTCGCTCCCCTGTGTCTCCCCCCCAATCCCTGTGTATCTTTCCACCCTCTCCCTTGCCTGTGTCTCTCCCCCCTCACTCACCCCTGTGTATCTTTCCACCCTCTCCCTCCCCTGTGTCTCCCCCCCACCCCTGTGTATATTTCCACCCTCTCCCTTGCCTGTGTCTCTCCACCCTCACTCACCCCTGTGTTTCTTTTCACCCCTCTCCCACATTTCTCACCCCTGTGTCTCTTTCCACCCTCTTGCTCCCCTGTGTCTCTCCACCCCTCACCCCTGTGTCTCTTTCCACCCTCTCGCTCCCCTGTGTCTCCCCCCAATCCCTGTGTATCTTTCCACCCTCTCCCTTGCCTGTGTCTCTCCCCCCTCACTCACCCCTGTGTTTCTTTTCACCCCCTCTCCCACATTTCTCACCCCTGTGTCTCTTTCCACCCTCTCGCTCCCCTGTGTCTCTACCCTCCCTCCCCTGTGTCTCTTTTCTTTTTGTGGCCTCCGAACGACTTCTGAGTTACAGGCTTGGAAAAAAAATGGTGACCGTTAAAGCCGTAATTTTTTTTTCAAGCCAGTAATTTGTTTTATCTGTCGCCATTTTTTTTTCAAGCTTGAAACTCGAAAGCCGTTCGGAGCCTCTCCCCCCACCTTGCGGGCATCGTGATGAACACCTATGGTGCTCATTACAACCCCCTCCTCTACTTTACAGGCCTCATTGCTATGCGTATACGCAAGCCCATAACTTTGTGAGTGTTACAAACTCGCAATTACGACAACTATATATATGATTCTAAAAAAGGTATAGACTACAGTGTCTCTTTGGGAGGTTTCTGTATTTTCCTAGGCATATAATATACCTGTTAATCTCTGTGTATCTGTATATAATATACATTATATATCTAGAAAACTCCAGAAACCTTCTATAACCCATGAAATAAATTATTGGATTCACAAAGGGGGATGTAAAAGGCTGCAATGGTCATTTTAATGATTCTTAGTATAAAATGTAAGTGTTTTTATGCATGTATAAATATAAATACACGGAGTCACTATGCAGATTCCAGTACTGTTTGATATAATATATATTAATCCCTCCTAAGAGATCACCTCTCAGCCCTGTAGCCACTTGTCACACATGAGAGTGTTTATTCTCCTTTTCTTTTCTTGTGATATGAATGGTACTTCTGAGATATCTTCAGTGCACATATGATATTATATAGCGGTAATGACACGCACAGACATTGCTAGCTGAGTCCAGGCCCAACATATCACTGTAGACTTCTGGATTCTCCAGTGAGCACTAAATAATGTCTTAACTTGTGTAAATATCTCATTGAAAAATAAATTGTGTTTACCTATGATGTAGATGATGGGTTAATACCTGCAGGGCAGCCATCAGAAATCTTGGGGTCCATTACTTTATTAATAGCCAACCCGAAGCAGACCCATTTTCTCCCATAGCCAGTTATTACATTAACATGATCATCATTATTATTATTATTATTATTATTATCTTTGTTTTAAGTAATTTTTTAAAGGTTTTGAGGCAGGAAGATAATCTAATGGAGCGAGACAAGGAGTTCCAGAGAGTAGGGGCAGCACGAGAAAAGTCTTGAAGATGGGAGTGAGAGGAGGTGATGAGAGAGGAGGAAAGAAGAAGGTCGTTAGCAGAATGAAGGGGGCGGTTGGGAGAGTATTTTGAAACAAGAGCAGAGATATAAGGGGGTGCACTGTTGTTGAGGGCTTTATATGTTAGGGTCATGATTTTAAATAGGATTCGGGAAGCTATGGTAGTAAAATACGGCAAGTAGCTTCCTATTGGTCCACTGCTTACTTACTACAAGCTATGGTAGTAAAATACAGCATGGTAGTAAAATGCGGCAAGTAGCTTCCTATTGGTCCACTGCTTACTTACTACAAGCTATGGTAGTAAAATACGGCATGGTAGTAAAATGCGGCAAGTAGCTTCCTATTGGTCCACTGCTTACTTACTACAAGCTATGGTAGTAAAATACGGCAAGTAGCTTCCTATTGGTCCACTGCTTACTTACTACAAGCTATGGTAGTAAAATACGGCATGGTAGTAAAATGCTGCAAGTAGCTTCCTATTGGTCCACTGCTTACTTACTACAAGCTATGGTAGTAAAATACAGCATGGTAGTAAAATGCGGCAAGTAGCTTCCTATTGGTCCACTGCTTACTTACTACAAGCTATGGTAGTAAAATACGGCATGGTAGTAAAATGCGGCAAGTAGCTTCCTATTGGTCCACTGCTTACTTACTACAAGCTATGGTAGTAAAATACGGCAAGTAGCTTCCTATTGGTCCACTGCTTACTTACTACAAGCTATGGTAGTAAAATACGGCATGGTAGTAAAATGCTGCAAGTAGCTTCCTATTGGTCCACTGCTTACTTACTACAAGCTATGGTAGTAAAATACGGCAAGTAGCTTCCTATTGGTCCACTGCTTACTTACTACAAGCTATGGTAGTAAAATACAGCATGGTAGTAAAATGCGGCAAGTAGCTTCCTATTGGTCCACTGCTTACTTACTACAAGCTATGGTAGTAAAATACGGCATGGTAGTAAAATGCGGCAAGTAGCTTCCTATTGGTCCACTGCTTACTTACTACAAGCTATGGTAGTAAAATACGGCATGGTAGTAAAATGCGGCAAGTAGCTTCCTATTGGTCCACTGCTTACTTACTACAAGCTATGGTAGTAAAATACAGCATGGTAGTAAAATGCGGCAAGTAGCTTCCTATTGGTCCACTGCTTACTTACTACAAGCTATGGTAGTAAAATACGGCATGGTAGTAAAATGCGGCAAGTAGCTTCCTATTGGTCCACTGCTTACTTACTACAAGCTATGGTAGTAAAATACGGCATGGTAGTAAAATGCGGCAAGTAGCTTCCTATTGGTCCACTGCTTACTTACTACAAGCTATGGTAGTAAAATACGGCAAGTAGCTTCCTATTGGTCCACTGCTTACTTACTACAAGCTATGGTAGTAAAATACGGCATGGTAGTAAAATGCGGCAAGTAGCTTCCTATTGGTCCACTGCTTACTTACTACAAGCTATGGTAGTAAAATACGGCATGGTAGTAAAATGCGGCAAGTAGCTTCCTATTGGTCCACTGCTTACTTACTACAAGCTATGGTAGTAAAATACGGCATGGTAGTAAAATGCGGCAAGTAGCTTCCTATTGGTCCACTGCTTACTTACTACAAGCTATGGTAGTAAAATACAGCATGGTAGTAAAATGCGGCAAGTAGCTTCCTATTGGTCCACTGCTTACTTACTACAAGCTATGGTAGTAAAATACGGCATGGTAGTAAAATGCGGCAAGTAGCTTCCTATTGGTCCACTGCTTACTTACTACAAGCTATGGTAGTAAAATACAGCATGGTAGTAAAATACGGCAAGTAGCTTCCTATTGGTCCACTGCTTACTTACTACAAGCTATGGTAGTAAAATACGGCATGGTAGTAAAATGCGGCAAGTAGCTTCCTATTGGTCCACTGCTTATTTGATGCGGGCTCTAGCTCTAGCAAACTGTAAACTTTATAAACAGCAGTGACACTGTATTAAAATTATTTTTTAAAAATCATATAGATACTTTTATAGAAATGTTATAGAAATAGCCAGGACATCTTTAGCTTCTGTACTGTGTCTTTAATCAGTTTTACAAAAAGAAAAATAGAAGTAAATTGGCCCCAGATTGGGGTCTAGTACAACATAAATTGTAAATATGCCCCAAGAATCACTGTATGATGCAAAACTGTTTGAAATATTTTAATGTGACTAAAAACATAATTGGGAAAGAAAAAAGTAATGAAGCTAGGTTTTATTTAGAAGCAATGTTGACATATCTACTGGACACTGGAGGCATCCATGTGTGTGAGGCTTCTTGTGTCTAATATTGTGCAGGGAAGGGGGTAGGTGTCAGATTGCAAAAGCTCAAATCATTTACAACTTTTATAGATTAGCACATGTACCCACAGACATCAAGTTATCAGGTAGTGCTCAAGTCAGACAAGATGGAAATATCTTTTTATAAACAAAGATTTTTATGTTTCTACCTTACACTGTTACAATACTGTTAGTTTGTGACATATTTGTATTTCTTTCTAGAGGTCATTGTGCTCTGGTCTTGATAGGGTTATTAACACATCCAATAATTATTGCAAAACATGGATAGGTGTACTAAAGAAAAAAAAATCCCACTTTGGATTTGCAATTTCAGTGGCGCTGAAACCTTTACAAACTGCTGGCAGTGAGGATTTAGAGAATCCAATAGCCGTGACTATGCAGAAAGCTGCAAATGACCTTCACCGGCCACCTGCAGAAATAGTGGATCTGATCATCTCCCGAGGGTGCTGCTGTTTGATGGATGGACCCATTAATGCACATGGCACGTTTTGTCCTGTCGGGTTATGTAAACCCAAGTACAGCCTTCCCACACATATGTGGATATTCACCAAAAACAAAAAACGGTGCACTCTTGGATAGAAGATACTATTTTAAAATGTAATTTTTATTAATATTTAGTTAAAAAATTTAATACAGTACCTCAAAAAGTTCTGCTCTAATTATAAATACATATATATATTTGCTGTTTGCCCCCTCTCCCTAATGTAGCTGATGTGTGGCCAGAAGCTGCACCCAATTTGGTCTACTTAGAGGGCCCAAAGTATACTGTGTCTAATTGAATCAACTATTTGAATGATTCTTGAATTTCTGTTGTGGGATCAGGAAAGTTTTGGCTGTTGCTATTAGTTTTCAGCGGCCCAATGCCTTGAAGATGTAGACGGGGGTTCAAATTTGGAGGCTGAAGAGGCTGCTTCTCTAAATGTGTATCCTGAGCAGTGGAAGGGGTTGACGACTTCGAGCCTGATTCAATTGAGCAATCGTAAGTTACTGGAGCCCGTAAGTGAGGGCGTAAGTTAATTTGCTATTCCATTGGCGTCTTTTTGCAGGCTCCGAAAGGGTTACGGGTTATGGCCTTGAAAACTTTGCGATGCTTAAACCCGGAGCTTACAGCCTCCTGAAGCCGTTGAGCTTTCACTTCCGCAAGAGTTACGATGGCTAAAATCGCAAATCGCTATTCAATTGCTCCAATTCCCCAAGCCCGCAAATGTTTTCTCACCCGTAAACGACAAACGACGGAGACAATTCCTACAAGTGCTAGAGAGGACCCGCAAGGGGGTTTAACCCCTGTCCGCAGCACTGTAAATGCAAATAAAAAATCAATACAGCACGAGGAAAGTGATGAAAGACATTAGAATTAATTGCACAACAGTCTCAAGCCCGCAAATCAGCGGTAAATAACATTTATTTTCATGTGTCATTTCGGGATTAAATCGATCTCGGGTATTAATGAGTTAATACATATCAGGCCACCCACATGGACTAGAACCGTATTGGCATTCATTTTTATTATTTTGTATTTTTGAGAGTCCCATCGCATATTGGACCTCCGAACCTAATTAATTGACATGTAACCTCCATGTTGTACAGCTGTAATGATGGCGGCCTCATTTTCTATTGTCTGTTTTGAAATGGGAGGTTACGGGCTTGCTTAATTGATCATATTACTGCTCTGAACTGCTATGAACAAGTTCATGGTTTACAGAGTCGGCTTTGGGCGAGTAACTTGCTGGCTCCTTTATTTGAATAGCACCGGAATTGGAGATGAACGAGAGCCCATAGCACGCCCGCAGACATACGGCCAGTATCCCGCGAGATGCGGGCTTGCAATTTAACTACAATGCTCAGGAACCAGAGGGAGTTGGAGGAAAGAAGGCAAGAGAATGGTGGAGAAGGCCAGAGCCTGGCAATCTGGTGGAGGGAGGAGAGAGCAGGGGGAGTGAGGAGCAAGAAGGGGAAGAAATAGGGGCCAGAACTGGGCAAACTGGTGGCTAGAGAAGGGAGGGAAGAGATAGAATGGCAAGAGAAGGGGGGAACGTCAGAGCCGGGAAATCCGGTGACCAGAGGAGAGAGCTGGGATATCGAGGAGCAAGAAGGGGAAGAAAAAGGGGCACAAGATGGGCGATCCAGCAGAGAGAAAAAGGTATTTGGATTATCAAAGTCAAATGTCAGTGGAGGAGATAGGGCCTCAGTACTAAAAAATAGGGGGCAACTTCTCTATCCACCTGTTAGGGTCAATGAAAAATCCAAAAATGTATGTGGATGATTAGCCCACCCCTACAGTGATCAGATCCCCTTTCTATTAAGTAATTGTTTGCCGTGCTTATCTAATAAACTAAAATTCCTAATTCAATCCAGTAACAGAGGGCCCGACCCTGTTGTGGGCCCTGTTGCATTGCAACTGTGGCGCTAGCAGTAGCTCTGCCACTGTTCACCTTTACACAGGCTCAGATCCATAGACACGCCATAACATCCATTTGTCATGCTTAATCTATAATAGGGCTTTGAAAGCTGCACTAAGTCTTTTCATCTGCTTTGCAACATTTACACTGTTATAGGAACGTAGCAGGGATTCCAAATAAAGAGCATTGTAGTTCAAGAAAAACTGCATGTGTATGGGAAAGTATGGGAAATATTACAATGTTAGTAGCTGTGTAGTTGTGCAGTTCGCGAGGGTCCGCATTTGTGAAAGGTGGAGGCTCCAACGTCGGCTGCAATGAGCCGGAGGTGGAGGCTCTACGGCGCCTCACACGCGGTTACAAACACACACACAAGTGGCACTTTAACAAAATACATCTAACACGTAATCACTAAATACGGACTTACACAAAAATATACGAACCGCGGGTCTTAAAAAAAAAAAATTCTCTATGAGCTTGCCACATCTTACCACTGGGATTTTTGCCCATTCCTCCTTGCAAAACTGCTCAAGCACCTACAAGTTGGATGGTTTGCGCTTGTGAACAGCAATCTTTAAGTCTGACTACAGATTTTCTATTGGATTGAGGTCTGGGCTGTGACTCGGCCATTCCAACACATTTACATGTCTCCCCTTAAATCACTCAAGTGTTGCTTTAGCAGTGTGTTTGGGGTCATTGTCCTGCTGGAAGGTGAATCTCTGTCCCAGCCTCAAATCAATCACAGAGTGGTACAGGTTTTGCTCAAGAATATCCCTGTATTTAGCACCATCCATCTTTCCCTCAACTCTGACCAGTTTCCCAGTCCCGGCTGCTGAAAAACATCCCCACAGCATGATGCTGCCACCACCATGTTTCACTGTGGGAATGGTGTTCTTTGGGTGATGTGTTGGGTTTGCGCCAGACATAGCGTTTTCTTTGATGGCTGAAAAGTTAAATTTTTGTCTCACAGACCAGAGCACTTTCCGCCATACATTTTGGGAGTCTCCCACGTGCCATTTTGTTTTTTGCTGAAAGTAATGGCTTTCTTCTGGCCACTCTGCCATAAAGCCCAACTCTATGAGCGTACGGCTTATTGTCGTCCTATGTACAGATACTCCAGTCTCTGCTGTGGAACTCTGCAGCTCCTCCAGGGTTACCTTGGGTCTCTGTGCTGCCTCTCTGATTAATGCCCTCCCTGCCCGGTCCGTGAGTTTTGGTGGGCGGACGTCTCTTGGCAGGTTTGCTGTTGTGCCATGTTCTTTCCATTTGGTTATGATAGATTTGATGGTGCTCCTGGGGATCATCAGAGATTTGGATATTTTTTTATAACCTAACCCTGACTTGTACTTCTAAACAACATTGTCCCTTACTTGTTTGGAGAGTTCCTTGGTCTTCATGGCAGTGTTTGGTTAGTGGTGCCTCTTGATTAGGTGTTGCAGCCTCTGGGGCCTTTCAAAAAAGGTGTGTATATGTAATGACAGATCATGTGACACTTAAATTGCACACAGATGGACACAATTCACTAATTATGTGACTTCTGAAGGTAATTGGTTGCACCAGAGCTTTTTATGGACTCCATAACAAAAGGGGGTGAATACATACTCATAGCTTTATGTATATATTTTTCTCATTTCACTTCACCAACTTAGACTATTGTGTTCTGATCCATCACATAAAATTCAGATTAACAAAACATTGAATTTAAGGCTGTAATGTAACAAAATAGGTAAAAAGTGAAGGGGGTGAATACTTTTGCAAGGCACTGTATATATATATATATATATATATTCATCCCGTTTTGTCCGGTGTCAAAACTTCCCGAGAGCTGAAAGCCTGAGGGGAGTCCTTAAGGGAGGGTGGAGAAGGAGAGAAGAACTTTAGAATTTACACCTATCCATTTCCCATTTTTACTGCCTAAAAGCAACCAAATAGTCCCTGTATGAGTCTGTCCTCTGCAGCGTATGGAAACACAAAGTCTATGTAAGGCTGGATGTGAGTATGGCATCCTAGCCTATCAGGAACCACGTCTCAGCAGCATGTTGCTGAAAGATGGTCACTGATTGGTTTGTTTGAGACTGCACACCCAGTACTACAAATGAGCTTCATAAGCTACCAGGGGGAGACCCATACAGGAACTATTTGTTTGACTTTAGGCAGTAAAAACAGAGCTTATAAGTACTTCTAAATAAAAGAAAGTACATAAAAGTAAATAGATACTCAGGTATATTATATAATTAGTCAAATATGGGAACTTCAATATTCCTTTAATTTAAAAAAAGACCGTTCTATTTAAGTGTATGGGAAAGACATTTCGAGATAAATCCTGCGCTGTATCTTCCCTCCCGCCATCGCTGCCTCCATTCAACATGAAACTCCTTGAATTTGTACAAAGGTTAAACTCTTCCAGATGTGAAATTTCATCACTTGTTCTTTATGGAATGATGCGTCCAATCAGCTGACATCTTGTTGAGGGTCAGCAAGAAATCCGTAGACTGTTACCAATTGGCTCTCGTACATTGACCTGGGAAGACACCGTGTCCTGCCGCGAGTCTTACAATGTGCAATGAGCCGGGCCTAGTGGAAAAGTTGCAGACACAGATCTCAGGGTCTGCCTTAGCAAGTTATCAGTTGTTTTATCCATTGAGTTCCAGGCAGAGCAACCTCTCCCTAAAGGATTGTAGACGTCTAGGTCGCCATTTTATCCTCCCAAGTAATGGGATCATCATGTAAAACTGCTAAAATCAATTAAAAAAGGTGAAAAAAATATTCATGTTGCAGTATTAGCTTTTACAGCACTCAAACTGTTTATTTAACTTAGGTCAAGTTGCACCACAGGATTTATTGAGTTTATGGGGATAAGCTGTCAGGTGCTTTGAGGCCATGGATTACTGTACATAGTTACATAGTAATTGAGGTTGAAAAAATAATTTTAATCCATCAAGTTCAACCTATTTGGATCTCCTTGGGTCCTTTCAATATATGGACTAATTGTTAATTGATCCAGATTGCTAATTGTCTCATAAGGGGAGAAAAACACTGCTTCCTTTCCCCAAATGGTGGCAATCGGATTCCTCCCTGGATCAATACCGTTTCTTCTCTAGATATCCGAGATAGCCCTGAATGCCCTATTTATTCCTATTTATTAAAAGTATATCCAATCCCTTTTCAAAGTAATGTATGAGCTCTGCTGTCTTTTTGATTTGCTATAAACCAGAAGAGCACTTTAGACTCTGCTTAGTTGTTGGCTTGTCCATGTCCAGTGCCATGTTGTAAACCTGTGTATGAGGAAGGAGATCTAACTGCATGATAGCATTGAGGAGCACTGTTTTGGCCACCACCAAGAAGGACAAGCAGGCTGTGATACTAATTAGCACACTAAGGCAGCCATTCATTTGCATATTATCACTGGTTAAACAATGGTTAAGGAATAGCTTGCTTTAAGAAAAAAATATTCTAGCCAGCTTTTCATGCTCTTTAAGAAGAATTAAAACAATAACTACATGAGTTTAATGTTTCAGAGTCACAAATGTGAAAATTTTAAAGAGCAGAAGATTTTAGAAATGACAGTTTTGTTCTATTTGCATGAACGGTGAATTCTGCAAGAGTTAAAGGATCTATCCTGTTATGGTGTCAGGACAAGTCCACCGCTGAAGTGATACCTCCAACCGCTAGATGGTGCTGCCGATATGTGAGAGGAGTTCTAAGATTATAATGTTAGCCTAACCCTCACCCTAACCCTAACCCTAACAGTTTACCTAAGCCTTGACTCTATGATATGGCACCGGAATATCGGCAGCGCCATCTAGCAGATGCTCACCGCCAGCATAACAGGATGAACACTTTTCTTTTTACACTTACACCACTGATCAGGACCTAATTAATGTGTCTAACATTGGAACCAGTTGGGTTATTGAGGGCTATGGGGAAAATCATTTGCTCCCCCAGACATATATATTAACCAATCACAGATCGTCTCTCAGCACATGCAGTTGAGAAACAGTCTGTGATTGGCTAATACATCTAGTACCAATAGAAACACTTTGTGCATGAGCGGTGTTGGGCGGACCTTTGTAGGGAACCTTCCATATCCCTTTCAGTAATTGAAATAACTGTATAGAAAACTTTTGTCCACAGTCGTCATTTAAATCCCTACACGCTCTGTCCATTGATGAATCAATTGTAAAGTCCTTATATACTTCTATTGTATCTTTGTATATAATATATTACCTGAATGTGCCATTTTTATTCCCCTCATCCATATTCTCACACGCATTGCTAGCCAGAGGGTCTCAGCTCTTGTTCCCAGGGTGTAGCGGCTCTGAGTTGTTGGCTTAATGAACCAATGTAATATCCCGCATGTGATGCTCGGTGCAGTGAATATGTTCTGCTCATTATTTACAAACCCCAGGCCCGCTGATGACTTGCAGGCTCTGGCTCCCGCCTTGACGTTGCTGTGCCAGGCCCCGGCCGGCCATCTGCGGTGTTTTATGTTCCTCAAAGAGCTGTTGGGAAACAAATACCCCTTGTTTTTGCCAAAATGAAGCATGAAAATTCCTTGCAAGGATCAAAGAAAATGCAAAACACAAAGGAAACTTTCTGGTATTACGCCTTGCATTGCAATCAAACATACATTGACAGCAGCTAGGAACCAACGGCCCATGTATCCTGCCCAGTATATCTACCTAAAATCTTAAATACATAACCACTTACACTAGAAAAACGATCCATTATCTACTACACTTACTGTTAAATATTTCTTCCTTACATTATGTCTAAATTGTAGCTCCTTCTAAGTCATGATCTCTTGTTCCTTTTTTTTCTGGAAGTTATTTTCCAGCTGAACATTATTAAATAATTGATATATTGAAATATTGATATACTTGAAGCTTTGTATTTCACATCACCCCACTCTCTTCCGTCCTCTACGAGTTTATATATATATATCAGGGGTGGGAGAGTCCCAAACAGCCTGTATTTGAGGATATCCTTTCTGTCCAGAGGTGAGTCAATCAGTATGACTGAAGAATATCTTCAAATCCTGGCCTGTGTTGGGGCTCTCCAGGCAGCACTCATACGTCTATTTCTCAAAGACAACTTCTGGATATGACGCTGAGCATGGGCACTCAACTTCTGGTCTACCATGGCAAGGCCTGCTCTGAGTGGAACCTGTCCTGGGAAACCGCCGTATGGTCTGGCCCACCGTGCTGCAGCTCAGTTTCAGGGTCTTGGTAATCTTCTTATAGCCCAGGCCATCTTTATGTAGAGCAACAATTCTTTCTTTCAGATCCTCAGAGAGTTCTTTGCCATGAGGTGCCATGTTTAATGTCTAGTGACCAGTATTAGAGAGTCTCAGAGCGATAACACCAAATGTAACACACCTGCTCCCCATTCACATCTGAGACCTGTAACACTAACGAGTCACATGACACCGGGCAGGGAAAATGGCTAATTGGGCCCAATTTGGACATTTCCACTTAGGGGTGTACTCACTTTTGTTGCCCACGGTTTAGACATTAATGGCTGTGTGTTGAGTTATTTTGAGGGGACAGAACATTTACACTGTTATACAGGCCGTACACTTACTACTTCACATTGTAGATGTTAGATTGTAAGTTTGAGAGTTTTCAATCTTGTGCCTTGGAAACAAGCTCTATGTACATTTGATTTTATGCTCAAAAACAGGGCCCTCCATTCTTTACAAGGTGTTTAATTTGTTTTCTGCCATGTACTGAACCCCTGTGCAGCGCTACGGAATATGTTGGCGCGATATAAATAAAGATAATAATAATAATTGTAGCAGAGGGTCATTTCCTCAGTGTTGTCACATGAAAAGATATAATAGAATATTTACACACATGTGAGGGGTTTACTCACTATTGTGGGATACTGTATATATATATATATATATATATATATATATATATATATATATATATATATAAAATGTATATATGTACTGGAGATGCCTCTCTCACCTTGGTCAGTATACCCTAGAGAGATTCACAAAGGTTTCTGGTACTTAATGGCAGGGGAACAGCTATTGCAGGTGATGCAGGTGCAAAACACCAGGTCCCACTGCATGGTAGGACCTGGCATAAGACGACCCTTATCTTAGGGGAAGTTGAGACATTTTATTTGCTTTTGTTATTGACCCGGATGGCTATATATATATATATATATATATATATATATATATATATATATATATATATTTTTTTTTTTTTTTTTTTTTTAATATCTATTGAAGAATGAGGCATTTGTGGGCACATTTGCATGGCCCTCTCAGCTTCCCAGAGTGCATTGTAATAACTGTATTTCTCGGAATTTTGAGCTTTTTCTTGTATTAGACATTCAAATGTGAACACAAATGTACTATTTAATTACTATATATACTGTTAATATATATATATATATATATATATATATATATATATATATATATATAAATTTATATTTATATAAAAGAGAGAGCGAGAAAGAGAGCAAAGTTGTGGGGGCCCCCAATTATTTTGCACCAGGGCCCTTTTATTCACCGGCTCCATCATAGCTGATTAAAAAATACACTAATACAGGGCCCTAAAACTGAGGAACGATCTGAAGTAATCAAACCTCCGTCATCCTTATGGAACATATATATCATATGGGACCAGGATTTTCTGTAACAACAGGTAATTTATATTTCCACCAACATTCATTAATTTAAATGAAGACAAACTGCCGAGCTTGGCTGCGATTTGTTTAATCCCCAAAAACTCTATTTTATTCCATCATTAAAAATAGCAGTCTCAGTGTGACTTGTTTCGGTGTTTTTAGTGACAATATGTTCATCTCCTCAGTTCCAGCTGATTGCACATTGAGTGCTGTACATCTGTTGTGTGGCAGCAACAAAAGCCGACAATGTATTCTTAGTTATTGTTACATTAGGATCACAGGTAAACACATATTTATGGATAATTTACTTTTCGGCGCTCGTATTGTTACCGGGAATCCCATATTGTTTGTATTGTGCTTTCTGTGCGCAGGGTTCACACCACCGAATGCTCAAAACTGATTAGAAATCTTGATAATGATTAAATATTCTTAAAAAAGCAATTAATAGAACAAGATTTTATTATTTAAAGGGGAGGTTTAGACATTGTTCGTTTTGTATAAAGGTACCACTGCAACCTGAGTTTGAGTCGAGCCAGGGAACCAAGTGGTCACAGCACCCTGAGGCCAGGGTTGGGCATGGTCAGTACTTGGATGGGAGACCACCGGGAGCTGTATGCTGTGGCCCACTGGAGAAGGAACTGGCAACCCACTTCCCGCCATGAAAGCCAAGTGGATCAGCATGCCCATGACATAACAATGTGCCTGGTGTGTTGCGCTCCATGAGGTCACGGAGAGTCAGAGACGATTGAACAACACAAAATTAAGTTAATTAATTAAGGAATAGCACATTTGTACAACTGTACATTTTATTGGCAGATAAGCATCACTCATACATCTATATGCTTGTTAGCTGGCAGTGGCTAACCACCAGATCAGTTAAGTTAAAAAAAAACACAAAAAAAACAAACAGTGATACATTATCAAATACCCTCATTCAGATGCAGCAAGGAATAAAATGCTTCTAATGTCCCTTTAAGTGCATAGATTTTCTAAGTATTGTGATTTTCTACATGTGACGTCACTGGTGTCTCTGTATGGCAACATGTGCATTGCACACTAGTTGTGTGGTCATACGTACATTACACTCTTAATGTGTGGTCATGTGTACATTACACGCTAGTTTGGTGGTCATATGTACATTACACTCTTAATGTGTGGTCATGTGTACATTACACGCTAGTTTGGTGGTCACATGTACATTGCACGCTAGTTGTGTGATCATATGTACATTACACTCTTAATGTGTGGTCATGTGTACATTACACGCTAGTTTGGTGGTCACATGTACATTGCACGCTAGTTGTGTGGTCATGTGTACATTACACTCTTAATGTGTGGTCAAGTGTACATTATATGCTAGTTGTTTGGTCACCTGTACATTACTCTCTAGTTGTGTGGTCACATGTACATTGCACACTAGTTGTGTAGTCACGTGTACATTACATGCTAGTTGTGTGGTCACATGGACATTACACAATAGTTGTGTGGGCACATATACATTACACACTAGTTGCATGCTCATATGTACATTACACGCAAGTTGTGTGGTCACATGTACATTACACGCTAGTTGTGTGGTCACGTGTACATTACATGCTAGTTGTGTGGTCAAATGGACATTGCACTCTAGTTGTGTGGTCACATGTACATTACACACTAGTTGCATGCTCATACTGTATGTACATTACACGCAAGTTGTGTCGTCGCATGTACATTACACGCTAGTTGTGTGGTCACATGTACATTGCATGCTAGTTGTGTGGTCACATGTACATTACACGCTAGTTGTGTGGTCACATGTACATTGCATGCTAGTTGTGTGGTCACATGTACATTACACGCTAGTTGTGTGGTCACATGTACATTGCATGCTAGTTGTGTGGTCACATGTACATTACACGCTAGTTGTGTGGTCACATGTACATTACATGCTAGTTGTGTGGGCACATGTACATTACACACTAGTTGCATGCTCATATGTACATTACACGCAAGTTGTGTGGTCACATGTACATTACACGCTAGTTCAGTGTGTGTTTGTACTGCAGCTGCAGTAATTACAATATAATGTATATATAATGTATATATTCCCATTCCTTCTGCTGCATACAGAGGAGGGAACATGTTCTGCTGTACACAGAAATGAATGACAATAAATTATGCAAAATAATTCCCTACTCACAGGAGTAAAATAAGACCGACATTAAATGCTTGCTATTTATTAATGCTATTAGTACTGACGGCGGTGCCAGGCTCTGAATGTGTTGTGAAGTACTTAAGTATAGACAAGTATCGAGTAATCATATCCTCAGCTGTAATAGTGACCTCCAATTAAAGCACCACGGCAGTCACATTGTTCTATAGGACTCTTTTAATAGCTAAATTTGCCAAATGAAGCACAGCCTTTAAATATTTCACTTTTATATTCAAATATTCTTTATTGTGGGATTGTTGTTTTTTTTTACCTGGCTTCTTTTTGCAGCTGCTGTCTCAGGATGGGAGTGCCTTTGTAAACTAATGAACATTCCAGCAGTTCTAATGACAGCATTGGCAGATTCAGCTTCTATTGTTTCAAATACATAAAAGTTTATTATTTTTCCTTATTTCAAATTGTCGGTTTTCCCCCTAAGCAGAGCTGCTTTTCTCTACCTATTTGTTTTTTATCAGGGGACATGTCCAGCTATGCTTGGGAGCTGGATCATCATAAAGTTTGAAAGAAGGTATGATGTCATTGGTCCTACCCTGTGACAAAGGTATTTAAGGAAAAGCTTGTTCAGTGGGCGGGCCAATTACTACTCACATGTTCGGTATATACTAGAGCATAGACTGGTCAGACTTTTTTTAGTCCAGCCCCCAGGCAGAGTTGACCATGCTCCTGATAGAAGCAGGGTGGTAGAAATAAGCATCTCTGCTTGAGGGGAAAACTGACAGTATCAAATGTAAGAAAATAATATTAACTCTTATTTATTTTAAACTGTTTTTAATAGTCTCTGCTCAACAAACAAACATATGAGCTTTCCTACAGTGGTCCTTTCTTTACAGAACTAAAATACATCATGATATGATTGAATTTCATGTGGAATGTAGATGTTTCAGTCCCCCTGTCCCTCTTCAGTGCCCCTGGTGGGTGTGAGAATCTCCTGGTGACTGTGAAATCCTGTTGATGATGTCACAGCCCAGTGGACCGCAATTTGTCTGACCTCTCTGCTATGACCTGCCCATCTTGGGTGACCCTACATGGTATAGCTCACAGCTTCTTATAGGTGCACAAGCCCTTCACCATGACAAAGTAGAATCCAGAAGGGGATATGTGTTTTAGAGCAGTATGTAATAAGAATATAAATAATAATTATTATTATTATTAATAATAATAATAATAATATTTGGACATCATTATTGAGTAAAATATCATTACCAAATAATGCCTCTCTTTTTTTTAAACTATACATCCCTCTCTGACCACTTCAAATATTTGGAGGCATATTACAATAACAGGGCACATCTTTCACTGTTTGGGCAAGCTAATCTTTGGATAGTCACATCCATAGGGACACATAGAAAAAAATATTGGCTTTAAATGAATTTGCAATGTTTTTGTGTCATGGTAACATGGGAAAGATTGAAGGCACATGAAGAACGGGTTGGCTGAGGCAGAGATGGATAGATGAGGTCATTGAAGAAATGAACATGAACTTGAGGGAGCTCAGAGGGATAGTGGTTGACAGATGTGCCTGGTGTGCTGTGGTCCATAGGGTCATGGAGAGTTGGGCACGACAACAACTAAACAACAACAAACAACCTATATGTATAACATACTAAATGAATCAGTGTACTAAGACAAAATCAACCACTTTTAAATTGGTTAAACTCACCTCTAAAACTGATAATATCGGAGGGGAGCATCTTTAGACTCACATGACAACATCTAAAGAATGTGTGTTTGGTTATTAGCCAATCTTGGTCCTCAAATGCCACACAGGCAATGATATAATTGCTGGATCAGGCAAAGCCTCAGTTATTTTATAAGATTTATCTGTGAGAAGCAGGGAAATACTTGGAATGATGACCTGTCCTCCTGCAGCCCTTTCTGGTCCCTCGGAGCTATCCCTTGGCCCACACTGGCCCCCAGCATTCCCTGTGTCCCTCTTTGGCCATTGCTGCCCTTATGCCCCCCTTTCCTCTCTCTCGCTCTCTTCTCCCTCACCATCTTCTCCTTTTTGCTCTCCCCCTCCATTTTTTCTATCACTCTCTACTCTTCTATCTCTACTCCCGTCTCTCCCCCTCTCCTTCCCTCCTCTATCGCACTCTCCTCTTTCCCCCTCTCTCTCCATATCCTTGCCCCTGTTTTTCCAGTTTCTTCCCATTTTCTCCCTCATTGTCTTACCATCCCTTTCTCTAACCCCTTTTCCCATCTCACCCTTTTCTCTTTCCTTTCTTATCCCACTATCTATCCATCTATCCATCTATCTATCTATCTATCTATGTCTATCTGTCTGTCTCTCTATTATTATTACTATTATTATAATTTATTTGTAACACGCCAACATATTCCGTAGCGCTATCTATCTATCTATCTTTCTGTCTGTCTGTCTATCTATCTATCTTTCTGTCTATCTTTCTGTCTGTCTATCTATCTATCTATCCATCTATCTATCAATCTATCTATCTATTCAACCATCTATCTCACTATATCTATGTCTATCTATCTGTCTATCTATCTATCTATCTGTCTGTCTATCTATCTATCTATCTATCTATCTATCTATCTATCTATCTATCACTATATCTATGTCTATCTATCTATCTGTCTATCTATCTATCTATCTATCTATCTATCTATCTATCTATCTATCTATCTATGTCTATCTATGTCTATCTATCTATCTATCTATCTATCTATCTGTCTATCTATCTATCTCTATGTCTATCTATCTATCTATCTATCTATCTATCTATCTATCTATCTATCTATCATTCTATCTATCTATCTATCTATCTATCTATCTATCTATCTATCTATCTATCTATGTGTCTGTCTATCTATCTATATCTATCTATCTCTATCTATCTCTATCTATATATCTATCTATCATTCTATCTATCTATCATTCTATCTATCTATCTATCTATCTATCTATCTATCTATCTATCTATCTATCTATCTATCTATCTATCTATCATTCTATCTATCTATCTATCTATCTATCTATCTATCTATCTATCTATCATTCTATCTATCTATCTATCTATCTATCTATCTACCTATCTATCTCTCTATCTATCTATCTATCTATCTATCTATCTATCTATCTATCTATCTATCTATCTATCTGTGTCTATCACTCTTACCTCTGCCCACAAATACAAAGCTGGTGCCAAAGGACATAAAATGCATTTCCTCCCATGCTGTGTCTAATAGAGAGAGGGAGTCACTAAATGAGACATTTAATCCATGTTTGCAGGAGACTCACAGGCCATTTAATCTTGCACCATACAAGCTACAGGTATAAACTGGAAAAGCCTCTCTAAGCCTGGAAATCACTTGACCGCAATTGAAGTACTTGTGTCCCCGGCTACAGGAGCACTAAGAGGCTCCGACCTTCTGTAGAAACTAAACAAGATTCTTCCAGATTTGGTAAATAGAAGTAAGACCTGGTCAGTGCTGCACCACAGGCATCATGGGGTTACTTCAGTGAGCATGTGAAGATGTTAAAGGGTATGGAAGGTTCTTGGATGTTACTATAACATCCCTGAGTAACTGTGTACTTTATTATACTTTATTTGAAGTGCTTATAAGATCTGTTTTAGTGCCCAAAAAATAGTCCCTGGATGTGCAGTGTCCTAGCATGTCAGGGACCACGTCTTAATAGCATCTTGCTGAGAGATGGCCGCTGATTGGTTAGTATGACACTGCACAGACACTGCCTGAGGGCCAGAGGGCAGACCCAAGGGCCAGAGGGCAGACCCAAGCAGGGACTATTTGTTTGATTTTAGGCAGTAAAAACAGCGCTTATAAGCACTTCTTAGTAAAATAAAGTATAATAAAGTAAATATATACACAGTAATATTATATAGCTTGCAAAATCCAGAAAACTTCCGTATCCCTTTAAATAACTGAGCATTTTGGTCTATTTCAATAATATAAAAATTAAATAAATCCATCAAAATCCATTTCAAGCTTCAGGTCACAATGTTCCCATTTATTTGAAGCCTAATTAATAATACATATACACATCTAGGTTGGGACAAATTTATCAGTCTCTACGAGTTATTAACGTATATT
The DNA here is from genome assembly GCA_027410445.1 of Discoglossus pictus. Taxonomy (NCBI): domain Eukaryota; kingdom Metazoa; phylum Chordata; class Amphibia; order Anura; family Alytidae; genus Discoglossus; species Discoglossus pictus. The sequence goes on along the minus strand of CM050164.1, from coordinate 15,255,216 downwards.
AAAGTTAAATGACCAGCAGCATAATATACATGTAAATAAATAAACATGTGTTTAAAGGGACACCAGATGATATACTAACACTAGGAAATTGCCAGTCAAAAATGACGGAAGTAAAATTGTAAGCCTGGCAATGCTGTTTGCCACACAATGCGAGGCTATGGGCCCTCTGAGCACCTTTGGCAACTTTCCTGCTTTTGAATGATGACCTTTGGTGCTCCTTGTGAGCCTTCGGCGCTCATCACCTGGCTCGCTTTGAGCTCCTTTGGCTCTCATTGCAAGCCTCTCATCCTGTGTACTTTATAGGCGTTGCGCTTGTGATACTGTCTTGGGTTGTGTTACTGGCTTGCATTAAGTGTTACTGCTTAGGGCTCATTTTTACATCCTACGGGCTAGGTTTACGTCCTTCTGCCTTGTTTTCGTCACGTTGCATTTTTTCGGCAGCCATTTTTTTTCTCGCTTATCTTTTCGATTGTGAAAAAATGACAAATATGGCTAAAATTAACTTGAAAGCTGACTCAAAGTCTCCCTGGCTCTTCCCCTGTGCTGTGTGTGAGTGTGTAAGTTCATTTGAGGCATATTTGTTGTTGTTTTCAGTTTCGAGTTCCGTGGTTCGGCCGTTAAAGTCAGATTTTTGCGAGGCCCACAGAGCTTTTAAGGGTTTCTGTCCTAAGTCATACGGGTCATAAGTCCCATGTGCACCGCTGGCGCTCATCATGAGGCCTGCAATGAGCGCCTTTGGTGCTCATTGCAGCCTAAGTCCCGCAGGCCTCGCAGTTGCGGCCCTTGCTGTGCGAGGGCCGCAAACGTGACCAACATCGTAAACGTTCCCCACACTGACAACTATATATGTGATACATTAGCTTCTATATAAATGTGCAATGTGTTTCTATTCATAAATATATTATTTTATAGATGGGTTAAGTCTTACACTGAAGCCTTTTACTGTCAGTCAAGTTGCCTCACACAATGCAATATTAATGCAGAAAGTTGGAGAGTAAGCTTTTACCCATCTGGACTTTCTTAAAACTAAATTATTTACTATTTATTACTTGTGTTAAAAGCTTTCCCTGGCATAAGGGCCAGCAATGCAGTAAATTAAAGTTATTTTTTAAACTACATGTTTTCTTACAATTAAAGGACCACTGAACTCATGTGAAAAATTATATGTTAAAAATTATCTATATTTTTTCTAATTATACTTATAAAATTATATGTTAAAAATTATCTATATTTTTTCTAATTATACTAATAAATATAATGTTTTAAGTTGCTGTTTACATAATGTCTATTCTGCCTACTGGCTGTTGCATGAGTAATTAGCCCAGTTATTTGAGGCTCTATTGGGGAAGGGTGGACCCTTACACTGAACTCATATAACCCACGGCTTTCCTGTTTGAGGTGAGTACCAGTATTCCATGCCTGCAGACATAAATGTGGTAAGGGTAACACAGTTTATTTAGATCACTGAACGGAGCATGGAACACTAACCAACCCTTTCCCCATGATCTGCTCAGCATCTCTCAAATTCCAGAGAGTGACGAGAACAGAAGCTTAAAGTTTCTGCTGGTAATAATAATATAAACCCATTACAAGCAAGTTTCATTCAAACTAGAAATATAAGCAGTCTGACCAAATCTTACCACTAACTTGAATTGGGGGGCACCCCTACAACCTGATTTGTTGCAATAATGAAGCAGACATGGATTCTCGTCTATTTTATTTCTCAGTGAAAAATGCACATATTAAAAAAATTAAAAAAGTATTTCATCATGCTTTTAAGTGATTTTTACAGTGGTGTGGTCCAAATGGTGCTGAATTAAGCAGCCCCTAACTTATACTGAATATTCCATAATGATTGCTCTAACTCCTTAGGGTTAGGCACATATTGACAGTATTTGAAGTGCATGCCAATTGAAATGTTGGACATTGTTCCACTTGTTATAATCACTTTAAGCATGTGCAACTGCAGGGTGTAATTAATATGAACGTTAAATAGATGCTAACACAAAGATAAGAATAGAGCCTAGAGGGGGTTATAATAAAGGCTGACTGACAGACATCTGTCTATGTATAACTCTGTCACACACTGTAGTTGCCACATTTGTGGTGACATTTCCTTTTCAAATTCTCCACCAAATTCAGGATTTGATGATCAGAAACTAAAATGGTAGATTGTGCAGCAGCATAATGGCATATAAAATTTAATATACTGAAGGTCTTGTTGTTTTATATTCCATTTAAAAAATATTTTGCCTATTTTCTTGTGTGGCCTTCAAAATAGTATATTGTATACATATGACAATGGTCTTTAAAGCTAATAGTCTATATCTGTCTATATATTTTGTTGTTGTTGTTTAGTCATTCAGTCATGCCCATCTTTGTGTTAACTTATGGACTTCAGCAGTTTCTCCAACACCACAATTCAAAGGCATCAATTCTCCGGCGCTCAGACTTCTTTATGGTCCAGCTCTCACATCTGTATGTTACTAATGGGAATACCATACTTTTTGTTGATGTAATATCTTTACTTTTTACTAGCTAAAATGTCTTTTAATTTCATAGCTACAGTCACCATCTGAAGAGATCTTGAATCCCAGGAAAAATAAAATCTGTCACTGCCTCCACTTCTTCCCCATCTATTTGCCAGGAACTGAGATTGCTGTTTGCATGATCTTTTCCAGCTTTGCTCTCTCTATTGTCACCCTAATCAGTAGTTCCTTCTCATTTTCAGTCATCAGAGTAGTATCATCCGCGTAAATAAGGTTATTGATATTTCTTCCAGCAATAATGATTCCAGCTTTGGATTCATCCAGTCCGGCCTTGCGCATGATGTGCTCTGCATATAAGGTGAATAAATAAGGTGACAATATACAACCTTGTTGCACTCCTTTCCCAATCTTTAACCATTCCGTGGTTTCATGTTCGGTTATGACCATGGCTTCTTGGTCTGTATAGCAATTCCCCCGAAGGCGGATGAGATGATCTGGTACTCCCATCTCTTTAAGGACTTGACACATTTTTTTGTGATCCACACAGTCAAAGGCTTTAGAATAGTCTATGAATCAGCAGTAAATGTTTTTATGGAACTCTCTTGCTTTCTCTATTATCCATCGGACATTGGCAATTTGATCTCTTGGGCCTCTTTCTCTGCAAAACCTGACTTTCAAATCTGGTAGTTCCCAGTCCATATGTTGTTGAATTCGAGCTTGTAAGATCTTAAGCATTATCTTCCTGGCATGGGAAATGAGTGCAATTGTTCGATAATTGGAGCAATCTTTGGCACTGCCTGTTTTGGGGGATTGGAATGTAGACTGGTGCATATTTACAGGGGATATCATTTATTTTGAATCTGGTTGGCCTAACAATTTTCCCATTTTTCTTCAGTTTAGTTCTGAACTTTGCAATAAGACGCTCATGGTCTGAGTCGCAGTCATCTCCAGGTCTTCTTTTTGCTGATTGTATAGAGCTCCTCCATCTTTGACTACAAAGTATATAGTCAATCTGCTTTCTATATTGTCTATCTGGGGATGTCCATGTGTAGAGTCATCTTGGAGAAGGTGTTTGCCATGACTGGAGAATTCTACTAATCTCTGACCTGCTTCATTTCATACTCAAAGGCCAGTTATTCCAGTTATTCCAGGTGTCTTTTGGTTCCCTACTTTAGCATCCCAATCTCCTATGATGATAGCAACAACTTTTCTTGGTGTTATATCTATGACATGATGTCCTTGTAGAACTGGACAACTTCAGCCTCTTCAGCATCCATGGTTGGAGCATAAATTTGGATCACTGTGATATTAAATGTCTTGCCTTGAATTCAAACTGAAATCATTCTGTCATTTATTGGGTTGTAACCGAGCACTGCTTTGGTCACTCTTTGATTGACTAGGATGGCTACTCCATTTCTTGTGCAGGATACTTGACCACAGTACCATCTGGTGGTTATCTGATGTGAAATGTCCCATTTTAGTCCATTTCAGTTCACTAATTCCCAGGATATCCATATTTAACCTTTGGTTCATAGTTCTAATGTTCCAGGTTCCTATGCTGGATTGATCTTTGCAGCAGCTGACTTTCCTTTCCCCTCCAGATACATCCGCAGCTGGGTGTCCTTTTGGCTTTGGCCCAACCATTTCATTAGATCTGGTGCTACTTGTACTTGCCCTCTGCTCTTCCTCAGAAACATGGTAGGCACCTTCTCATCGTCCAGTGCAATATCGTTGTGTCTCTTGCTGTGTTTAGCCATAAAGTTATCTTAGCAATGTTACTGGAGTGGGTTGTTAGTTCCTTCTCCAGTGGCCTGTGATTTGTCTGACTTCTCTGCTATCTTGAGTGATTGTACATGGCATATAAATATAGACATTTTTTATACATACACACATATATATCTATATATACTTATATATGGTATAAATGATACAAAATTGCCATATTCTGTGGATATCTCTCTCCATAGTATCACAAATCCCCCAGTCCAAGCAAGTCGTCCTAATTCACTGCCTGCAAATGATTCCCTACATATGTTTTATCGTGTAATTATGCATTGTGAAATAGCCACAATAAATTACGCTTGTAAGCTATTGTTATTGCATTAAAATAGATGGATTGGCTATTCCTTAAAAAAAAAAAAGAGAAAAAGCCTCCCTTACACAATGAGAAACCCATAAATCACTGATATGTTTTTATAAACTCATTTCTCAGTCTTTTCCTGGCTGTTTTTTACTTATTTTTTTATACATATCAATGTGTCAAATGGTGGGGACTTGAATCAGGAAATAATGACAAAGGCCTGAACCCTCAGAGCAATAGTGCAATAAACACAGAGGCCAGATATGGATACTCTGCATGCTTCTATCTGCTGGGCTGCTTTCTTAAAGAGACACTGTAAAAAAAAATCAGTGCGCAGTTATAAAAATAACTAGAATTAATAATATTTTAGAATGATAAAAAATAACCTTTAATTTACTACCTGTTATATTCCTATGTATCGATTTACTTTTATGTAGAAATGCTTGTAAGCTTTAATGCCTAAAATCAAATAGTCCCTGCATGAGCCTGCCCACTGCAGCATATGCAGATATAGATTCTGTAGGGCTGGATGTGTAGTGTAGTATCCTAGTCTATTCGGATCATGTCTCAGAAAACATGCTGCTGAGATGTGGTCCCTTATAGGCTATAACACCACACTGCACAGCCCTACAGAGTGTGTGTCTTCATGAGCGGCAGAGGGCAGACCCATACAGGCACTATTTGTTTGATTTAAGGTAGTAAAAACCAAGTTGAAAAGCACTTCTTAATGCAAAAAAGTGCATAAAAGTAAATAGATGCACAGATATTTTAAATAGGTAGTAAAATCCATTAAGTCTTGGATAAGGACAGGTCTATATATTGGAGGAAGCCATCAAATATATATATATATATATATATATGTGTATATATGTGTGTATATGTGTTTGTATGTATCAATATATATATATATATATAGTGAGGACCGTCCAGAGTACATGCACTAGTTGCCATTAAGGCCAGGATTTCCGATCCTATATTTTCTCGCAGCCAGTCCTGCCGCTCCCTCGCTAGTTCCTCATTGTATTACCTATCACAAATAATGAGCAGTCTGCGTAACCAACAGGCACTTTGGAATAAAGCGCAGCTCATAATGGCGTGCGGCGTCGCGCCGCTCAATCAGACATTCCTGACAATCTGGGCAGTAAAATCTCTGCACTCCTACAATTGATGGATCCTTGCCGAGGTGATGAAGAATTATGGAGCAAACAGGTAAACATTTACCGAGCTACATATGAGTGGATAAGAGGCTATTTCTCTTCAGGGCTTATAAATTTTGATGTCTATAGATTTATAAACAAACCGTGCGCCATCACATTGGGTTTTTACAAGGTATCTGATGTTCCAGACAAGTCGTATTTTGCAGCAACAAACTGAACAATTCATTGTGTTTCTGTGACTTAATACAACTATATTTTACATGCTACTTTCCACCACAATAGTCAATTGGCTGGATATATTAATGGTTGATGTAATGGTGACTGGACCAATGTTTATGGTGTGGGATAAACATGGAGTATAAACTCTACCCTCTCAAATTGATGCAAATGGTAGGGGTCGTGGGTATAAGTCGTTCAGTCATGTCTGATGCTCTGTGACCCTATGGAGCTCAGCACACCAGGCACATCTATGAGCCACTGCCCTTCTGAACTCCCTCAACTGACTCCATTGCTTCAATGATCTCATTTATCCATCTCCACTTCTGCTGTCCCCTTCTTCTCATGCCTTCAATCTTTCCCAGCATCAGAGTCTTCTCTAGGCAATCCTATTTTGGCCAAAATATTTGAGATTTAGCCTCATGATCAAACCTTCCAGTGAACAGTTTATCTTCATTTCTTCTCATGCCTTCAATCTTTCCCAGCATCAAAATCTTCTCTAGGCAATCCTATCTTGGCCAAAATATTTGAGATTTAGCCTCATGATCAAACCTTCCAGTGAACAGTTTTTCTTCATTTCTTCTTATGCCTTCAATCTTTCCCAGCATCAGAGTCTTCTCTAGGCAATACTATCTTGGCCAAAGTTTTTGAGATTTAGCCTCATGATCAAACCTTCCAGTGAACAGTTTATCTTAATTTCCTGTAGGAAAATCTAAGAATCTGTAGGACTTTAAGCTGTTTTCTCCAACACCACAATCCAAAGGTGTCAACTCTCCAGCGCTCAGATTCCTTTATGGTCCAGTTCACACATCCTTATGTTACTACTGGGGATACCATACTGTAGTAACAGTAACGATGCAGATCTTTGTTGATAGTGTAATATCTTCACTTTTTAATAGCTTGTCCAGACTTGCCATAGCTTTCCTTACCAGAGGTACTTTATTTAGTTAACAACAACTTCAGAGCGAGCATAACTTAGCAACCTTGCCATATGAAAATCATAATACAAGACAATGTTCAGTATGTATTACTGCTTAAAGGATCATTGTAGATTAGGAAAACTTCATATATTTCTGAAGTTTATAACAAATTAACAATATTTTTAGGTAAAATCATTATTTTAGTAGACACTGATTAAAGGATGCCATGGTTGTGTCTTCCACACTTATTGCTGGCTTGGGGACTGGTTGGGTATTTTTTGCTAATCCTATACAGTGGCACTTTAAAGGTACACTCTGTGTGATCTCCTGTGTGTGTCTTTCTGATTGGTCGTCTCATATGAAATAATCTTATTGAGGATTTCTGTATGCTTGTAATACAAAGTACGTTTGACATTTCTTGTGTGAGCTTCACCCCCGAGGCACCTATGTACGCTGAGTGTCCTAGCCAATGAGCTGTGCTGAGTTCAGTATCATGGCTGCCTACCAAGCAGTGAGAGGCAAATAGATACATTGCTGTTCCTGCCTCTGATTGGCCACAGCTCATTATGACTTTTATGCTCATTTCGCTTGGATTCTCAGGGGCGTTCCTTCTCAAAATCAACTGCCTGAAAACCGAAGACATTTTTAAAGCTTTAGAGTAAGTTTATTAATGTTTATTTTGGGATTTTTTCATGCAAATAATGTTTTCATACATTCATACTGATCAGGTGCATTCATAATCCATGAAACTTCCATATACCTCTTTAAATTGCACGGCAAATCATACTCTACTTATAGGCACTATCCAAAAATAACATATTATCATAATATAATAAAATATAATATAATATATTATTAAAGTATAAGCAATAACTTATTTAGTTACATCATGTAATTTAATTGTGCAATGTAATGATCAGCGCACACCATGCCACATTTTGTAAACAGAAATACAATGGCAAATCAGTTACTATAAGTGTACATTTTCTCATAAAATATCAGCTGAACTATAGAAGTCCTTAGAACCAATTCCGTCAATAGAAAATATACAAATCCCATTCCATCTTCTGAAAACTCGATTAAGGCAATGACTCACAGTGAAGATTGATTAGTGAATTAGTTTAGTTTTCAATTCTTTCAAATTATTGTTCTTTAGTTGTTCAGTCGTGTCTGATTCTCCATGACCCTATGGACCGCAGCACGCCAGGCACATCTTCTCTGTGGGTGGGCTTATACATAAGGTTTTCTTGGCAAAGATACTGGAGTCGGTTGCCAGTTTCTTCTTCAGTGGACTGCAATTTGTCTGACCTGCCCATCTTGGATGACCCTACATGGTATAGCTCACAGCTTCTTTGAAGTACACAAGCCCCATTACCACAACAAAGTAGCAACCCAGAAGGAGGAATATGAGTATGAGTAGGCTCACCACCCTCACCTCCAGTTGCTCGTCTCATGTCTAGAATAGAGATCCAGATAGGGAGCATACTAGATATGGGGCTGTTGTGGTCCAAAACAGATGTCACAAATACAAAATAAATGTAATTTTGGGTAACTGAAATAAATAGAGTACCCCATATAATCCCCCCACAGCTCACTCTACTCAAAGAGGTGTTTAAACGGAGAGAGGCCACATCGGATGAGTCCTGACAGTAGCACAGTCAGAAAATGATGGCATTTCCCTAAACACAGAGTGTGAAATTGTAATTATCCGCAGGGTATGACAGCTGGCACATAGCAGAGAAGAGAAGGAAAGAAACACGGAGAGGACGAGAGTCGGAATCTGCACCTTCATTTTCATCTCCGACAAGGAAAATCTAAATAAAAAGATTGCTGGGTGTAGAGGTGCTGGGTCAGGGCTGTCACTGGGTGCTTGTTGTGTATTATTTTTCCAGACCACTGCGTTACTGAACAAGGTACAAAGAAGAGCAATAAAAGCGTAAGAGGTCCCTGCCCTGAAGTATATTGATACATTTACAGCAATTTAATATTGTCCCCTAGAATAGAACAGACTGTACTTGGGTAACTTCATGTTGTTTAGTCGTGTCCGACTCTCTCTTATGGACCATAGCACGCCAGGCACATCTATCAGCCACTCCTCTTAGCTCCATCAAGCTCATGTTCATTGCTTCAATTACCTCATCTATCTATCTCTGATTCTGCCGCCCCCCTTCTTCGTGTGCCTTCAATCTTTCTCGACATCAGTCTTCTCTAGGGAATACTGTCTTCTCACGATATGGACAAAATAATTGAGCTTCAGCCTCAAACCTTCAATTCAACAGTTTGTCTTCATTTCCTGTAGTATGGATTTATTGGATCTTCTTGCAGTCCAAGGGACTCTACGCAGTTTTCTCCAACACCACAATCCAAAGGCGTCAATTCTCCGGCGCTCAGCCTTCTTTATGGTCTCTCTCATTTGTATGTTACTACCGGGAATACCATAGGTCTAACTCTGTGGACCTTTCTTAATATTGTAATATATTTGCTTTTTATTAGCATGTCCAGACTTGCCATAGTTTCCTCCACAGAAGCAAATGTATTTTAATTTCATAGCTTCAGTCACCATCTGAAGAGATCTTGGATCCCAGGAAAATAAAATCTGTCACTGCCTCCACTTCTTCCCCATGTTTTTGTCAGGAACTGAGATTGCAGTTTGACATGATCTTCATCTTTTTAACATTGAGCAGCAGGCCTTTAACCCAATATTCCAATCTCCAACTGCTCATGATCTCTTGTTCTTGTATTTTCCTTCATTTAAAAGATATTTACCTCCTGAGCTTTGTAAATCATTTAATAAGTATTTTTCTGCTGTCAAATTGAATTTAGGTGTGTGCCGTATTCAGCCTGAGTCTGAGTAATATCTTAATAATTACAATGTACTGACAGATAGCGCCATCATATCAAGATGGGCACAGATCTGAACATTGCTGCACACCGGCTCAGAGCTTGTGTCATGCTGCGTGTAACAAAAGCATTGTTATCTAGCCGCTGGTGCAGACCACCTTGCACTGATTAGACACGGCAGACATGCAAATGAGTTTACAGCTCAAAATGTAGACAAATTTGCATGGTCTGTCAACAGGGATTTCTTGGGCCTGTTTGATGGGGTTTTGTAATATGCGGAGAGCAACATCTGCTCCCTAGGAGAAAGCTCAAGCAATGCAAGCCCACCTGGGGTGCCACGCCTGGCAGGATGCCCGAGCAGCTGAGTCACCACTTGGTGCTGGTATGGAACGGTGCAAAACGGGGAATCAGATCAACAATAAATTAACATGAAAGTGCGAATGTCACGGATGTGCCTGCTAAAGCGGTAATACTCTATCTGTGAGCAACTGGTGTTAAGAGGAATATCACAGCCAAGAGCGGTAATAAATAATAAGTACATTTGTGTTCACGTTTTAATGTCTATGTATGTATACATATATATAATGAGTTGGCACTGGGGCCCTCCATTCACTAGTTCCGCCACTGGTCCCATTTATAGACACTAAAAGGACAATCACCATTTAATGGAAACTCCATTTTTTTTCTATCTCCTAACCCTAACCCCTCACTCATTCCCACCTCTCATGTTCTCTACTCTATTAACTTTGTCTTTATTCCATGTGTTTCAATTGTGCTCCTCTATGTCTAAAATGTACCCTCCACCATTCTGTAACTAATCCTTTCCAAGATTTTAAATCTTCCCACCTAAGCACACTCTCACACCTCCTTCCTGCTATTCCTTACCTTTTCTTCCCCATACCTCTTCCTCTTCCATTCCCTTTATATTGTAAGTAGCACGTTTCCAGTCTTGTAGGGTGCTTCTTGTAGCTCAAAACACCCCCCCTCCCTTTTCTTCATTTGTATGTATTGAATTTTCCCCCCTTCTCTCCCCTTGTACAGTGCTACGGAATATGTTGGTGCGTTACAAATAAATTAATAATAATTTTTTTGCAAATGCATGTTGTAAACAGGTTTTTGTTTTTTTCATTAAAACATGCTGAGGAGTTGAATTTTTTTTACTTAGCACCGGACCAAGATTTGGGTATATTGAGTGAAACAAAGCATTCTAGTGGAAGGTTGATTTGTACAAATGGCTCAGTAACTTGTATGGTGCACTGGCATCCAAGTCTGAGGATTATCCTGACATTTGCAACAACTGCCTTTAAGCTTAGACTAAATAATAAGGTTTTTGTAAAACTTATATTTTGCAAATGTGTGAAAGAGCTTATTGCCCATTTATTCTTCAGCGCCTCTTCCTTTCTTTCCCCGAATACCACTACCTTACCCCTTTTTTAGGACTTTATACTTTTTTTAAGTTTTGTATATTATCGTTTATATGACTATATAAACTCAACATGATTGCAAGACAATGTATAACGCTCTATGCAGCCGAATCACTCTTCAATAATAAAGAGAAATATAAAGAAAAATATTTTTTTATGCGCATGTATAAATTGTGATTGCGCGTTACTTGATAAGTACATCAGGAAATGCCTTAGCTAGAAACTGTTTGCAGACAAAATAGCTTTGGTTTATTTTTGCTTAGTCCATTTTTTCAGGGGGCAGCAGGTATAGTGTACCCAGTGGCTTAGCCGGGGGGCGGAGGTGGCGGTCCGCCCCGGGCAGCACTTTGTGGGGGCGGCACTTTGTGTATTGAGACGGGTGGCATCCACAGCAAACTCAGGGACCGCCCCAAGCGGCAAAAGCTGTCTCTACTCCGCTGCGTGTACCTGATACTTTCTTTCATGCATATATATACATTTGCTTTCATTGTGGTCTTAGGATTGGCTCATATTGACATCAACATAACATTATACAAATAAATAACTCATATATAATATTAAAAACATACATTATACAAATATTTATTATTCAAGGTTTACATTATATCATCTTAACTTCATTCACTTTTTTCTTTATTAAGCAAAACAGCTGAATATAAAATAAAATGTAATGTGCAACTTACATACTAAAATACTCTTCATTTTTTTAAAGCTGTGATTTTTTGTTATTGTATAACTAAGGATCCCATTGGGCCATTTCTTGTTATAATGTAACAACCAGTTTCATAATGAGTATCTTAGTCTATTTTCATTTGGTCTGGCGTCTCCACCCCTGCGCAGGCGTCAGATATTGGGCTGAGCGGCAAGGAGGAGCACATGAAGCTTGAGACACTGTATTGGGAGAGATACAGGAGAGAGAGACAGGAGAGAGAGACAGGAGAGAGACAGGAGAGAGAGAGACAGGAGAGAGAGAGACAGGAGAGAGAGAGACAGGAGAGAGCAAGAGACAGGAGAGCAAGAAAGGGACAGGCAAGGAGGAGCACGTGAAGCTTGAGACACTGTATCGGGAGAGAGAGAGAGAGTGAGATGGACAGGAGAGAGCAAGAGACAGGAGAGAGAGAGACAGGAGAGAGCAAGAGACAGGAGAGAGAGAGACAGGAGAGCGAGACACAGGAGAGCGAGAAAGGGACAGGCAAGCAGGAGCACATGCGGGAGCAAGAGAGAGAGATGGGAAAGAGACAGGAGAGAGCGAGATACAGGAGAGAGAGAAAGGGACAGGCAAGCATGAGCACATGCAGCGAAGAGAGAGAGAGAGAGGAGAGAGACAGGAGAGAGAGGGACAGGTGAGAGAGATAGCTGAGAGAGAAACACAGGAGAGAGAGACAGGGAGAGATAGGAGAAAGAGATATGTTAGAGAGAGAAACATAGGATCGGGAGAGAGAGACAGGAAAGAGACAGAGAGACAGGGGAGAGAGAGAGATAGAGAGAGACAGGCAAGAAGGAGCACATGCGACAAAGAGAGGCACTGCATCGGGAGAGAGAGAGACAAGAGATAGACAAGAGAGAGAAACACAGGAGTGAGAGAAACAGGAGAGAGACAGGAGAGAAAGAGACAGGAGAGAGAAAGGCATAGGTGAGAGAGAGAGAGAGAGAGCGTCGGGAGAGAGAGGCACAGTGTCGGGAGAGAGAGAGACAGGAGAGAGACAGGAGAGAGAGACACACACAGGAGAGAGAGAGAGACGGGAAAGAGAGGGACACAGGAGAGAAAAACAGGACAGAGAGAGAGAGAGAGAGAGACACTGAACAGAGAGAGATAGAGAGGGAGAGGGAGAGTTAGAGAGAGACAGGAGAGTCAGAGAATGGAGAGAAGGAGAGAGACGGGAGAGCGAGACACTGGAGAGAGACAGAGAGAGGCAGGGGAGAGAGAGAGACACTGGAGAGAGACAGAGAGAGGCAAGGGAGAGAGAGGGGGAGAGAAGAGAAAGACAAGGCAAATAGAGAGACACTGAACAGAGAGAGATAGAGAATGGAGAGAGAGACACTGGAGAGAGACAGAGAGAGGCAGGGGAGAGAGAGAGATAGAGAGAGACAGGCAAGAAGCAGCACATGCGACAAAGAGAGGCACTGCATCAGGAGAGAGAGAGACAAGAGATAGACAAGAGAGAGAAACACAGGAGAGAGAGAAACAGGAGAGAGACAGGAGAGAAAGAGACAGGAGAGAGAAAGGCATAGGTGAGAGAGAGAGCGTCAGGAGAGAGAGGCACAGTGTCGGGAGAGAGAGAGACAGGAGAGAGACAGGAGAGAGAGACACACACAGGAGAGAGAGAGAGACGGGAAAGAGAGGGACACAGGAGAGAAAAACAGGACAGAGAGAGAGAGAGAGAGAGACACTGAACAGAGAGAGATAGAGAGGGAGAGGGAGAGTTAGAGAGAGACAGGAGAGTCAGAGAATGGAGAGAAGGAGAGAGACGGGAGAGCGAGACACTGGAGAGAGACAGAGAGAGGCAGGGGAGAGAGAGAGACACTGGAGAGAGACAGAGAGAGGCAAGGGAGAGAGAGGGGGAGAGAAGAGAAAGACAAGGCAAATAGAGAGACACTGAACAGAGAGAGATAGAGAATGGAGAGAGAGACACTGGAGAGAGACAGAGAGAGGCAGGGGAGAGAGAGAGATAGAGAGAGACAGGCAAGAAGCAGCACATGCGACAAAGAGAGGCACTGCATCAGGAGAGAGAGAGACAAGAGATAGACAAGAGAGAGAAACACAGGAGAGAGAGAAACAGGAGAGAGACAGGAGAGAAAGAGACAGGAGAGAGAAAGGCATAGGTGAGAGAGAGAGCGTCAGGAGAGAGAGGCACAGTGTCGGGAGAGAGAGAGACAGGAGAGAGACAGGAGAGAGAGACACACACAGGAGAGAGAGAGAGACGGGAAAGAGAGGGACACAGGAGAGAAAAACAGGACAGAGAGAGAAAGAGACACTGAACAGAGAGAGATAGAGAGGGAGAGGGAGAGTTAGAGAGAGACAGGAGAGTCAGAGAATGGAGAGAAGGAGAGAGACTGGAGAGCGAGACACTGGAGAGAGACAGAGAGAGGCAGGGGAGAGAGAGAGACACTGGAGAGAGACAGAGAGAGGCCGGGGAGAGAGAGAGAGAGACACTGGAGAGAGAGGCGGGGGGGAGAGAGAGAGAGAGAGAGAGAGAGGGAGAGAGAAAAGAAAGACAGGAGAGAGAGAGAGAGACACTGAACAGAGAGAGATAGAGAGGGAGAGTTAGAGAGAGACAGGAGAGTCAGAGAATGGAGAGAAGGAGAGAGACGGGAGAGCGAGACACTGGAGAGAGACAGAGAGAGGCAGGGGAGAGAGAGAGACACTGGAGAGAGACAGAGAGAGGCAGGGGAGAGAGAGAGACACTGGAGAGAGACAGAGAGAGGCAAGGGAGAGAGAGGGGGAGAGAAGAGAAAGACAAGGCAAATAGAGAGACACTAAACAGAGAGAGATAGAGAATGGAGAGAGAGACACTGGAGAGAGACAGAGAGAGGCAGGGGAGAGAGAGAGATAGAGAGAGACAGGCAAGAAGCAGCACATGCGACAAAGAGAGGCACTGCATCAGGAGAGAGAGAGACAAGAGATAGACAAGAGAGAGAAACACAGGAGAGAGAGAAACAGGAGAGAGACAGGAGAGAAAGAGACAGGAGAGAGAAAGGCATAGGGGAGAGAGAGAGAGCGTCAGGAGAGAGAGGCACAGTGTCGGGAGAGAGAGAGACAGGAGAGAGACAGGAGAGAGAGACACACACAGGAGAGAGAGAGAGACGGGAAAGAGAGGGACACAGGAGAGAAAAACAGGACAGAGAGAGAGAGAGACACTGAACAGAGAGAGATAGAGAGGGAGAGGGAGAGTTAGAGAGAGACAGGAGAGTCAGAGAATGGAGAGAAGGAGAGAGACTGGAGAGCGAGACACTGGAGAGAGACAGAGAGAGGCAGGGGAGAGAGAGAGACACTGGAGAGAGACAGAGAGAGGCCGGGGAGAGAGAGAGAGAGAGAGAGACACTGGAGAGAGAGGCAGGGGGAGAGAGAGAGAGAGAGAGAGAGAGAGAGAGAGGGAGAGAGAAAAGAAAGACAGGACAGAGAGAGAGAAAGACACGGAACAGAGAGAGATAGAGAGGGAGAGAGAGAGGGAGAGTTAGATGGAGAGACAGGAGAGACAGGGAATGGAGAGAGAGAGAGAGAGAGAGAGAGAGGGAGAGAGACAGAGAGAGAGAGGCAGGGGAGAGAGAGAGAGTCAGAGAAGAGAAAGACAGGACAGAAAGAGAGACCAACACAGGGAAGAGGGTGAGAGAGGGAGAGAGAGAGGGATATACACAGGTGAGATAGACAGTGCAGAGATAGATAGAGAGAGAGAGAGAGACACACAAAGGAGAGACACATGAGAGAGAGACAGGACAGAGAGAGGGGGAGACGGAGAGAGAGAGAGAGGGAGAGACAGGAGAGAGACAGGAGAGAAATAGACACAGGAGAGAGAGACAGACAGACACTGAACAGTGAGAGACACAGGAGAGAGTGAGAAAGAGAGAAAGGAGAGATATAGGAGAGATATAGGAGAGACAGGAAATAGAGACAGACACCGGAGAGAGAGCGAGACAGGCTAGAGAGAGGCAGGAGAGAGCGAGACAGGCGAGAGAGAGGCAGGAGAGAGACTGAAGAGAGAGAGAGAGACTAGAGACAGAGAGAGACAGGGAGAGAAGGGATAAGTTAATTAAATGTTTGACCAGTTTTAGCAGGATAATTTTTAAGTTGATAATTTTGTATGGCGCGAGAATGAAGGTCCCCCCCCCCCCCCCGCTCTAAAGCGACACTTTCAGTGATTCTTGTATATTTTATGCACTTATATTGCTACCATGTACATTCTATGAGTCATTTTTAGTGTAATTTCTACAATTATTTCTTTGACAAGCAAGCCTGTGCTTATCACCTACATACACATTGGTACAGTAAGTTTTGAGGACTTTGCAATATTGAACACATACACATCGCCGGAGTTACTGCTGGTGCACAACACAATAGGGGCCCTCTGTTTCTGGCCCCTAAATGAGGAATCTTAATTGATTATATGAGGGTGGCAGATAAATACATGAAAAAAGTTGATTTGATTATCATAGTGGTGATTTTCTTATCTATGTATATTTTTAGCTTTTTTATTGACCCCAAGGAGAGGATAGAGAAGTTGCAAGGGGGCTCCAAATTATTTGCACCAGGGCCCTGCATTCACTTGCTCTGCCACTGATAATGTGAGTTTAGAGGATGTTAGAGAGAAAAGGGAGGGAATAATTGCTGAACGGTGGTCTAGTTGTGTTGGAGGACCTATAGACAGGAAGCATTACTTATAGGCAAACTTGTATAGAACAATAGGGAGCATAACCGTAAGCTTGCCTGAATAGATGAGTTTTCAGAGAGAGTTTTCAAAGAGTGACAATGGGTAGAGAATTACATAAACTTGGCATAACATGACTTGTGTATTGTAGATGAGAGAAGATGAGGTCATAATGGGTGAAAAGACATGGGGACAGAGCAGAGTGGGTACTTTTGAGATGATGTAAAAGAATGAAGCTGGTGTGGTATTGCTGAGGGCTTTGTAGGCAAGGTCAAGATGTTAACTTTTATCCTAGAGGATATGAGAAGTCGTTGAAAGGGCTGGCAGGAAAGAGTCTACCATGTAAAATAAGCTAATCTATTTATAAAGCACCATTTTCCCATAAGTGTATGTTTAGTAAAAAGCTGATAAATCCATTAAATTGCAGAAATTGTGATGAAGTGTGTAGAGCCGTTTGCTGTACGATTTGTATTGCAGGAGACCTTCTAGCCCATAGAGTTACTAATAAGGGCAATTCCAAGGTGTGAAATTGTATTTCATGGTCTTAATGAACTCATTTCTCTAATTGTTTGAGAGGTGGCATTGATTGGAAAAGAGTGACGGGACGCCTGTGAGAAGTGCTGTTTTAACTGAGCTTCTAAATCTGAGGATCGTTAATTACGTTTATGTTGCTTTTTTTTATTCTTTTTTTAAAATTCTTAGCATGAACAGATGTGGAAAGTTTCAATGTCTGATCATGAGACTCAAGTGACCTTGCTCTCCCATTGGAGATAAAAAATCAAACTTTAATCATTATTAGTTATTGACATGAAAGGCTGGGCTTTCAAATTGGTGATGAGAAATAAAAATAAGGCATTTAAGTCATGGAGGGAGAGGACATTGTTACATAGAGAGACTGAGAGAGAATAGAGATGGGTTGAAATGTACTCTCCATATTTCTACCACATTATTATATCTCAGTGTGATTCACTAGCCCATTAACTTGAATAAAAAGGTGTTAAGAAGATGTTGTGTACATAAATGAGTAATACAAATACAATACACAGAAGTTTTAAAGGACCACATAATAAAAAAAATATATAAAATATAATAATAACAATAGTAATAATAATATTAAAAATAACAATAAAATAAGAAAATAATAAATTAATTAATAATACATTAATTAAATAAACACAACCCTTTTTTACTTATTGTTAGGTTCCATTTACCTTTCTCGGTTGACTCTGCTACTCATTAACAAAAGAGCTTTCCATTAGTACTGCTGACAACAATGCCCCATAATGCACATGGAAACTACAAAGTATCCACCATCCTCAGGAAGTCGTTTAAAATACACTGATTGGGAGAAACAGGGAAGAAGATGTCTTATTTAACATTAAGAAATGTGACTGGTAAATCATATTTATTGATACAAAAAATACGTGAGTTCCGTCTGATTGGTCAGCCAATGAATAAACATAAATATTGTATATTTCTATACTTTTTTTATAAATTGATAAATATGTGATGGTGGGTAGAAAGATGATTGAAAAAACGTCCCACTGTATAACCAATAAGGGATGAAAAGATCATCTGAGCACACTTACTTGTCTCAAGCAGCCAGGAGACCTGTTTTTCCCAAACAGTATTTCAACTGTAGCTAAGGATTCTTGGAAGTGACTTGCAAATGAGGCTCAAAACATGCTACCTTTTTGCCTCAGGTCCACTTAGCATGGGAATCTTCTTAGGGCTATGGACCCTGCTCTCAGACAGACTTAAGAACATATTCTTGCATTAGAGTACAGGGCCAGACATCCACTCACAGGCTGCCCTTTTGGCCTTATTGTAAAGTGGCAGTGACATTTTCTGGTAAATAAATAGATAATATGGCATCTTTCAAAACTATTCCTCTCTTTTGCTATTTCTTTATACTTGTGATATATTTCAAGAACGTGTCCTTTTTATACTTTGAGCTATAAAATACCTGAAAGGAACATGACTCATACAAGTCTATCCATTAGTCAACCACAGCCATTATACTGTACATTAGTGTGCACTCAAGAACTGATCCTACAATATCCAGGAAACTGAATCCAAACGCAAACAAAAGCGAAACGCAAAACCAAAATCACTAGTCTTTTGCATTTGTTCAATACTTTAGTTGATTTTTTGCACACGTGCATTATATGTCGACTAGCGACCTCCCCTTCAAAAAATGACGGTCAATAAAATTTGAAGCCATTGGCAATGCTGTTTGCCACACAATGTGAAGGTTTTTGCACTGTAAGGACCTTCGGCGCACATTGCGAGCATCTCCTCTGGTGTACTTTTGCTCTTCTGAGCAGCCTCTGCGCTCATCACAAAGACTGATACATATGTCTATATTTTTGTAAATAATAATCAATTAATTAATGAATTAATATACTTTACCTATTTGTAATTAATATATCCATCAATCAATAGTCTGAAGAGCTAACAATCTGTTTTCATTTTCCCACAGCATATAATATCCAGTTGGACTGTTGTTGGCCTGTGGAGATAGTTTTACGAATGTCCCAACTGTGCATCAGAAGTAGGCTGCGTGCGCGAGGGCAACCCGTTGTTTTATTTGTGTAAAGCGAAACTGTAGATGAGTAATGTTGTGATTTGCAAGTTCGGAGTGTAAAGTAGCGTCGTTTGTGTATGTGCTACGCGGTTCGCAAGTATATGGCTTCCTTTTTAGTAGTGTATTTTGTACCTCATACGTTCCTGTGCGAAAGTTGTGCACGGTTGGTGGTTTGTTGCGCGGTCCAGGGTCATGTAGCCTCGTTTTCATTTTTTTGGGCTGCCATTTTTTTTCTTGCTTAGCCGATTTTTGAGTGCCGAAGCTCCTGAAAATCAACTTAGTGCTGCAAGTTAATGAGGCTCGCAGGCGATAAGCGCCTTTGCACACATCGCCTAAGTGCTCTGAGTTAACGGCTTTCCTCGCTTTGCGAGGCTCGCAAGCGATGAGCGTCTTTGGCGCTCATTGCCTAAGTTGTACGCACCACGCAAAGCGGGACGACATCTCGTAGTTGGGCAATTTTAATATGTGATATGCACATGTATCTTATCACAACATGCACATGTTACTTTACTCATCTGGCCATAAATATGTCCAAATATTCTTTTATTTTTTATTTGCCAGAGCTTGATTTGAAAACTCATTCAAAATACAGTTACGTTGTGATTTGTTTTCCCGCCATAATATCGGGTGTTATCTTTAGCCTCTAGGATATGTTGTAAAATGTGCACACATCTAAGATTCTGTATGCAGAGGAGGAAACTGGTCAGACTGAGATTATTGGATGAAAAGCATCTTCCCCTATCCCTTGTATCTTGTATTCTTTAAGCAGATCGGCACTAGTTGCTATGGTAACCATCCAAGAAAGCTCGGCAGTTTCACTCAAAGCACCCTGCTTACGGACATAACAGAGAAAAACACATATTGCTTTGCCGTTCTCGCGCTCATTCTGAGTTTTATTGTTCTTCCGTCAATTTCCCTTAGCAGTGTTTCCAAAGCGGGACGGGGGTCCTTACAGACTCCTGTGCCAGGCCCAGCATGGCGACAGAGGCCTAGTAGGCCGATTTCCAATACATGGCCGTTCAGGCTGAGTTTTGTGAGGCTGATTCAGGCCATGATTTAATTAAAGCATTCAAATAAGGGCAGGACATCTAATTGAACTCTTTTAGACAACTAGTAAGGTGAAATAAACGATGGCTTTCAAAATTCAAGTAGACAAACACTTCCTGAAAACCTAATTAAGAAGAATAACTTTGTATTGGGAGTTTTTCCAATCAGTTTACCTTGTAGAGTACTAATAAACCCATTTCAGAGGTGAAATGGGTTCTCACCAAAAATATATATTCTCACCAATCAGTGTGCCACCCCAAAAGGGGTAAATACCGTATTGTTCAATAAAGTTAATTACGGTAAATGTTGCTGTGTTGACTGGTTCATGGCAGGATACACAATAACAGTCTCTTTATTTGCTGTAGAAAAGTACAATCATTTTTGAATGAATGTAAATCTGTCAGTCCTGCTTTTTCACACATTTACACTTCGTTTACATACATATATATATATATATATATATATATATATATATATATATATATATATATATATATATATATCCACACAGCGAACATATGCCTAAAAGGAGCCATATATAAAGTGTTTTTCTGGATTTAACAGTGAGGTGCATTTTAGTCTCATTTGCATGTCCCCACCCAGTATCCCAGAGTGCATTGCAATGTTTGTATTTCTGTGATGCCTGTGGGCGAAATAAGATTGTTAAATTACTTTTAGACATTTAAATGGGATTGCAAATGTACTGCTCATATATTACTATTGCGACAACACATCATCAGTAGGGTAAAACTAACCTGTCTCACGACGGTCTAATCCCGGCTCACGTTCCCTATTAGTGGGTGAACAATTCAACGCTTGGTGAAATCTGCTTCACGATGATAGGAAGAGCCGACATAGGAGGATCAAAAAGCAACGTCGATATGAACGCTTGGCCACCACAAGCCAGTCATCCCCGTGGTAACTTTTCTGACACCTCCTGCTGAAAACCCAAAAAGTCAGAAGGGTATATATTATGCAAGTTGGAAAAACTCTGGGAATAGACCGAGATGACCATTGAACACAATTTTACTACACAGATCAACTGTTTTTTTTTTTCTGATTAGTGTGAGCATTTAAAATCTAAGGAAATACCTATACCTATTCAAGTAGATGTGACTTATAAAGTTCCAGACTTACAGTAATGAACTGGTTTGGTGCAGTTTAAAATGTATATATATACAGTTTGGCTTGGCTTCGCGAACAAAATTTAAAAGGGATGTTTTTCACATCTGCGGTCTCTCTGGTGGCTGAGGAGGCCAATGCGAGACAGGCAAACATGACAGCAGTGGTTGCATGGGAAGCCTTGCTCTTGTTTGGGTGCTGCAGTGACACGATTTTTCCTCCATCTTTTTTTGTCCTCACGACCAGCCCTGTCTGTGCTCTTGAAAGAGGAGACAACCTGGTGAATGGTACTTCTCCAGGTCTTGCGGTCTGAATCTAAAGCCGCCCATTGATGGTGGTCAATGTGACAGGCATCAAGGGATTGTTTCAGTGAGTCCTTCTTCCTCTTGTTCGGTCCTCCTCAGTCACAATTACCAGTGGTGAGCTTATCATCTTTGGAAGCCGATCAACTTCCATCCTAGAGATGTATCCTGCCAAGCGCAACTATGTCTTCAATAACATGGCCTTAATGCCGGTGACTCCTGCCTGCTCTAGGACTTCAGAGTTGGTGACATGGTCATTCCAGTGGATGCTGAGGATGGTACGGAGGCAGCATTGATGAAAGCGCACAAGAAGTCGTAGGTGATGGCGGTAGGTAACCCACGACTCAGAGCCATACAGTAGGGTGGTCAACACAACAGCTCTGTACACAATGACCTTGGTGCATTTATTCAGATGCTTGTTGTTCCAAACCCTTTTATATAACCTGCAAAATGCACCATTTGCCTTTGCCAGTCTGTTGTCAGTTTCCTTGTTAATCTTAGCATCCGAGGAGATGATGCAACCCAGGTAACTGAACAGGTGCACTGTTTTAAGCTCGGACTCACCAATTGTGATGTGAGGAGGACAGAAATCTTCCTGAGGTGCGGGCTGGTTGAGACCTTCCGTCTTCTTCAAACTGACTTGAGCTTGGCAGCCTCGGAGAAGCAAGATGTCAATTGATGCAGAGCTGTCGCCATATGGGAAACAATGGCAGTGTTGTTGGCAAAGAGTAGCTCCTAACAAGTTGTTCCATTGTCTTGGTGTTGAGGTATAATAAAAATGTTAATCCCTATTAATATTTTATTTGGCATCGTGATCCTACTAATATTTGATTTGACCTTTTGCAATTCTGATTACAATGATGCCTAGAGCCATTCCCCTTGTTTTATCAACAAGACCCTTTGATACTCCATAAATAGTTTCTGGAGGACTTGTATTTCTAGTTATAACTAATGTAATCTAAAACAGGTATCTATGTACACATACCTAAACCTGTCATGACCTGTATTTCTTGAACCTGCAAAGGTTGACTCAACATTTACCTTGTTAATGCAAGGTATGGGCATGGGTACCTTTATAAGCTGCCCTGAATGTTCAATAAATTGAGACCATTTTATACCAATCCCTTGTGTGTAGTGTATCATTTGTGTCTCCCAGATATCTGAGCCAAGAGGAGAGTGCATGAGGAAGGTGATAAAAGGTTTTACCCCGGGGTGCGCTTGTCCCAGCAATGAAAGTAATCTTGCTTTAACACTTGGTGTGGGCCTTTAGTGGCCTCAGGTTGAACAGACTGCCATCGGTGCAGTATCGGATGTAGAGACCAACCTCATCCTCAAGGTCTGCTGTGGCCCTTTGCAGCACCATACAGAAGAATAGCGTGAATAGGGTTTGTGCAAGGACACAACCCTACTCAATGCCATTACTTATTGGGAAGGGCTCCGACAGGTTGTTGCTGTGCCTGACTTGGCCACGTTGGTCTTCATGTAGCTGGATAATCATGTTGAAGAACTTGAGATGACATCCTATACATTCCAGGTTTTGCCACAGACCATTCATGCTCACGGTGTTGAATGCTTTGGTAAGGTCGACAAACGTCACATAAAGTCCCTGTTCTCAGCATTTCTCTTGGAGCTGCCTGAGAACAAAAACCATATCAGTGGTGCACCTGTTGGCTCTAAAGCCACACCGACTCTCCGGGAGGAGTTATTTTGCGATAGTGGGCACCAGTTTGTTGACGAGTATTCTTGCAAGGATTTTCGCCACATCGGAGAGCAGAGTTATCCCTCGGTAATTGGAGCAGTTTTACTTTTCTCTTTTCTTCTTGTATAGGGTGACGATGATTGCATCACAAAGTTATGGTATTCCAAACGTAACCATCTGCATTGAGTTTCAAAATTAACAAGATGTTGGTTAACTTGAAGAGCATACTCTTTAGCACTATTTAAAGAAATTTAACTTTTCAAATGAAGCTGATGGATACTTCTCTGCATTCAGTATCCCCTGACAAAATGTTTTAAAAAGGTTCCCCACACAGAATAATAATAATTGCATATTATACTGAGCATATCAAAAGTTACTTTTAGAAAAACTTGTCTAATGTCTAAAAACAAAATGTCTAATTTCTTAATTCCAAAAGGCTATTAACAAAATTACAATATCAACATCTTATTAACTGGTAAACTTCACCTAATAAGCAGTTGTAATTATGTACATGAATACTGAAGGACATTTGCATTCAGTTCAATCCAGTTGTAGTATGCTCTATGATACCTCCTGGCACTTTAAATAAAATGTATTTTTATTATTAGTGATAAGTAGTAATATTAACATATTTAATAATGACTTGGAAGTGGTATTGGAGTGTGGTGTCTCCATTTTTGCTGATGACACAAAGTTGTGCAAGGTAATTAAATCAGAAAATGATGTTCTTTCCCTCCAAAGGGATTTGCATAGATTGGAGGAATGGGCATCTAAGTGGCAGATGAGATTTAATACAAATAAATGTAAGGTTATGCATCTGGGAAGGAAAAATAGCCATGCAATGTATAATCTTAATGGAGCAAATCTAGGGGTATCAGATATTGAAACTGATTTGGGAGTACTAGTGGACAACCGCCTAGGTAACAGCGCTCAAAGCCAAGCAGCAGCTGCAAAGGCAAGTAAAATATTAGCATGTATTAAGAAGGGTATAGAAGCAAGGGAAGCAAATATAATTCTGCCACTATACAAATCCCTAGTATGCCCTCATTAGGAATATGGAGGACAATTTTGGGCACCACTTCATAAAAAGGACATTTTAGAGCTGGAAAAGGTACAGAGAAGGGCAACAAAACTAATAAGGGGAATGAAGGGGCTAAGTTATGAAGAAAGACTAACCAAACTAAACTTATTTACTCTAGAAAAAAGGCGTCTTAGAGAAGATATGGTTACCTTATATAAATACACCCAGGGTCAATACAAGGCTTTGTCAAGGGAACTTTTTGTGCCAAGAGGTTTTCAACTGACAAGAGGACATCCCTTGAGATTAGAAGTAAAAAGATTTCCCCTTAAAGAAAGAAAAGGGTTCTTCACAGTAATGGTGGTTAATCTGTGGAATTCTCTACCAAAGTAGGTTGTGACAGCGGATTCGATAGATAACTTTAAAAAGGGATTGGATATATTTTTTAAATAAAAAGGGCATTAAGGGCTATCCTGGATAAATAGAGAGGGCGTATTGATCCAGGGATGAATCCGACCGCCAGTATCTGAGATCAGGAAGGAATTTTATATTTTTTTCCCTGTTGAGACAATTGGCAAAGTTTCACTGTTTTTTTTTTTTTTTCTGTTTGCCTTCCTCTGGAGCAATTAACAATAAATCCGCATATTGCAGATCAGAGGAGATCTAAAAAGGTTGAACTTGATGCACTAAAGTCTTTTTTCAACCTAAATTACTATGTAAAAAATAATAATGATATACAAGTTTCATAAGCAACCTTATTAATGTGAACTCCACAACTTACATTATTTTACGTTATTTAACTAAACTAAACCACGATAACAATTGTTCATCTTTTGTATTCTTTGGAATACATTTTCATTGAATTATAGAAAAGGACTAATACATTGGAGTTTATGTATTCCGAGCATCTGTCCTCTTCTATGTTATTAAAGCTCTCCAGCGCCCCCTGCCTTGATATCCCATCATTTCAGGCACCTGTTTTCTGAGCCCTCTCATTGGGTTCAGAAACATAAAACAATAGAAAAATTGATTGATAAAGGATAAAAGGGAAATCTGTTTTATATGCAGCAGGGAAGACAGTTCAAAGAGAGAATGTTTTTCTCGGTGTTGCTTTATATAGCAAGGAATAAATAAAAAGCAGCTTGCAGCAGATTTACACATTAATATGCTGCTAGTATCTGGATTTATCAGGAAAGTAGATCTCAGTTGCGTTGATCAATATTACAGAATTATTGAGATTAATTGTCTTTGTTATACAATTATTGTACATACATCACATGAGACAAGGCTTGTTACGGTGATATTGTGTGATAAATGGAACATAGAAAGAGCCGAGCCCACTGTGCATCCTGTGATTTAACTCATTCATAAAATACATCCTGCATTGGCATTATATCCCTTTTTTGTTACTTTGGATGCAGAACATTGCCGATATCAGGAGAGTACCAGGATCACTTGTTTTGCACACATGCATTTGTTGTTGTTGTGTAGTTGTTCAGTTGTTTCCGACTTTCCATCACCTAATGGACAGCAGCACGCCAAGCACATCTGTCAGCCACTGCCCCTCTGAGAATCCATCAAGCTCATGCTCATTGCTTCCCTGACCTTATCTATCCATCTCCACCTCTACCGTCCTTCTTGTGCCTTCAGTCTATCCCAGCATCATAGTCTTCTTCAGAGAATCCTGTCTTCTCCTTTTATGGACAACATTTTTGAGCTTCAGTCTCATGATTTAACCTTCCAGTGAACAGTCTCGCTTCATTTTTTGTATTATTTTTTGATTGGATCTTTTTGCAGTTTAAGGGACCACAATTCAAAGGCGTCAATTCTCCGTCGCACAGACTCCTTTATGGTCCAGCTCTCAAATCCGTATGTTACTACTGGGAATACCATAGTAATAACTATGCGGGCCTTTGTAGATAATTTAATATTTTCGCCTTTAATAGCTTGTCCAGACTTGCCATAGCTTTCCTTCCCAGATGCAAACATATTTAAATGTCATGGCTACATTTACCATCTGCAGAGATCTTGGAGATGTTGAGATAGGTTACATGCATATCTAAATTATATTACATGAGGATTTTAAATGATTGCTTGCTCAATGTGACACCATCTTGCAAAAGCAAGCTGCAAACAGCTTAAAGGTTATTTTTAAACATTTACAGTGTTCATGCAAAATAAATATACTTTAAAAAACTTCGTCTTTCTACCACTCTTGTCACCTCCTCTCATTCCCACCTCCAGGACTTTTCTCGTGTTGCCCCTATTCTCTGGAACTCCTTGCCTCGCTTCACCAGACTATCCTCCTGCCTTAAATCCTTCAAAACTACAATAAAAACGCACCTCTTTAAAGATGCCTATAACCTTCCTCCCTATCACGCTCAGCACTACTCCCTCCCTACTGTTCCACATACACACTTCAACCTTTAGATTGTAAGTCTGCGAGTTTCAATCATGCGCGGTGCTTTAGGGAAAGCGCTATGGACACCAGATTCCAAGGTCAAAGACAGCGCCCTCCATTCATTGCAATGTATGAATCTTGAACTTGTAACTTAACTTATGTATAGCGCTACGGAATATGTTATTGCGTTACAAATAAACGATAATAATAATAATAATAATAATAATAATAAAAAACCTGCTCTTTATCTTGTAGAAATATGTCAAATTATTTTTTTGTATAATATTTTCTGTTTAATGTGCATGATTATTATTATTAAACTTGCAATCTCTAATTATTGGTTTACAGTAGGTCAAAAAGAACAATATAGCTAATATGGAAATGTAACCCTTACTCAGCTATAACAGCTAGTCCTAATTAGTGGAACCTGCCTGTTCAGATCATTATGTATTTTGCTGATATGAAGGAGCATAAAAGAACCAACTTCAAAAGATTATAACCAGTGGTGGAGCTACTTCTGGGGCTGCAGGTGCAAAGCACCAGGGCCCACTGCAAGGTGGGACTCATTGCTACTGGCACGCACCCTGCTGTAAAGGGGGACTTTTAATTTATTAAAGGGCATATAACTAATTTATCGAAAGGAGATCTGATCACCCCGGGGTAATCAGACCACCTATATATTTGTTTACTTTGTTATTAAGTCTCAAGGGCACTTACCTTGTAGATGGATGCCCCCACATTCATTTGCACTGGGACCATCCAATCAGTAGCTCCACCACTAGCAGCATATTAAAAAAGGAAAACACTTTTCCCATATGCTTTTCCATACTTTATCTAATGATGCAGAGCATAAAATGTGGCTCCTCTGACCCATTACATCTGCTTATAAATGTATCTTAACCAGTGATCTGGCCACTAGTGTAATTTAATGCTTTCTTCCTGCTCCTTGCAAGTCAGGTACCCACATTGCTCACGCATTTGTTAGTCCATTTGTTAGACCAAGTTTTGAAGCAAATAAACCTAGACAGTCAGCTGCAGCGGCGCTCCGCAGCTCCACATGTGAGTGATCTGAAGGAGGCTTCTTGCAATCTGAAAAGTATTCCTTGAGAAAGCAAGGATAAAATGGAGGAATCAGAAATCCCCTGGAGTATTTTATTCTCTCTTACAGCTATATCTTGTCACTTGTCAGTGAGATGCTCTTGCCACTGAAATAATTCTGTTTCCGTTCAGGCAGCATCTGTGCAGGGTTATTTCCCACAGCCGGAAAAATCTCAAGAAATATTGTCCTAGGCTGTTATGAAGCAGCAATTAAAGTTATGAAGCCACAAGCAGTAATCAAGATGCACTGTATATTTTCTGATGCAAGTTTTCCAGATTGATTGCCCTTGGGCTCTTTCACCTCTCAATGATCGTCATTATCCAAACAGCCATCCCTACATTGAATGGCCTTTTTTATTTGTATTTAACTTAAACTATTTATATATATCTACATATATAGTTGTTGTAATTGCAATTTGCCAGTAACGCTCGCAAAGATGTGGCCTTCCGCAAGAGCAAGTAGCGCCAAAGGCGCTCATCACGAGGCCCGTAAAAGGCCCAGGGGAACAGGCGAGGGCCACAGTGGGTAAAGGGGGGAAGCAGAGAGTCCATATGGCTATTCAGTTGGTTTCTTTTAGCGAAATCTGAACAGATTCCGTAACTCGGATTTAACCACCGACATTTTTTTTCAAGTCAGTAACTTGGAAGCCATTTGGAGGCCACCAGAAGATGCCAATTGAATTGGAAATTTGGTTGCAAACTCACTTTTGGGCTCACTGAAAAATGGTGGCGTTAAAATCGTTGCTGTTTTTTAAAGCCGAAACTCAAAAGCACCTTGCGAGTTTGGGGAAATTGATTTACCCAGGCCCGCAAATGTTTTCACACCCGTAAATGTCGAAAAGAGCACAGGTAAGGGAGAGGGGGGAGAGGGGAGATCAAGACTCAAAGGAGGGAGTGGGAGGAAAGAGACACAGGGGAGGGAGAGCAGGGCAAAGGGACACAGGGGAGGGGGCAAAGAGACACAGGAGAGGGAGAGAGGGGAAAGAGACACAGGGGAGTGTGAGCAGGGAAAAGAGACACAGGGGTATGAGCGTTTGTCTGTAACATTCGCAAAGTTACAGGATTGTGCATGCGCGGAACTCATGCTACAGCCTGCAATGAGCGACAAGGCAGCTTATTTTGGGGCCAGCGATGAATGCCAAAGGCGCTCATCCCGAGGCCTGTAAAGTTGGGGTGGGAGAACGGCTCGCAATGAGCGCTGAAGGTGCTTATCATGAGGCTCGAAAGTTAGAGGGGTAGAGAGCCTCGTATTGTGTGGCAAACAGCATTGCGAGGCTTCAAAAATTTTTGCCGTCATTTTTGACGGGCAAGTCGCTAGCATATATATATGTATATAGTTGTTAGAAATGAATTCACTACTTTTTGCACCAGTGTGGTATTTCAGACTGATAACCATCCCCATTGACTTGTAAAAGGAACAAGAAGTTGGCCCAGTTGAAGAACAAAATTCTTTGGCTCAACTGTACAATAGTCACACAGAAAATATCTTGTAGTATAAATGAACCTGATTCTACTTAGAAGAATGGTGGCTCAAGAAGCTTGTCTTATAGGCAAACGTTATTTTCTTATTTGTCTGTCCTTGAGCTTTTGATTGAGCTTTTCTGAAATTTTGAATTAGTTTATATATATATATATATATATATATATATATATATATAGAGAGAGAGAGAGAGAGAGAGAGAGAGAGAGAGAGAGAGAGAGAGACAGACAAACAGTCAGACAAAGAGACAGATTCCTCATCAAGTCTTCCGAAAATAAAAATTCCAGCATTTTAATTAAAATTATCAATTAACCTTTGGTTTCTTTCGTCATCTGAGAAGCTCTTTATTAGGGGATATCATTACTCTGTTGTATTATTCTGCTATTAAGTTTTGTTGATACTAAATTATGTCCAAGTTTGTTAAATGAAGATTATAGAAGTGTTGTTGGGATCTTATCGGATTAGACATGGCTCTTTGCTTTGTCTATATATGGACCTGCCTTTTTTTCTAATTGGTTTATTGTAATTAGAGCTAAGCACTTGGATCAGTGTCTTGAGTAAGGATGTTTAGTTGGTCATGGTATGTTGGGTTATTGAGTCTCACCTTAATTTGTTTTCTCTTAAAAATGACAAGAACTGGCTTCCCGTAGCCTCTAGAATAAAATGTAACATCATGGCCCTAACTTACAAAGCCCTCAACAACAGCACGCCACCGTATACTGTATATCTGATCTTGGCTCAAAAACCTCCCCCACCCGTCCTCTTCGTTATTCTAACGACTTTCTTCTTTCCTCCTCTCTTATTACTCCACCTTCAGGACTTTTCTTGTGACGCCCCTATTCTCTGGAACTCTTTGCCTCACTCCACTAGACCATATTCTTGACTTAAGACCTTAAAAAAACTCACTAAAAACACATCTGCTTAAAGAGGCTCATCACCTTGAGCCTTAATATGCGCACTGCGCACTGTACAGGAAAATATCACTCACGATCACACAGACTCCTCCACTTGCTTGAGGTGAATTTAACATGCGGGACTTAGAAAAAAAAATACGAGGCGCAAAAATTTATGAGATTAGCGGCCGAACAAAAAAGCCGAAAAACACACAATATACACAAAAGAAATTTCCAAAAACATCACAGACAGCAGGGGGCAACAGCCAGGACGTCTGTGAGTGAGGTAGAATGCAAATTTAACTCAATTTAGACGATTTTTGCCACACAAACATCGCCTAAGCGAGGAAAAAAATGGTGGCCGAAAAAAAGGAAAACGAGGCTCACTACGACTGACAATATACACTATTACAAAAGCCGGAAAATGTTACTTAACTACATATACATAGAAATATATGTCTCTCTCAGAGGACCAAAAGTACACGACAGGAGAGGCTCGCAATGAGCGCCGAAGACGCTCATTGCGAGGCATGCGATGAGCGCTGAAGGCTCTCAGCGCAAGCCTCGCAATGAGCGCCGAAGGTCATGAGGCCCACAATGAGCGCCGAAGGTCCTCACAGTACAAAACAGTTTCAATTATGTCTCAAACAGCATTCCCATGGCTTCAAATCTCATTGCCCCGTCATTTTTGACAGGCAAGTCGCTAGTAATATAAATAATAATAATAATAATAATAATAATAGTAGTTTTTAGTAAAATCGCATAATGCTGTGTTTAAAAATATATATGTTTTTTACTGCCTAGCGTTTTTTCTAAAGGAAATGATTGCTTTGAAGTCAATGCCATTGATCAGCCCAGGATAATGGCCAGGATGGTTTGCATTTGTTATTAGTAAAATCCGATGTTGGAGGCTGTTCTTTCAAATATAATCATAGCCAGGTACAGCGATATGCAGCTGGTAGATAAGTGGTAGGGAAATATACATTTGTGAATTTAATATACTGTATCTGGAATATATATCAGGCTGTCCTGAGGATAATCAACAAAGTTACCGCCCATGCAATGCACCAGGGCCCTCCTCTTGGGAGGGGGCAGTGCTCTCAATTTTTCTTCCTCAATTTGCCTTGATGGGGCCAAAGGTATCCCCACCACTGTACCATCCTCTCCTGGGCTCCCCTGCCACACCAGCCTAGTATACTGTATATATATATATGTATTTTTGGTTTGGGCCCAACACAAAAAAAGCTTTTTTTTACACTGGGGCCCTTCTTTCACTAGCTCCACCACTGCTGAGGATTAATCCTAGTCTAGTGTAGTGTAGTATAGTGTGGACACCACTGTGGAGGCAGGGTCATATCGATGTATTAAAGATCCTTGTTTTAACAAAGAAGATGTACTGACTTATATTTTTGTAGTTGGCTGTAAATGTTATGTACTGTGGGGATATATTTGTGAGCAGTTACAATTACCTTTCAGGTAATATAGACTCTTGATTAGATATGCACCTTGTTGGGGGCTTTTTCTAAAGGAATTATATATATATATATATATATATATATATATATACATATTTATATAAATATATATATATATATATATGTATATATATATATATATATATATATATATATATATATATATAAAAAAAAATATATATATATATATATATGTATATATATATATATATATATATATATATATATATATATAAATATATATATATATCTATATATATATATATATATATATATATATATATATATATATAAAAATATACACACAGGGAGAGAAAGAATAGCGTTCCCCAATTATGTCCTCTATGCTTGAAAGTAAAAGGTTTTGCCCTATTTTCTGAGCACGGCTTATTAATCTACCTCAATAGCACATGCACAATGCATTTGAGCCCCGGGGAGCGCGCTGCTTTTGCTTCTTGAGTCAGAGCCACAGATATGCTATGACTAGCATTATCCCGCAGAGCTGGCACTCAAACGTCTTCTTTTTCTTGTTTTTTCCCATTAATTACTTTTTGCCACCTGCTTGGCATAAACGGTACAGAAGAAAAGTCTTTATAAATCTTATGAAAGAATATAGTTGTGCGAAATCTAAGCTCTCCAGAACAGAAATGCTGATTCACCCAAGTGTGTGTACCCAAGATGAAGGGGCTGCCGCTCTACAGAAGCGCTGAGTGGGCTCAGCTGAGAGAGAAAGAGGCTGCAAATAAAACCCAGGCGGATTAGCATATCTGAGGCTCTTCTGAAATACTCAGAATCCTGACTGGGCATTTACATCAAGTGCTAATAAGCCCTGGCACCTGGCGTCTTGGAGCATTTATGTCATCAGGACACAATTGGCAAACACTATAGATAGCTGGCATTTCTAACCTGCAATTGGGTCACTTTACATAGCAGAGGAGAGATGAGGCATTGTACGAGAGGCTGGAGATGAATTGCCTTAATAATGCTCATTTCAAACCATTTATATCCCAAGTCCTCTCTGGAAGCTTTGTAAAGTTACGAAAAAAGTCAATGTTGGCATCAGATGTGCCACTTTGGAAAAGTAGCCGCGAATAAAGTAAACTAATGGCAATGACATCCAACAACTTCTCCATTGATTTCTTCTACGGCTGGTGGTTGGTTTCTGTTGAATATAAAATTATGACTGGAATGCAGAAAAGGAAGAAGTTAAATAAACACTATCTTTGCTCCGAGACAGTCTTCACCAACAGTTAATATATATTGTAGTTGTTCAGTTGTTTCCAACTGACCCTCACGGTTTTCTTGGCAAACATTCTGGAGTGAGCTGCCAGTTACTTCTCTTGAGTACAGGGATTGGTCTGACCTCTCTGCTATGATCTGCCTATCTTGGATGCCCAATGAATTTGGGCCATTTCCATTGAAGATACCCTCTGAAGCGGGATATATATTAGTATTTTTAAACAAGCAGCGATGGTTCTAGTTTGATGTCCATCTATAAAATGCTTAATTATTCTTTTTGGGGCTGTATGGAGATACACTGGATGGTGGCCATTCCCATTGAAGATACCTTCTGCGCTATGAAGCATTGTGGAAATAGTTTTGGACTTTGTGCTCTGCCACATAAGAACCCACCAGTGAGTGTAATGTCACTACCTCAAATCAAATTAATTCTGTAGAAGAAGGGTCTCCTCCTCAGCCATAGGTAAAGATCGAGAAGACACAATATAAGGAACGAGTGGAAAATGCAAAACGAGAAGAACAGTTAGAGAGAGAGGAAACGAGATGAAGCAATATAAAGAGAAGGTGTTCTTGTCTGCAATCCCTGTGTTTTCCTACCATCATTGACCCAGGCCTTATGGGCTCCCACACTTCTTGAATTCCATTTCACTGTGATCCCCCATCTCTCCTTCCCATCTCTCTACTGTACCCCATATGTCCTTCTACTCTCCAGTCTATATCATACTTCTATTTCCAATTTAGCCACTTCTCTCTACTATTTGCTCCTCTGTCTATCTATTCCCCGATATTTCCTATCTATCTTCTTCATTTCCATTTCACTGTGCTCCCCCATTTCTTCCCACCTGTCTTCTGTGTCCCATTCCCATATGTCCTTCTACTCCCCACTTTCCAGTCTATCTCACCATTCTATCTATTTCCCAATTAGCCACTTCTCACTATTTGCTCCTCCTTCCATATATTCCCCAAGATTTCATATCTATTTGTCTTAAATTCCATTTCACTGTGCTCTCCCTTCCCATCTCTCCTTCTTCCCATCTCTCTTTTGTGCCCCATTCCCATATGTCCTTCTACTCCCCACTTTCCAGTCTATCTCATACTTCTATCCATTACACAATTAGCCACTTCTCACTATTTCCTCCTCCTTCCATATATTCCTCAAGGTTTCTTATCTATTTGTCTTAATTTCCATTTCACCGTGCTCTCCCTTCCCATCTCTCCTTTTTCTCATCTCTTTTGTGCCCCATTCCCATATGTCCTTCTCCCCCCTCTTTCCAGTCTATCTCATCATTATACCCATTTCACAATAAGCCACTTTTCTCCACTATTTCCTCCTCCTTCGATCACAAATTTGATTTTCCTTTTTATTTCACCTGTACTTCTCTCCATTTAGTACTTATCTATCGCTGTTATTAAGCCCGTGCTTAGCTCCTATCGCTCTACGTTTCTTTTCTTAATGCGGAAAATCTAATAGAATGACGAACTGCACCAAAGCTAAGGCTTGTTAGTCAGATGGTTACTCCTGAGATGTTCCTGTAATAAAATGATGTCTCATAGGTTATAATTACAGAAGTTTTCTAGATTATCGGCCTTAAAGAAACACATAAGTCTATTTTCTTTTCACATCTATATTCTCAGCAGATATGTTCAGGCTTCAGTATAATACATAATATTAGCCGCAATTCAGACTTTGTGCTCAACCTCGTCTTCTCTCCCTGATTGCTTTTCCCTGTTAGATGGTTCTGTATCTTGGCAGGTTGACAGAACAAGTTGCAAGGTATTGTTTTTACTAGATTTACTGGATAAGGAGCACAAGACTCACTTTTTTTTTATAAATAAATACAAAGCAAGGTAATTAGTTCATTATGAAGTTTAGCATATGTATAGCTGCCAAAGTAGTCAGCAAGGGGAGTTAGGCCAGACAAATAAATTGGTTCCCATTCTAATTCTCATTCACATAAATTACCCTTACTTGAAATGGAGGATGCTGAGCAGATATGTATCCAATCAGAGCAGGATCATGGTAGTGTAACTGGTATTATATTTGAGTTGTTTTGAAACTAGTTGAGTGACCTTGCTTCTGATGTCATGACTTGGATGCAAACCAGGCTTAGCTTTTCTGAGAAGAATTTGAATAAATTAGAATAGAAGGATTGAACCCCTGCAGATGTAATTGTAAGTGTCAAAATTATGTTTAAACAGTTAAAATAATACAATTTAACCTAAAAGGTCTACTTTAACAGGACATTGTCATCCCAACATCAACATTATTTTTAAGTTTGTCATTTTGTCAAAAACTGGCTAGTTTTCTAAGCATTCTGGAGGCATTTACTATATTTTTAGGCTAACTTTTTGAATAATGTGTGAACTTCATGTTCTAATTGGAGGCATATTGGGCTCATTTGTTTTTGTAAAATAATCTTCCCCAGTGTTATCATGCAGTTAGATCCCCTATCCTGCGCTGTTCGAGAATGAGTTGTACTGTCATGGTTAGGATACACCAGCATGGGGTTTTAGTTAGGATCTTGGTTGCTGATAGGACCAGCAGCCAGGTTTCCACTGGAACAGAACGAAGCTTGACAGTAATAGGTTCAATTCAAAAACATACCGAATATGAGAACAAATACAAAATATATACCACAGAATGGAGCCGACAGCCTTGTAGACACAACAGACTGGAGCTGACAACCTAATAGAAACAACAGGCTGAAGCCCACAGCCTAATAAACTCAAAAGGATGGAGCTGGTAGTCTAAAAGACACAACAGGATGAAACCGGTAGTCTAAAAGACACAACAGGATGGTACTGGTAGTCTAAAAGACACAACAGGATGGTACTGGTAGTCTAACAGACACAACAGGATGGAACTGGTAGTCTAAAAGACACAACAGGATGGTACTGGTAGTCTAACAGACACAACAGGATGGAGCTGGTAGTCTAAAAGACACAACAGGATGGAACTGGTAGTCTAAAAGACACAACAGGATGGAACTGGTAGTCTAAAAGACACAACAGGATGAAACCGGTAGTCTAAAAGACACAACAGGAGGGTACTGGTAGTCTAAAAGACACAACAGGATGGAGCTGGTAGTCTAAAAGACACAACAGGATGGAGCTGGTAGTCTAAAAGACACAACAAGATGGAACTGGTAGTCTAAAAGACACAACAGGATGGAGCTGGTAGTCTAAA
This sequence comes from Discoglossus pictus, assembly GCA_027410445.1. NCBI lineage: Eukaryota > Metazoa > Chordata > Amphibia > Anura > Alytidae > Discoglossus > Discoglossus pictus. Next base: position 15,219,178 of record CM050164.1, on the reverse strand, counting down.
AGACACAACAGGATGAAACCGGTAGTCTAAAAGACACAACAGGATGAAACCGGTAGTCTAAAAGACACAACAGGATGGAACCGGTAGTCTAAAAGACACAACAGGATGTAACTGGTAGTCTAAAAGACACAACAGGATGGAGCTGGTAGTCTAAAAGACACAACAGGCTAAACTTGGCAGATATTGAAGGCTGGAACAGTCAGCTCAAGAAGTTGGAGAAGTGAGTTTGATATACTGAAACCTGGAGCACACAGCCTGGTAGACACAACAGCCTGGTAGGCACCAGCGGCTGAAGCCGACAGCCTGGTAGCCACAACAGGTTGGTGCCGGGTAGCTTGGCAAATGCTGAAGTGAGTATGATAGACATTGCTTGGTATACACAATAGACTGGAGTGAATAACCGAGCAGACTGAGGGCGCCCATGACAAGTACAATGCATAGCCACTTTTTCATGCCCATAAAACTTGTTTTTAAGTTACGATCAGTCTGTAATATCAGTATGTAATAGTTAAACATATTTCCTGGGTTAAGCTTACTTTGCTCAAAGAAAAAATCTTATGTCTTTATATCCAGTGTTGCATTCATTATCCATAACGTTGTATTAAAACATAACTTGCCGAAGTGCAAAAACATCAATCCATATTATTATGTTTTAACTACTCTAGCCATAACACCTCTACCTTGTGCCGCTACATGCAGAGCGCTGCAGACCTGAGATGGCTTATATACCAGGCAGCCTATAGTCTAATTATAGGATCTATTCATTGCAGAGCCAGTGAGCAATACTAATGTCAGCTGTGAAAAGACAAACAGATTAAAACCTCTGTATCCAAAGCGACAAAATACTATTATTTTTGCGGAAATAGGGCAACAGTGTATAATAAAATTATAACTTTCATCAGAGAGGAAGAATATTGTGTACATACATGAAAGGGAAAGCGTAAACAGATATTCTTAGCCAACAGAACAAAAGGTTTCAGAAGTAACCCGAGAATTTATTTCTCTAATTAAGTGAATACAATAAATCTTTGGGGTTAAGAGGTTAGAGAAATGTGTTCACCTGAGAGTGTGCTGGGTAATGAGGCTAAAGTAATGGAGATACGGGACAATTTAATAAGCGTGCTGCCGCTCGATACAGGCTGAAGTCAGAAAAGTCTTATGCACTGGGAGATTATACCTGGAGAACAATATATATATAGTTGTGGTAGTTACGATGGGCTTGCGCAATGAGCACCGATGGCCCACAAGACTTAGAAAAAGTCTGGCAAAGAGTGCATAAGGCGCTCATTGCCAGGCCCACGATGAACATCAAAGGCGCTTATCGTGACGCCCGCAAACTTTGAAAAAGGCTGGCAATGAGCTCCAAAGGCGCTCATTGCCAGGCCCAAGATGAGCGCAAGGCATGCAACACCTTAATGGCCGCCATTTTTTTCCAGCCCGTAACTCGGAAGCCATTGGAAGACCGCCAAAAGACGAGAATTAATTCACAAATTAACTTATTACCTCACACACAGCAGGGAGAGAGGCAGGGGTAAAAAGCATGTGAGGCATGGACCTTTTTATAGAATTTTGATAATATAAGAGTTGACTGTGGGTGAGTTGGGAAAACAATTGGACCTGGTTTCCTTTTGGCACAGTTAGAGTTTACATTAAGGTTGCAAGCTAATTAGAGTTTTAATTGGCGTTTTTAGGAGATCGTAAATAGACAAAGCAAGGAATAAAATGGCGGCCGTAAACCTGTAATTGTTTGGAAAAAGGCTCAAAACAAGGCCGAAGGCCGTAAAGCTTAGTGGCTCATCGCGTGACCTGCAAGACTTTGAAAAAGGATCGATAGGCGCTCATTGTGAGGCTAGCAAGACTTGAGCAGGGACAGAGAGGATAAAGACACAGGGGTGAGAAAGGGGGGGGAGATACAGGGGAGGTAAATAAGGAGGGAAAACAAAGGGCAGGGTGAGGGAGAGAGGGGGAACAGATACATGGAAGGGAAAGGGGGGAAACAGACACAGGGGTTAGAGAGTGGGGAGAGGCCTGCAATGAGCGCCGAAGGAGCTCATCGCAGAGCTTGCTATGCGCGCCAAAGGTGTTCATTGTGAGGTATTAAAGTGGCGGGTTGGACAAGGCCTGCAATGAGTGCCGAAGAACCGTAAAGTGGACGGTGGGAGAGGCTCACATATCATGGAACCCGCATGGACTAGAACAGCTGATTTTACTGATTTCTACATTGCTAGATTGCGAGTCCAAACACAGATTTTACTTCTAAACACAAATTAATTGTAGAATAAACTCCATGTTTTACTGACGTCATGATGACGGTCTCATTTACTATTGACTGTGTCTAAGAAGTAAGTTATGGGCTTGTTAGAACATATGACCATGCCCACTGAAATCCTACCTACGAGTGTATGGTTTCCATGTGGAGACTGTGCGAGGGCAGTTGCGAGTTAGATACAATTTAATGAGTTTAAATGTTTAGAAAAAATGTAACCAGCAGCCAAAATTTTGGGTTACAGGCAGTTACGGGCTTGCAGTTGAATGGGGCCCCATGTAGCATATTTCCCAGCTGTCCCTCTTTTAGGAAGAGCAGGCCCTCTTTATATGGGAAGACACAGTTGAGTGGACCCTAAGCCCTGTCAGTCAATCAGGAGAAGCCATCCACTCATATTAAGATCATCCTCACTCTAAGCCAGAAGAATATATTAACTGACTATTTAATTCTTAAACCAAAGTTAGGTGTCACTGCAGAGGTCCCAATCGTAACAGGATAGTAAAGTTCCAATAAAATATAAATATTTGAAGTTAAAAGTTATTTATTTAATTAATTTTTGGCTCAAGAGATCTTCTCAGTAGTAGCTAATTACCCCATGACCGATGAATGGATCCCTGGATCAATAGCTTCCTTTTGCATATGACTATTGGGTTATCAATTTGTAAACAGCCAGACTATACAGATACCTGAAAAGCCATAAGCAAAGGAAGCCATTAGACCAGTTATGGTCATTACGTACTGGCCAGTCTGGTGGGACAATCTCTTGAACTGAGTCATAATGCAATAAACTATAAACTGTTTTATTATTACAAAATGTTCTTTTAATAACTTCCATTTGCAAATATTCATGTTTTTATGGTTAATTTACTATGCTTTCATAATTAAGGCCTCTTATGTGGTTCTTGAAACGCCCATTAAACAATAAACAAGAAGAAGTAATAAAACCTCAGCAAATAAAACCCAAATATGTTATAGCATTTACCAGTCACTATGTCTACCGTCTAATCATGTCGGTCAGATCCGTCCTCTCTCAAGTCATCTTTATTTTGCTCTACAGAAAGTCATCACAATCATCATTATGACAGATATAGACATAAATATTCTCAGGGAGGATTTCTACATAGCGCCGCCATTGGAGGGAAATGGTCTTAACCCTACTGTCTGTGTCTAGGAGAGCATCAGTAGTTTTAATACTGAGTATAATTGCTACCTTGTCATGGTGAAGAAGCTTGTGTACTTCTATAAAGCTATGGGCTATGCCATATAGGGTCACTGAAGATGGGCAGGTCATAGCAGAGAGGTCAGACAAAATGTAGGAACTGGCAACCCACTCCAGTATCTCTGCGAAGATAAGCTTATGGATAAGCATGACCAGAGACCTAACAATATTGTCTGGTGTGATGTGGGCCATAAGGTCCCAGAGACTTGGACATGACTGAATGACTACACGACAATGAAGATGTTGAGGGTAGAAGTCAAAGATTGTATGGTGGGTGGTCATTATGTTGTAGAAGACACAAATGTTAATATATTGGCCACTAAATAAACCATTGTAAGTAGCCTGACTCACCCTTGTGCCCATCTGAGTCTGCAATATCTTAGATCTTTCATCTTCAAAGGATGCTTTTGTTGTTTAGCCGTTCAGTCATTTTTGACTCTCCGACACACCATGGACCGCAGCACACCAGGCTCATCTATTGTTATGCTTATCCATAAAGAAGTAATCTTGGCAAAGATATTGGAGTGGGTTGCCAGTTCCTTCTTCAGGGGACCACAATCTGCCCATCTTGCTTGACCCTACATTGTCACTACAGCAAGACTGCGACTCAGAAGGGGAAGGGACACGACTGACATAAAAAAGTCTTGGATCAAAATAACACAGTAGTATCCATGAATGCCACGAGCCTAACTAATATTTAGAGAAAACCTTGATTTTTGAAGACCTTGTTTATCTATAGAAACGTCCATCTTGAATGGTTTAGGCAGTCCCTGTGTGTTAATCTTAGCAATAGATGGATGAGGGGTTGGGGAAGATAGAAGAGTGAGAGGGGAGTGGGATTTATTATATCACTAGAACATTGCCCGTCAAAAAATGACAGCAATGACATTGTAAATGAGCTAATGCTGTTTGGTGTATGGTTATCAAATAAATAATACATTAATAAATTAATATACTTTACCTATTTTGAAGTAATATATGCAGCATTGTGCAGAAGAGCTGGCATTCTGTTTTCATGTTGCTGCAGCATTAGTGCTGTGGAGCTGCTGTGTAAGTGTGAGCAATGTGTGTAGTGTAAATAGGCTGCGTGCGCGAGGCAAATCCGTTAGGGTGGCTGTGTACTTCCGGATTGTATAAGTTAGTGTTGTAAAATGGCTCCTAATGTGTGGTACGCGGCTGTGGCTGATTTTGCGTCCTTGTTCTTGGATCTCGTCCGGCTTTTTTGGAAAATCTGTATGTGTTTCGTGGTGTTTTGCGGCTTTAGGGTCCTGTAGCCTCGTTTTAATTTTTTTGGCAGCCATTTTTTCTCTCGCTTAGGGGATTTTCAGGTGTCTAAACTCTGTAATTTGGACTTAAATGGAGTTGTAACTTCACTTGCAGAGGTCCTGGGTGCCCCCCCTTGCTGCGGGTAAGCTTTTTATGTGTTGTTTGTGTGTATTTATTGTGTTTCTAATGTTTTCAGGTTCACGCGGGTCGGCCTTTATAGTCGTATCTTTGCGATGTCTTAGTCCCGCGTCTTGTAAATGTTGCGAGGTCCGCACAGTTAGCAACAACCCGCATACTCACAACTATTATAGGTGATTGGAGCTTTTTATTTCATACTATATGAAGACTGACTGGGTACAACTGACTTTCCAACTGTATCAGGAGTAGTTCTAACCTTGTTTCACATCCGCATTTACATACTATTATATTATTTGTGTGTTCTGTTAATAAAAAATGTACATTACAATCAAGAGTCTCACAATGTAATTTAATGTCTAAACTTACCTTTAATTAAAGGGTATGGGAGTTTTGTGTCCTTCAAGTCAGGAACAACAACACAAAATGGTTGTATTTTTTCTTATTTATTTCTTATATTTCTTTATATTAGTGAAATGTATTTTGAAGGTTTTGTTGTTGTGATTCCTAATAGTATTTATGATGTATGGAGAGTGGAATTAATTTATTCGGCTTGAATGTGTATATCAGCCTTATTTACACTTACTGGGATCTCTGTTGTAATATCATTTTACTTAAGCTGTACTGTATTTAATGGCCACTTAAAATAAAGTGCATTCCATTTAAGTTTAATTTACATAAGGAAATTCATTTTATTTATTTTTGGTGGTTGTTCTTGTGATTCTAAGAAGTTGCATTAAGCCTCGGGGGATGATGTATTGCAAACTAACTGAATGGAGATATTTGATCAATGCAATTAAACCATAATCTCTAATGGACAGGACATTAAGTGCCTGTTATACGCTGATTAATTGGAGCGAGGAGGTGAAGCTAAAGGGCTCTTCCCAGAGGAGAGCCGAGCGCAGAGTGGGGATGATAAAGGGACGGGCAGCTTGGTCCTAAATGCCATGATTATTATCGAGTAGAGATGAAATATGGCAGCCGAGTCAAAAGTTTTATATCTACAGCAAAATATTCCAGATGCTAGAAATATCAATACTTATATGTTTGCCGGGCCATCTCGCCACCTGCCTTGAAATGACTGCCCGCCATTAACATGACCGCCTCGCATATATTTACATGACTCTCGCCCATTAAATCTCTGTCCCTTCCCCTTTCCATAACTGATTAACTTCAGGGAATCTATAAACCAAATACTTTTGGTTTATGTAAATGTTTTAACTAGTTCAGGGGAGGTCTACAAGTGGTGCAGGTGGTGCAATGCACCAGGGTCATCCTCTGGCGGGGGGGGCAGCTCTGGAAAAGGGTATTGGACAGCTTCTTGAGGAGGGTTGCTGGTATCAGAAGGGGTCTTGATGAGGGGCATTGAGTGACCTGGCACTGGGGGGCTCCAAAGCAAAAAAGTTTTATACACCCTCATTTATTTATTTTGCATTGGGGCTCTCCATTTTCCAGCTCCACTACTGACTACGATAATTCATTATATCTTCTTTAATCTCATATAAAATATACACTTCATTTACTTCTAAGAAGTGGTCGGAATAAAAGATTCTCAGCCTCCTCCTCTCTTCCTATTCTCTGTGCCAAATGGGCATGGCCTTAGGTCACAGCTGTGCAAAATGTCACCTCTCATAAGAGAGAACAGGAAGAAATGAGAAGGCTTATTAAATTACTAAATAACTTTCATATGCAAACATGGTTACTTTACTATGCTTTCATAATTAGAACCCCTTCTGTGGCCATTAGACAATAAACAAAAAGAAGCAATAAGCCCTTGTCAAATAAAAGCCAAATATACGATACGATGACCACAATGTCTGCCATCAGTTTAGTTATTAAATCCTCATTTATGTGCCTGTCTCCTGATATTTTTTTCATGATTGGAGAGGGAAGCCGTACCCTCTATATGTCTCTTTATCTTCTTTACACTTTTCCTTTTTCTCTCTATTGTGTTAAGAAATTACATTATATCTTTCCTATAGAACTGTCTCATTCCCTTCTTTATTTCACTGTCTTATTTTTATTCATTGCTGTCTCTCTTACCTTCTACTTGACTGTCTTTTTCTCTTATGACACGACTACCTGTCCCTTCCACAATAGATGTCATTGTTTCTTTCTTTCTTCCTTTGCTTGGCTGTCTCACTAATTACTATGTCTGTCTATCTTCTTTCTATAACTATCTCTGCACTGATATCCCTGACCGTTTACTTGTCTGTCTGTCTGTCTATCTATCTATCTATCTATCTATCTATCTATCTATCTATCTATCTATCTATCTATCTATCTATGAATCTATCTATCTATCTATCTATCTATCTATCTATCTATCTATCTATCTATCTATCTATGAATCTATCTATCTATCTATCTATCTATCTATCTATCTATCTATCTATCTATCTATCTATATATCTATCTATCTATCTATCTATCTATCTATCTATCTATCTATCTATCTATCTATGAATCTATCTATCTATCTATCTATCTATCTATCTATCTATCTATCTATCTATCTATCTATCTATCTATCTATCTATGAATCTATGAATCTATCTATCTATCTATCTATCTATCTATCTATCTATCTATCTATCTATCTATCTATCTATCTATCTATCTATGAATCTATCTATCTATCTATCTATCTATCTATGAATCTATCTATCTATCTATCTATCTATCTATCTATCTATCTATCTATCTATCTATCTATCTATCTATGAATCTATCTATCTATCTATCTATCTATCTATCTATCTATCTATCAGTCTGTTTATCTATCTACCTACCTATCTATCTGAAGATAAATAAGAGAAAGTTGCATTGTTAATTATATTGGACTAGTGACTTGCCCATCAAATGACGGGGCAATAAAATTGTAAGGCAGGTAATGCTGTTTGCTACAGACATTAATTTTTTTGGTGGTCTGAGATCCTTTGGCGCTCATTGCGAGGCTGTTGGTTGTTGTATTTTTTTTTTCTGTTATTGTTTGGTCGGCGGTGATCTGCTTTATGAGCTTATTGCAAGGCTTTGTATGCCATGAGCAGCGTTGGCGCTCGTTGTGAGTCGCACAGTGAATGGCTTTTGTGTTTATTTAAGAGTGTTCTTTTTGTTTTTGTGTATATTTGTTTTTGTATGCTAATTAAATAATTAATAAATTAATAAATTAATATACTTTACCTATTTGGAAGTAATATGTGCAGGAAGCATTGTGCTGAAGAGCTGACAATCTGTTTTGATGTTCCTGCAGCATACAATGTCGGTTTTCACTGTTGTGGAGCTGAGGTGTAAGTGTCAGCAATGTGTGCAGTGTGTAGTGTAAATAGGCTGCGTGCGCGAGGGGAAGCCGTTAGTGTAGCTGGGTACTTCCACATTGTGTAAGTTAGTGTTGTAAAATGGCGGCGATTGTGTATGTGGTACGCGGGTGTGGATGATTTAGCGTCCTTCTTAAAAGTGTATCTTGTACCTCGTACAGCTTTTTTGAAAAGCTGTATGTGCTTGGTGCTGTTTTGCGTGTTTAGGGTCCTGTAGCCTCGTTTTCGTTTTTTTTCGGCGCCCATTTTTTCTCTCGCTTAGGTGATTTTCGTGTGTCTAAACTCGGGAATTTGGACATAAATTGAGGTGTAACTTCCCTTGCAGAGGTCCTGGGTCCCCCTTGCTTTGGGTAAGATTTTTGTGTGTATTTATTGTGTTTTTAATGTTTTCAGGTGCGCGCGGTTCAGCAAGTTCGTAATGTTTTTTTTTTTTTAGTCCAGCGGCTCGTATTTTTTTAGGCTAAGTCCGTAAAATTTGCGTTCTAAGTCCGGCAGTTCATATTTTTGTGTGTAAGTCCGTATTTAGTGACTGCGTGTTAGATCTATTTTGTTAAAGTGCTGCTTGTGTGGGTGTTTGTACCGCGTGTGAGTCGCCGTAGAGCCTCAGCCTCCGCAAATGCTGCCTCTCGCTTTGCGAGGGTCCACATTTGCGGCCTGCAATGAGCCTTCTGCTCAAGAGGCCTCTCGCTTTTGCGGACCAAACTGCGAGCTTGCCTCGCGAGCTCGCAAAGCGTGACTACGATTCGTAGTTTGACAACCATTATATGTGATGATAACCGTATTTTGCTTTTCATTTCACATAACTACATAACAAACTAACAATATTCGCAGCTCTGTAATCCATGGGCACAAGCAACAGCCATTTTTTTACATTTGAATTTTGGTATCCTTGATATATTTTTGCATTGCTTTTTCTAATTTGCAAACTTGCTTATTTAATCTAGTTTACTGCATTAACTGAGTCATTTTCCATGTCTATTTAATTAGATACTATTTGTGTTCACTGAATGTCCTCATCATTTTAGGTCTAAAATCAGCTATATGGGTTATGAACAGAGAAAACACAATGTTATATATTATAGTTATTTATTACTTTACTTGTCATGTTAGCAAAAACATACACAAATGAGAATTTACATCTACACCTCATTATTCAAACCTTTTTAGCAAGAATCTCCCCTAATGAGGTGTTTACCATGTTATACTGAATGTTTTGCCTGGTCATTTTCTTTTATGTATATATATATATATATATATATATATATATATATATATATATATATATATATATATATTTATTTATTTTTATATATATATATATATATATATATATATATATATATATATATACATATATATATATATATATATATATATATATATATATATATATATATATATATACATGTATGTGTATATATCAACTTGGACAGGCTTTTTAATCTTTGAGAAAAGTGCTAAACTATTTTCCAAATTCATACATATATATGAAATTTGCAAATAGTTTAGCACTTTTCTTGAAGATTAAAAAGCCTGTCCAAGTTGAAAGAACATGTTGCTGCTTCTTCTACAAGATCTATGGAACATTTCATTAATTGTTTAGGTCAACACTAAAGCAACAGCACATTAATAAAGCTAGAGAAATGATACCATGGCAGTTGTTAAGTGTTACTCCCTAACAGCGCAAGTTTGCTGCATTGATGTCTGTATAACATGTCCCCACCAGCGAATCGTATCCATCACTCTAATGAGCAATAAAATCCAGTCCCTAATTGACAAAAACATTTTTAATCAAAAGTATGAGGCATTTTGTGCCCTTGAGTCACAGACGAAGCTTTTCATCCTTAGTCAATGTTTACATTCCGTGCGTTCTGCCAAGTTTTTTGTTGTTATGCGCAGTTTGCATGAAAAAGGGCGACTACGGCAAAACTAGTGATGCCTCCGAGACGGGCTTTCAATTATAATGGACACAGGGAATCGATTCAAAGGAATCACTGTATTGTAACTCAACTTCCATTGTCCATTGTACCCTAGCCCTTCAGAATCTTCTGGTGCTCTAAAAATAACAATAATGTATTATTAATAATAATAATGATTATAATACTAATAATAATAATTGTGGTCCATAATAGAGCTCCATTCAAGTGGTCCACAGTAAACATTGAAAAATAATTTGAAAATTAGTAAATATGCAAAGGCAGTATATAAGGGACTAAATATTACAGGTCATGATTATAAGTGCCCAGTCTATCTTTCATAGTGCATTATATTTATTTTGTATATCCATTATATGGACCTTGAAGGCCCTAAGCAATTTTTGGGTTGTCTGCCAACTGGTCAACTTGTCAGTGGTCTTATTAAAAAAAAGGATTGAAAACCACTGCTCTATTTATATTTATTTATATTTATAGTGATAAGTATTCAGTCCCTTCTGGGTTTGTAACCGTGTTTCCGGCACTTTGATGATGGAGGTCGCGATACAAGAGGTTGTAGATACTTTTTCAAGTCTTACTGGAATTTAGCCATTAATATAAAAATAAGAGACCAAAAAAAAAAAAATAATAGTCATAGCTTCCACTGAAGCACTACCTTAACTGATCATTAGTTTAACTGCTCTCATCCAGCTAAACCTGGGTGGAGAAAAATCAAACCGTCCATTAGTTTGTTAACAATCATTGTCCTTCTTCAGATTTCCAGGTCTCCACTATGTTCCAGGTGGTCATAAGCTACAGGCAGCTGTCTCTCTGTGTATCTCTTTCTCCAGCTCAGATAAACTGCAAACACTCAGTCCATAAACTGCTCCACCTATAATCCAGAAACAGTCTTATATCAGGTCTCGCCAGGTGCAGCTAATCATTTGAGCAGAATAATTAACGCCTTCAGTCCTACTGAGAGAAGAGAGCTTTGCAAAGTCTGTGGATCACATAAACTCCTTCTATAACTCTGATACGCTGATACACTTTTAGGAGATACTATGCTAGGGCAAGGTCAAATCTTTGAGATAATGTAGAACAATCACATTTTCTAAGTAATATATCTCAAAGAAAAGTATAGTTTATATATATTCTTGAAAGTTATTTATTTTGTAGGCTACAATATACTGTAGTGTTAGAGCTTTGCAAATTCCCCCATGAGGCTCTGAATTCATTGTCCTCAGTGTAAAGCCTGTTGAAAACAAAAAGACTGAGCATGCTCAGATCCTAAGGAGCATGCTCAGTCTTTTTTTTTCACAAGGCTTTACACTAAAGACAACAGATTCCCAGCCCCCAAGGTGTGAATAGCACTTATTGGCAGTGATTCCCCACTAGTAAAACATCCACACTATAAATATCAATCTTCACTTATTAGGTTGACTTCAATGCAACTTTACTGTTATTTCTTAATAATATTCAATTGATAATTTATTATTACATATAGTTTTAAATAACACCATATTTGGAACCTCATCTGTGTAACCTTAACTAGCCTTCCTACAAAATCTAAGGCTTAGGTTAGGAACCAGCCTCGAATGTGGGTGGGCCGCCTGGCTTGTGCATAATACATCCTACGCTATGCTTTAAATCGGTGTTATATAGTGAGCCATGTACATGGGTGTAGGAACTGGGGGGAAACATCCTCCCCAGATTTTTCTATGTTTGTATGTATGTTTATATAAGCTATTTTATTCTGACTCCTACACCCCTGGCCATGTATAAAGTGGTATTGGATTAAAGAGTGACAATGCATTGTGGACTTATTTGCATGTCCCCGCCCAGTTCCAGAATTCCGTGCAATAACTGTATTTCTGGGACTTCTGAGCATTAAATATGTTTTTTTTTTTACTTATTTTAGACATTCAAATGGGAACAAAATGTTACTATTTGTTTCCTGTACTCTGTACGTGTCGGCTTCTATCGCTCTTTTGCTCACCGTAAGTTAAATGATGTTGTGGTATAAACTGACCTATATCAGTTTTCTAAAATGAATTCAGGCATTGACGGTCATTTTAACACAGCAGGTAGACCCTAACATGCTTAGGCACGCGCATGGATATCATGAACGAAGGGAAAAAAACAGCGATTAAATAACGCTTGAGGTTTCAAGTAGAAAATAAAATAGCCAGACTATAGGGGTCCTGGACTTTACTAATTTATGTTGCTGTGTCCCTGTCTCTCAGTAAAATGAAAACATTTCTGTGCACAAATTGTATAAATTAAAAAGCTTTTATAACTTACCCAAGTGTTTCACAGAACTTTTATCTTAAAGAAAACTGATGAAAATAAGATACAAAGAGCTTTACCGGACTCTAAATATAACCTCGGATCAGCGGCAGAGCGCAATATAACCTTGATATGATTTCTATTGCTTTACTGATGTCTGTACAGAAATGTTTTGGGATAGGAGGACACAGAATAAATATATAGATACATGTATATGTACAACCAAAATTACATATATACATCACATATATCGTTGTGGATCTTTGCGATGTTGGTGACGTTTGCGATGTTGGTAACGCACTTGAGTCCCTCACAATGATCCTTGCGAAGTGAGGCGAGCAGTTAAAGCATGCGGGACATAGGCTGCGAGGGTCGCAACTGCAAGCCAAGCATGTAACTCTAAAAACCAGAAAAAACAGCAAAATAATTAAACAAATATAATAACACACTCACAGACAGGACAGGGGGAGAGCCAGGAAGCCTGGGAGTGAGGTTGGAAGCGAATTTGAGCCATATTTGGAGTTTTTTGTCAATCCAAAAATCAGCTAAGCGAGGAAAAAAATGTCAGCCGAAAAACGTAAAAATTCTGAAACTGGATGAAAACGAAGCTGAACAAAGCCAGGCACGCGGGACTTAGAAAATACACAACGGCGAAGACAGTAACACTTACACTGACAACGCCAGGCACGCAGGGCTTTGAAAATAAGACCAACGGCAGTCAGCGCTCATCTCGGGGCTTGCGGCTTGCCATGAGTACCGCGAGCGGGAGAGGCTTGCAAAGAGCGCCAAAGGTGATGAGTGCAAAGGAGGAAAGTTGAAGTACACAGGGGAGAGGCTTGCAATGAGCGCCAAAGGCGTTCATTGCAAGCCACGCAATGAGTGCTGAAGGTGCTCAGCCCAAGGCTCGCTATGAGTGCCGAAGGAACCCTCACATTGTGTGGCAAACAGCATTGCCAGCCTTACAATGTTATTCCCGTCATTTTTGACTGGCAAGTTCCTAGTATATATATATATATATATATATATATATATATATTTTATATATATATATATATATATATATTTATTTATATATTTATATTTAGTAAATAAATAGTACATCTGTCCGAGAAATACAATTATTGCACTGCATTCTAGGAACCTTGGCAGCGACATGCAAATGTGCCCACAAAGGCGTTGCTCTTGCAGGCCATTACTGATTCAAACATGGCTTCCTTAAAGCATATGCCTGCTGTATCACACATCTATGAGCAAAGCTAGAGATGGATTATACACAAGCTAGGAGTCCTACCCACTTACAGTTGTTTACCAGTTAGTGCCTTTCATCAGTGTGGGGCGGGATCCTAGTATTCTACTACAACAATTCATATATTATATTATATTATATTATTATATTACATTTACAGTATATATATATATATATATATACATATATATGTATATATATATATATATATATATATATATATAAATATATATATTTAGATACCTAGATAGATAGATAGATTATTTAGCGGGGGCCCAACATTATTATTGCACCAGGACCCTTTGCTCACGTTTTCGCCACTGACAATGCCGATCGGGTTATTGAACTCACTACCAAAGGAGGTTGTGACAGCTTATTCAATAGAAAACTTTAAAAAGTGATTGGATGGCAGTTCTATTAAAAAGGGTCATACAAAGATTTTGTGAGTTAACTAGAATAAGCAGGATATTGACATAGGTAAAATCCAATTGACACTTTTTTGAATCAGAAAGGATTTTTTCTCCTAATACAAAAATATCACATATATAGTTGTCAGTGTTGGGAACGTTTGCAATGTTGGTGACACTTTGCGAGCCTTGCGAAGCGAGCCATGTATGGTGCAGGACTTAGGCTGGAGGAGCGCTCATCTGCAAAGCCTTCGCGAAACAAGGAGAGTTGTGTATGGCGCAAAGGTGCTCATCTGTGAAGCTTTGCGAAGCGATTTTGAGCCATATTTGTGGGTTTCCGTCAATCCAAAATCGCCTAAGTGAAGGAAGAAATGGCGGACGAAAAACGTAAACATTTCTGTAACTGGTTGAAAACGAAGCTCAGCAAAGCCAGGCACGCGGGACTAAGAAAATGCACAACGGCAAAGACAGTAACACTTACACCAAGAACGCCAGGTACGCGGGACTTAGAAAATAAAACTAATGTCAGTCATCATCACGCAAACATTCAGAGGAGACACAGAGGACAAACACACAGGGAAGAGACAGGGGGAGATGGTGGAAAGAGACACATGGCATTCCCAAGCACTAAACCTGCAGCTTCACGAAACCTGCAATGAGCGGACTGTACAGTAGACGGGCGTAAAGGCTCGCAATGAGCCCCGACCGTGCTGCTTGTGAGCCACCAGATCAGCCCCAAAGGTGCTGATCGCGGGGCTCATGATGAGCACAGTGAGCGGGACAGGCTTACAATGTGCACCGAAGGCTCTCAACGCCAGCCCCGCAATGAGCGCCAGAGGCACTCAGTCCGGGCTCACAATGAGCGCCAAAGGTGATTAGTGCCAAGCAGGAAAGTTCAAGTACACGGGGGAGAGGGTCGCAATGAGTGCCTAAGGTGCTCATCAGGAGCCAAGCGATAATCGTTGAAGGAGCTCAGTGCTTGGCTCGCAATGAGAGCCGCAGGTGCTCAAAGGAGCAAAAGCCTCACATTATGTGGCAAACACCATTGCTAGCCTTATAATTTTCAACCCGTCATTGTAGACGGGCAAGTCACTAGTAAAATATGTGGATAACTATAAAATATAGGGATCTAAGGAGAATTAGATGGGCTGAACTTTAATGGGTGGAAAGTCTTTCTTTTCAACCTAAATTACTAGGTCACTGTTTGATATATTTGAAGGTTTGTATCCTATCTAATTTGGGAGATACAGAACATGTGTAACGGGGGGATTTCCTGAATGTTCATCTAGAGCTGCACTGATGAGTACGGCATATCATTTAATTAATAATTAGTCTATAATGATGTCTATTGGTGGTGGTACGTGTAAAGTGTCAGGCTCACCTCATCCCTAACGACCATCAGAGAAGCTTTTA
This sequence comes from Discoglossus pictus, assembly GCA_027410445.1. Classification (NCBI taxonomy): domain Eukaryota; kingdom Metazoa; phylum Chordata; class Amphibia; order Anura; family Alytidae; genus Discoglossus; species Discoglossus pictus. Next base: position 15,203,710 of record CM050164.1, on the reverse strand, counting down.
TGGACCAGCACGAGTCCTATGATGAGGACGACTGTTCTAAGCTATACATATCCAGGTCATGAAGTCTTTCATGTTTCGAGTTTTAGACCTTGCACCATTTTTGTTGCCCTTCTTTGAATGGTTTCAAATTTCTTAACATCCTGTAGAGGGTCCGGTTTCCAGAACTGGACATAGTGTATTAAACAAGATTCCCACATGAACGGTCATTTAAAGGGCCAGTCAGAGATACTCCATATCCCCACATAGTGGTAGAGTAAACTGTAAAAGAGGGGTGCCAGGGGGCCTACAGTATGGAAATATAAAATAAAATGTAATTAAATTAGACTGCACTGGTGCCCCCTTAGAGGAGGGCCACAGTGCATTGCACCACCTCCACCAGTAGTAGCTCGTTCTGTGTAGTAATTCTCCAAATGTCGGGAGTGACTACTCTAGGGGCAGTTTCTAAGATCAATCCCACGGTTTCAGGGTTTTTATGAAGCAATGTTATATCCAAGCTGTAGCTTTATGTTGGCACCTATTGGTTGTAACTTATGCTTCTCTCTCACAGTCATTATATCGTATACATTGCAGATTATCTCTGGCCAGATAACGGCGATAACACAAAGCATATGTTCTCTCTAGAATATCTCTTTGAGGTCTAACAACATCTCGTACATCCCTATTCTTTCTCTATTGGCATCTTCCATTATGCTCCAACAGCATTAGTGACAGACAGCTGTTTCCCTCCCACCTCCACATGCCAATGACTGATGATATCAGCTCTTGATATGGCCAGGAGCCTACGCTTTTACTATATGTGTAATCTGCAGCTTGCACGGGACGGCTGCCATCTTGGCAAGGCGCATGTTAAACAGCACATGTACTCTCTAACTTAGCTTAGTCCAGACTGCGCGCCTGACGTCATGTGACAGATGGGAGACAGGGGACGGGTGGGATAATGGATCACTTTCTCAAAAAATAGCCTTACACACATTTCATGGGCATTTAATAATGAGCTGAAAATTGTAATAGGAAATGCTTGGCCAATTATTCATTCAATTCTCAAATAATTAATGCAGTTTGTTCTTGAGCTCGTTGTCATGCCAAATACAGACAAAAATATACAAGGGACGCATAAACTGCAGATTAATGGGAAAATACCGTCTTTGGTAGGATTATACTGATTGTATCCAGGCAGGTTTATTTAGTGGTTATGCTACTTGAGACTCGTTCAGATACTTGACACCAGGATTTCTTAAATTGTAAGCTTTCTTGCTTTAGCATTTTTGAAGAGATTTATATTTAGCCTAGTGTTGGAGAAAATTGCTTAGAGTCCCTTGGACTGGAAGAAGATCCAATCAAAATTACAGGAAAATAAGCAAAACTGTTCACTGGAAGGTTTGATCATGAAGCTAAAGGTCAAATATATTGGCCAAATCATGAGAAGATGCCAGAAAATATTGAAGTGGATGAGAGAGGCAGAGATGGATAGATGAGGTCAATGGAGTAAGGAGCATGAACTTGATGGAGTTTGTTCATAATCCATCCTGGGCTTTGCTTAAAACTGTGTAATACAGCAGGCAAATGCTTAGAAGGAGCCATGTTTGAAACGGTATTTGGATTAAAGAGCAAAGCCTCTGTGGGCACATTTGAATTCTGTCCAGGTTCCCAGAATGCAGTGCAATAACTGTATTTCTCGGAATTCTGAGCATGTGAAAACAAATGTGCTATTTATTTACTATTTATTTTACTATTAAAAATGTAATACTCTTTGTACTTCACTTACTTCTAAGAAGCCTACAGTCTTCACTATCGGTGTCTTATGATTCTCAGACACACAGCATGTCAGTGTCTCATACTGCTCTGATCCAAGCATATGCTGAGAAAAAAGCCCCTCCCTGTGGGCGTGACCATAAGACAGTTTTTAATAATAAAATAAACTACCTAATTGTGTGTTTGAATATAAACATCATTTATTAACAAGTGCTTAAAAGCTCTGTTTTGCTCACTGAAACCTTCCAAAGACCTACAAATGTCTGCCCCCTGTAATTTATACACACAGTGTCTCTGTAGTACTAGATGATTGGCTAGTACATCTAGTACCATTTGAAGCAATGTGGCACAATGTTGGCACAGGCCTTTGTATGAACTATTTGGGAGTTTTCAGTTAGTAAAAACAGAGCTTTTAAGCACTTGTTAATAAAATTATGTTTAGATCTGCAAACAAACTCTTAGGAAGGTTATTTTAAGATTAAAAACAGGGAACCTTTGTGATTATTATTATTTTTTTTAGCTACTTGCCCGTCAAAAATGTTAAGGATGGGAATACTTTACCTTTGGCGCTCACTGCGAACCCCACGCTGAGCTCCTTTGGCGCTCATTGCGAGCCTCTCCTTCTGTCTATGGTACAAGCCTTGCGATAAGCACCCTCGCCGCTCATTGAAGGACTTGTAAATCCACAACTTCCGTGCTTCGCAATGATCAACTTTGGCGCTCATTGCAGATCTCGTTAACCTGCAAGTTCTGTGCTTGGGAGTGCCGTGTGTCTCTTTCCACCATCTACCCCCCTGTCCCTTCCCTGTGTGTTTCTCCTCTGTGTGTCTGCTGAATGTTTGCATGGCGCGCGTTGACGCTGAATGCCGTTGGTTTTATTTTCAAAGTCCCGCGTGCCTGCCTCGGCCTAGTTTTCATCCTATTTCTGAATTTTTACATTTTTTCAGCCGCCATTTTTTTCCTTGCTTAGTCAATTTTTGATTGACACAAACCCCCAAATAGTGCTCAAATTCGCTTGCAACCTCACTCCCAGGCTTCCTGGCTCTTATTATTTTGCTGTTTTTGGGGGTCTTTCGAGTTACGCACTTGAACCAATTTTGGCCGTTAAAATTAGTAAACTGCGTGCCTCGCTATCAAAGTGTTAAGTTTTTTGGTGGCTATCGCAGCCATCGACATTAGCGTCTTCTGTGCTCATGTCTAGGCTGTTTGAAAGTCGCGGGGGCCTTGCGAGCCCAAGCCTTGCAATGAGCACCTTCGGTACTCATTGCAGCCTAAGTCCCGATGGCCTCGCAGTTGGGGGCGTCAACTGCTCGCCTCGCTTCACAAGGCTCGCAGTTGCAGCCATCACTTTGTGAGGGTCGCAATTATTTAACATTGCGTGATCAACATTGCAAACGTGACAACTAACAACTATATATATGATTATCGTTTATTTGTAACATATTCCGTAGCGCTATACATAAGTTGTGATCAAGGCAAAATAATATTAACACATTACAAAGATGGAGGGCCTTGTCCTTGAGCTTAGAATCCGGTGTCCATAGAGCTTTCCCCAAAGCGCCATGCAAGATTGAAAACTCGCAGACTTACAATCTAAAGGTTTTGGGTGTGGTATAGGAGGGTGAGAGATGCAGAGTGCAAGTTAAGGAGGGAGGTTATAGGCTTCTTTAAACAGGTGTGTTTTTAGTGAGGTTTTGAAGGAGAAGGATAGTCTGGTGGAGCGGGGCAAGGAGTTCCAGAGAATAGGGGCACCGTGAGAAAAGTTCTGAAGGCAGGAGTGAGAGGAGGTGATGAGAGAGGAGGAAAGAAGAAGGTCATTACCAGAGCGGAGAGGGCAGGTGGGGGAATATTTAAAGATGAGAGCAGAGATATAAGGGGGTGCAGTGTTGTTGAGGGATTTGTAAGTTAGGGTCATGATTTTACATTTTATTCTGGAGGCTAAGGGAAGCCAATGGAGTGATTTATAGAGAGGTGCTGCAGACATCGAGCGTCTAGTACAGTAGATGAGTCTAGCGGAGGCATTCAATATGGATTGAACGGAAGGTAGACGGGTGGTGGGTAGGCCAGCCAGAAGTGAGTTGCAGTAGTCAAGACAGGATATGAGGAGGGAATGTATTAGAATCTTATTTGTGTCTTGTGTAAGGTAATGACGTATTTTGGGGGAAAAAATTTAATTGAAAAGACAATATTTTGTTAGTGACTGTATGTGAGGAATGAAAGTGAGGGCAAGGTCCAGGAAAACCCCAAGACAACAGGCTTGGGAGGTGGGAGTGATGATGGAGTTGACAGTGAGAGAGATGTGAGGAATTGACGCTGTAGTAGATGGTGGGAGGATAAAGAGTTTGGTCTTAGACAAGATGAGTTTGAGATGGTGGACGGACATCCAGGAGGATATGCTTGAGAGGTAGTTGGAAACATGTACTAGAAGAGAGGGGGATAAATCAGGTGCTGAGAGGTAGAGATGATACTGAAGTCCAAAAGATTTTATTACGGTGCCAAGTGAGGATGTGTAGATGGAGAATAGAAGGGGGCCTAGAACTGAACCTTGGGGTACGCCAACAGACAGAGGAGAAGAAGAGGTGCCAGAGAAGGAGACACTAAACATTTGATCTTGTAGGTATGATGTGGACCATGAGAGAGCAGTATCTCTGATTCCAAGAGAGAAGAGAATTTGGATTAGTAGAGGGTGATCAACTGTATCAAAGGCAGCAGAGAGATCCAGGAGAAGTAGAATAGAAAAGTGACCCTTTGACTTGGCAGTGAGCAAGTCATTAGTGACTTTTGTAAGAGCTGTCTCAGAGTGTTGGGGTCGGAAGATGGATTGGAAGGTGTCAAGAAGGGAGTTGGAAGAGATAAATTGGGTAAGACGATTGTAGACAAGCTGCTCAAGCAGTTTGGAAGCCATGGGAAGTAGAGGGATAGGATGGTAGTTAGTTGTGGAATCCGTGTGAGATGAGGGATTTTTAAGAACGGGTGTAATTATGGCATGTTTTAGAGATTATGGAAACATGCCAGTGCTTAAGGAAAGGTTGAAGAGATGTTTGAGAGAGGGGAGGGATAAGCTTTGATGGAATGGGATCTAGAAGACCGGTAGTAAGGAGAGAATTTTATTGTAGGTTGGATACCTCATCCTCTGTTACAAGGTCAAAGGAGTACATAATGGCTGTGGGCTTAGGGAAGGGTTAGTTAGTTGAGGGGAGGGAGTGTGTGGTCCATGTTGAGAGGAGAGTTAATTACAAATGTTATCAATATTATGCTTAAAATGTCCGGCAAAGTCTTCAGCTGTGAGACAGGACGGGACTGGAGGTGGTGGAAGGAGGACGGTGTTGAATGTAGCAAACAAACATCCTGATCCCTTTAAGTAACTGATTATATATTCTAGAAAGATATCTACATTATATCAGCCCTCGAAGACAGGAATTGGGCAATCTTTGTTTAGGTGATTTAGATTGTTATTATTTAATCTTGTTATCAATATAAAATTTGGCTTATTAATTACTGATGCATTATATCTATATGGACGTACTAAGTGTATTCTTCTTTTATTTGCAGGTAAGAGCTGAATTTACGATTCCTTCATCACTGGCTGGTTGTGCTGACTCTGTGACATACTTTTTAATTGGTAGAATCTGGTAAGAGCTGAAGTAACTGTTAACATCAGTGATATTTAACAAATGTCGGGAAGAGCAGGTATGTGGTTTTGCTGATGGCGTAAAAATGTGTAGCGCGTGAATATTCTGTAAGCGGGAGATACCTACAGGTCATTCATAAATGGATACTGCAATACTCCAGTTTTGGTAACCATTAAATGATAAACATCAATACTGATAGTAAAGCTCCTCCCTATGGGCATTGCCTTAAGACAAAGCCGTGCCACCTCTTTTTTTTTTTTTTTTCTCAAGAAAAACGATCTGTTGTAGGAAAAAAAAATCTGGAAATTGTTGGTTTTCCCTTTGATCCCCTCCCAAATGTGGCTGAATACTCTGCCACTAAAACTGTGCCGTAATGAGACAGCTGCAGTCTGCTGCACACCTCACTTTGATTTGAAAAAGATGGGGGACACTCCAGCAGAAATATTAATTCTGACACATAGTAAAATTCCATCTTATCAGTGTGGTATCTCAAACTGAGAATCATCCTCACTGATGTGAATGAGTAGATTACATGATTTGATGGATAAGGTTTAGCACTCATGAAAGGAAGATAAATATTTCAACTGTGATAACATTGATTAGGCTGTCTTGGTAAGACTTGTATAATGTTATCGTAGATATGAGTGAAGATATGAACAAAGACTTGTAGGTAAAGACACTGATAAGAAGCAACTTATTAATTTTTCTGAATAAATGTTAGTTAAGTGATTGAGAATTAAAATATTACATGGAGTGAGACTGAAATATGCATACTAACAGGAAATGTGGAGATCTACTGGTTTGATATCTTAGTAAATATTATGAGCCTCATTCAATTCGTGGCTCGCAACTCGATCACAGCCAAATGCCTGCTATTGAGTTGCATGCTCCTGTTGCTCTACTTTTGCGATGCTATTCAATTGGCCGGGCCCGCAAGTTAGGCACCGGTCGCAAAAATCGGAAACCATTGCTGTCAGTCGTAGCATTTGCATGCTTGAACATGTTAGGGGAGCAAGCCCGTAACGCCTGATGCAGAAACAGCCAATGGAAACAGAGATCGTCATCATGACCAACCTCCAAGCCCATAACTTGTAAGTGAAGGCCGTAGGACTTTGAAATCCAACCTCCATTCTTCGAAGGCTTACGGGCTTCAAACTCCAAGCCCCTAGAACTTTAAAAAATGGAGGTTGGATTTCAAAGTCCTATGGGCTTGGAGGTTAAAGCCTGTAGGACTTCACATTGATTGACGTGATCGAAGATTGAACATGAAATAAAGTATTGGGAGAATGTTGTACTATTATAAGACATATCGTCACTTTCACTCTAAATAAAAGTAGAGTATTGCCTTTTTATTTGCTCTTAAAGTGCTCCGATTTGCTATTAAGCCCTTTGCAAGACCTCCTTGGTACCATTAACTTGTGGTTAGATTTTTGCCAATTGCGGGTTTGACTAAGTGGTTAGCGATGGGGGAATCAGATCAATTGAATAGCGATTTGCGATCTTAGCCTTGTGGGAGTGAAGGATCAAAGGCTTGGAGGGCATCAACTTGCCATTTTAAAAATTTCCTTAAATTGCAGCTTGCAGCCAGTAACTTGAATACCAAAATAACTTGCGACCTCCATTTCCGAGCCCGGATCTCCTGAACGGCTCAATTGAATGAGGCTCTATATTTGCACATTGGCTCACATCTATGTTGCATCACAAATGGTTGCACCCTATGCTGTTCTTAAAGTGGAAACTGGATGATTTTACATGAAAACCAAGAGTAATTTATATATGGATGTTTAAATTATACAACGGGTCTATTTTGCCTTTACTACCCCATTTTTGATAACACTATTTCAGTGTTATTTGTGTCCATGACATAGAGTTCTGTGACCTCAATTGTTACTGATTTTTCCACTCATTAAGATCATAAGATTAGAATTTAAATGTATGGCTACAGAACACAGAAGAAAATATTTCATGGCAGCCTCCTTGTTTGTTGCAAAATTGCAAACAAAATATTTATGTATTTTTGGATGGAACTCCAATAAATACGTTCTCTTTTGTATATTGTCTGTTAATAGTAATATATTTCTTTACAAGGTGTTGGTCTCTTGGTACATATAGTATGTGGAAGAGATAAGGGAGAAAGGTAGAATTAGTTAGATCAACATTGTAAATGGAAAAATGATTATTAGATCCTGTAATATACTACTTTTTTTTTTCCTCTAAACTCACTAGTAATATATTTAAAAACAGTGATAGGTTAATACATAATTAAAACAGTCTCCTATAAGTGCTGGTAAAAAAAACTTTGCTCAGTAGAAGAATATGCAGGTTCATTTTTAAACCAAGGGGTTCAATAACATTAAGGTATCTGCAAACAAATCCTGCTAAGAGGATTTTACATATTTGCAGTCTTATTAAATTGCAACTCGGCAAATCTAAAGGGCTCTATTTAAGCACAGAGCATATTTTTTTTCAGAATTTTTTAGTTAGTGAGGACCTTGCTTTTGGATAGAAGGTCACTAACTAAAACCATCTGTAAAAAAAATATGCTCTGTGCTTATATAGAGCCCTTTAGATTTGTCGAATTGCAATTTAGTAAGGCTGATGAGCTTTGTCTTGGTCTTGTTAGAGTCCATATCCAGAGATTTCTTGGTATTCGCAATGGAAATTATTTAGCATCTTCATATTAGACCCCATCATTTCTATCGGGTTTGTTTGTCCTGTTGCTAATCTTTATGCTATATATAGCTATGTCTATGAACATTGCTTACAGAGGCCCTTGGTTAGCTCTGTTTGCCTATGTTTAATGTGTGGTTACTTGTTAAATGTATTGCCTTTAATTGTTACCTGTAGCTGCAAACTTTACATTTACCAAGGTTTGATGACAAATCATTCTTAATATGAAGCTGAGTAAAACTTTTTGACTTACTGAGTTATTTTAATAGAACTTATTTGATCAACCCAAAATATATAGATGTATTATCTATACGTTCATGCTAAGAATGATGTAGGAAATAACAAGGTTATCCTGACTGCTTAGTAATGAATGCATTTCTGTATAGCAAGTTTTGGCCCAGTCTTGCACTCTTCCATCTTGGCCTGTGTAAACATCTTTTAATATTAATTGATTAAAAATCCATCTTTGTTTTATGAATTATTCATCAATATAGTTAGAATGAATGGATGCTGATATTGTATATGTGAATGCTGAATTATGTATATTCAATATTGTGTGAATTTAGCTGTCAGTACCAAGAACTATGGACAGATTTATAACTAGTCAAACACAGCAACAGCCTAGGGGTATCTCTCTGGCAGGGGCACCTCCTTTGCAAAACAATACATTTACAATTTCTGTTTATATTTCACACATAAACCTTACATTTTAAGGCTCTTTGGGGGGGGGGGGGGGGGGGTATATCGGAAGACTTGCAATGTGCTGGACTATATTAAAAAAAAGAGGTCATGGGGGTACATGGGTAAGTTCACTTTGTCTCGATCACCCTACTCCTCTGTGCATTTTCACATTCATGAGGTATCAGTTAATTATTACAGCTATCCCCCTTCCTCAGGTCCTGAAAGGGCCGTAAATAGATCCCAAACTGACTTCCCACAAAAACATAGCATGGTCTTCTGCTCCTCCCATTTCTGGCCAACTAGGATTCCACCTTCTATTATCTGGTTACACTACTTCCCTTAAAATCAATAAAAACATTTTATAGAAAAATAGACTTTTAAGGAATTGATAAATCACTTTAAAAAAGTAAATAATATAATGCATAGAACAAAATATGTGTCTACCAACAGCATGCTACCTGTTACTATAGCTACTGCAATGAGGGAATTACATTTAAATGTTAATTAAAAATAAGTTATATTATGAACAGTTTCTTCTGTTGTGTGGACAATATCATTTAACAATGTATATGCGATGTATATATATATATATATATATATATATATATATATTTTTTTTTTTTTTTTTTTTTTCAAAGTGATAATAGGTAACTTTGTGTTAAGTACATTGTAACTTTAATACTCTGTTATAGTGTCACAATATTCTGAAGTTTGCTGAGATGATTCTTAATGACCAGGGACATCACAATATTGGAAAGTTATGACATTTTTATGGACTAGACAGAAAGTGTATTATCTAATGACCGATGTAGTCTACTTTTAAACACTTTCCAAGCTATGTTTGATGTATACCCAAACAGGTAATTAGTGAATTTGGTTTTAGCAATGGGTCATAATTTGTGGCTCCTTCCAATGCCTTAAATGCACTAAGTGGGGATTAAAGCTCCTCCTAGACTTCTTGATACCATCTTTGCAGGCGAAAGTAAACCAATATGCCTGACCAATGTTCTGGAAATAAAAGGACACAATGTTATAGCAAGTAAAAAAGTATTAAAGCATTATATGACTAGAATCCAGCTGTGTGCAATTTTCCTAACCAAAAATGGTGATGGCTCTGCTTGACCCTGGAGCCATTCATGATACTTTGGTAAAGTTTGTGTTTGTGATAGGATTGCTTACATTTCTAGGAAGCAGGGCTTACATCCATTGATACAAGCTGCCTGCTTCTAAGCAATTACATGATGGAAGGGAGTTGGTACTAAGTTCAAGATCTACTTTTCTTCCATATATCTGCCTTTCCTTCTCCCTACGCTTCATTCCAGTGATAAAAGACAATTATCCAGGTATCAATAAGGGATGAACAAAGGCAAGATGGATTCTTGTGTATTTAAACAGGGTCTTCAACAATACAGGCTTTTCCTTAAAATGTGATTGGGTTTGCTGGTTGGGTACAATCTGACCACAACCAAAGTTTAGCCTTAGCGCTTGGTAGATCTTGTCTGATCGACGATGGTGTTTAATAGGTTCGAATCGCACAAATCCTGGTTGTATACTGCTTGGTGTTGGCAGTAGGATATGCTGCTATTCCTAAAAGCACTGTTCACGCCGAGGCCTTGTTGATATGTGAAGGAGGTGTGGAGAGGGAATCTATTCAAAGCGCACAATCTTGAGTGTGTCTAACACGACGTACCCAGCCGGTGTCCTCAGTCTCTTGGTTCTAAGACATATGCTGTCTATGGTATGATAATTCACGGTATAATGTACGTGTAGTGTGATAACGCCTTGTGTTGCGTGTAACCGATGAGTCTGATGTTGTGTACTTTTCAAGTATGCGTGAAGGGGTGTCCCAAAGCACAAGTACTTTAGACCATTTTCATAAATAGAAGTATCTTTATTGGTAAAATTCCGATACAAGAACAATAAAACTAAGTAAAAGTGGCAGACGCATTTCGCTGCTGTAATCTGCAGCTTCCTCAGTGACAAAAGGTTTCCTTCCTCTATTCAGGCTTAGACAGGCCTGGTTGTGGGAGGATGAAGGGTTTGATGTATCCCTCTGGTTTTTGCTCTCCACACCTCTTTCCCTTAAAATGGTTTTATATTCATAGCTTACACAGTTGTTAATTATATTAGTTTATTACATACTGGACAACAAGTGCAGTTTTCCTTGAATTACAGCAGTCCTTTAAGTATCTCAAACATTAGTAACTTTAGTGCTTCTTTACTTATATTTGATTTGTTCTTTTAGCTTTCTGTTGCTGAGCGTAATAATCAGGCAGTCAAATCTCTCCCCTCTCAAAATCCAATGATAAATGAATCTTTTTGTTAGCTCCCGGACACTACTGACTAAAACTAAGAGGATATAGAGCCGCCCTGCCATCTTCTTTGATCTCTTCCTGAAGATTTTTGCCTCGTTGATAATACGAAAGCATTGGACTGGGACTCAGCAGGTGCTTGAAGCCTTCTACATATCAAAGATAAAATCAGGAACCCTCCCTCTGTGTGAGCTCCAGGCCGCGGGTGGAACAGAGCGAGTTCAAGGCATTTATTCAGTTTGCAATCTTAATAAAGTCTACTATTGACTGGGTCTGATTACTTTGATACTGTGAGGAACGAGCTTCATTGACAGAACCTGAGCGTGGAGTTCAGACTCTGCTGCTGTATGTCGAGACCACTCTGTGTGACTAAGAACACAAGGCTTAGAGATAGAGATCGCTGGGACTGGCCTTGGTATTGGATTTATTCAGTATAAATAAAAATACAAAGGATTATGGTAACGCATATATAATGTCCAATCATCGCCTGCTTGTACAACTTACTAAGCTATAAAAAAAACTTGAAATGTGAATCTATCCCCTCGCCCCGGCCATTTATTTATACAGTGAGAATCCAGTGCTGTCTTTCCAGCTAACCATAGACCATATACCAAGCGACCTCCTCACAATCCCCATTATTAGCTAAGAAGTCAAGAAAGAACTCATCTAATGTCACATATTTAAATAGGAATTAAAAACAGATTCCAATATGTACAATGTCAATGTATCCAATACGTATAGACTCCAATATATACAATACTAGCGAATTGCCCGTCAAAAAATGACGGCAATGAAATTGTAAGGTAGCTAATGCTGTTTAGTGTGTAATAATGAAATATATAATACATTAATAAATGAATATACTTTACCTATTTTAAAGCATTGTGTGGAAGAGCTGTGAATGTGTTTTGATGTTGCTGCAGCATTAGTGGTGTGGATCTGCTGTGTAAGCGTGCTGAATGTGTGCAGTGTAACACTGTGCGTGCGCGAGCCCAAACCGTTGTCATGTACTTCCGCATTGGCGTAAAATGGCGAGTAATGTGTGGTATACGTTTGTATCGGAATATCCGTAGGTGTTTTGTGGTGTTTTGCGAGTTTCTTGTGGTGTTTTGCGAGTTTAGAGTGCTGTAGCCTCGTTTTCGTTTTGTTCGGCGGCCATTTTTTCTCTCGCTTCGATTTTTTTTTAGTCTCTAAACTGTTTTATTTCGAGTAAAATCGAGGTGTAAGTTGTATTTTTGAGGTGCTGGGTGCTCCCTCTTGGTGTAGGTAAGTTTTTTATGTATGTGGTGTGTGTATGTATTGTGTTTTACATTTTGTAATGTTCGCGAGTTGCGTCCGAGTGTTGCGAGTCCGTAATGTGTGTGAACGTATGTTGTTTGCGAGTGTCGTAATGTGTGTGTCGTACTGTTTGGGTTGCGACGTGAAGTTTGCGAGGGTCGCAGTTGCTGGCAAGGAGCGCCTTCGGCGCTCCATGCCAGCAACTGCGGCCCTCGCTTTGCGAGGTCCTCAGGTGCTGGCATGGAGCGCCTACGGCGCTCCATGCCAGCAACTGAGACCCTCGGGCAGTGCCCTCGCTTTGCGAGGGCCTCGGCTCGCTGCGCGAGCCGCGGCCCTCGCTACGCGAGGGCCGCAGCTCGCTACGCGAGTCGCGGCCCTCGCTTCGCGAGGGCCGCGGGCTCGCTACGCGAGCCCGCAGCGTTAGCAACAACTCGTACGCTCACAACTATATATGTGATACATTATTATTATTTTATTATTACTATCCTTTATATGTAAAGCGTCAACATAGTCCGCAGCGCCATACAAGGAAAAATATATTCTCCAAAGCACCTTACAAGATTAAGAACCTGAAAATTTACAATGTAAATATATCCAAAGTGTACAGATTCCAATAAGTAAAATACAGATATACCCAATATGTACAGATTTCAATATATAAAAAATAAATGTATCCAATATGTACAGATTCCAATATATACAATATAAATGTATCCCATATGTATAAATTCCTATATGTACAATATAAATGTATCCAATATGTACAGATTCCAATATGTACAATAGATATACTCAATATGTACAGATTCCAATATATAAAATAAAAAAAATGTATCCAATATGTACAGATTCCAATATGTACAATATAAATGTATCCAATATGTCCAGATTCTAATTTGTAAAAAAATAAATGTATCCAATATGTACAGATTCCAATATATTCAATATAAATGTATCCAATAAGTATATATCCCAATATGTACAATATGAATGTATCCAATATGTACAATACAGATATACCCAATATGTACAGATTCCAATATATAAAAAAATAAATGTATCCAATATGTACAGATCCCAATATGTACAATATAAATGTACCCAATATGTACAGATCCCAATGTGTACAATATAAATGTACCCAATATGTACAGATCCCAATATGTACAATATAAATGTATCCCATATGTACAGATACCAATATGTACAATATAAATGTATCCCATATGTACAGATACCAATATATACAATATAAATGTACCCAATATGTACAGATCCCAATATGTACAATATAAATGTACCCAATATGTACAGATCCCAATATGTACAATATAAATGTATCCAATATGTACAGATCCCAATACGTACAATACAAATGTACCAATATGTACCGATCCCAATATGTACAATATTAAACTTTATAAGGAGCCAAATGTTTTAGAAAAAAATAATACATTTTAATTTAAATTATATAAATTATATACATTTAAATTGACATAATTTTTTTTTTAATGTTTTTAAAAGAGCATGTTTTACACATCACAAAAGTGGTTTTATTGCATGGGGAAAAGTATAAAGGAAAATGTGTTTAAACTTTATTGAAACAAACTGAAAATGCACAGAGCATGCTGGGACTCCAGCATCAGGCATATGTAGATCTCACTGGGAATCAAGTATGACTAATTCAGCTATAGTATTACTAATTGGCTGGCTGGGCAAGCCCCCAGAGCTCGTAAACATGTAAAAAAATATATATCTGCTCTGAGTCCTTTACTTCAAAAAAGAAAATACCCCATGACTTTTTAATAAACACAATATTTCAGATCCCTTTAATGTATTAGCTATTATAGGCAATTCTGTGGTAGTCGGGCAGTCATTACTTTGTTTGTTAATCTGATTTCTTGGTCCTATAGAGACATTGGATGCAGGTCTTGTTACAGGTGATTCTGTTATAACATGGTGACAAATCGGCATGGCAGACAATGCCAAGGCAGACCCAATACAGCATAATGTCAGAACATATTATCAAAAGACTGAGTTTATTATTTTTCTACTTTCTTTTTCATGATTAAATCTATACTATTATACTATGTCTAGTACTACAAACAAGGTATAAAGATAAATAACGCTTCCGACAAGTGATTTTATTTTGTGTCTGAGAACGTTAAGGTCAAGGTCAAGACCCGGGTACCAGGAGGAGATGCCAGGACACGTCTGATGCTGAATCAGGAGATCTCAAACGCACTTTATCCATTCATTGGACTTAACCTAGTAATCCTTCTAATTCATTGGATCATTAACTGCTTCGTTGACACAGGACACACATACACATTGTTCTAAATTTAAGTAAATAACCAAGCTAACCTTTTTTAACTAATTTCAATATCAATGCACAATAATAATAAAAAGAAGAATAAGAAGAAGAATAAAAATAATATTCAATTATTATTCTAAAGTGCTAATAAATAATAATTTGGTATTTATTTCTGGAGATCTCTATTAATGTTAACAAATATTACAAATGGACATTTTGAGGCTAAATTGCATGTTTTGCTGAGAAAAATGTCTACATTACATTTTCTGTTAACATTAGCACGATTAGACGTAGACGTCAGCAAGGAATGGTCCCAAACGTATATGGGCTGTGTTTAATAGTATAGTCAGGTCCTCACATATGTGCTGCTTAACCCTTTCATTGACACAAACACACACTAAGGACTATTGGTAAATTAAGTTAATCATTTCCTTGCTTTAAAATGGTCTGTAAAATACCAGTTATTATTATTATAGTTCATTTATAACTCGCCGACATATTCCGTAGAACTGTACATAGCACAAATATACCCACTGAATGATATTTGATTCTTTAGAGGTCAGATCAGTGTCAGGCTGGCTCTCGAATAGCTCTCCCTTCTCAGGTACTCGCTGTATTTTTATGGAAGTCCTCAATCCCATGAATGCCTCTCTCCTTCACTCCCATGCCTGTCTCTCTTGTATCTCCCCAGGATTGTCTCTCTCCTCTATCCCATGAATGCCTCTCTCCTTCACTCCCATGCCTGTCTCTCTTGTATCTCCCCAGGATTGTCTCTCTCCTCAATCCCATGAATGCCTCTCTCCTTCACTCCCATGCCTGTCTCTCTTGTATCTCCCCATGGTTGTCTCTCTCCTCTATCCCATGAATGCCTCTCTCCTTCACTCCCATGCCTGTCTCTCTTGTATCTCCCTATGATTGTCTCTCTCCTCTATATCATGAATGCCTCTCTCCTTCACTCCCATGGCTGTCTCTCTTGTATCTCCCCATGATTGTCTCTCTCCTCTATATCATGAATGCCTCTCTCCTTCACTCCCATGCCTGTCTCTCTTGTATCTCCCCATGATTGTCTCTCTCCTCTATCTCATGAATGTCTCTCTCCTTCACTCCCATGGCTGTCTCTCTTGTATGTCCCCATGATTGTCTCTCTCCTCTATCCGAAGAATTCCTCTCTCCTTCACTCCCATGCCTGTCTCTCTTGTATCTCCCCATGATTGTCTCTCTCCTCTAGCCCATGAATGCCTTTCTCCTTCACTCTCATGGCTGTCTCTCTTGTGTCTCCCCATGGTTGTCTCTCTCCTCTATCCAATGAATGCCTCTCTCCTTCACTCCCATGCCTGTCTCTCTTGTATCTCCCCATGGTTGTCTCTCTCCTCTATCCCACGAATGCCTCTCTCCTTCACTCCCATGCCTGTCTCTCTTGTATCTCCCCAGGATTGTCTCTCTCCTCTATCCGATGAATGCCTCTCTCCTTCACTCCCAAGGCTGTCTCTCATCTATCTCCCCATGATTGTCTCTCTCTTCTATCTCATGAATGCCTCTCTCCTTCACTCCCATGCCTGTCTTTCTTGTATCTCCCCATTATTGTCTCTCTCCTCTATCCCATGGCTGCCTCCGTCTTCCCTTCCCATTACTGTCTTTCTCTTTCTTCCCATGTATCCCCCCTTACTTTCCAGGACTGTCCTTCCTTCTATCCCCTCTCTTACTTCCTCCTCTTTTCTGTTTCCCAGTTCTCTAACATGGTGAAATGTGTGGATGTGATCATAAGAGTCTTATTGGACATAAACTTGGCTAAGTGGGACTTCAAACAAAATATCCCAACTTGATCTGTTTTTGTAGATCTGTAAATGCTATTCTAATTGGTAAAAAAACTCTATAGAAAGCAGAGAAAGTGGGAATATTAACTCTACTGATAACTTTACCCGTATTGTTAATTTAAAATTAAAATGTTATGAATAACCTTGATAAGAGTAGACATGAACAATGCACATTATTTTTCACCGATATCATTTATTTTTTGAATTTGCTAGACTAGAAACCAGTCAGCATCAAATAAACAATGTTTCATACAAAACTGTAAATCATTATTTAGAAAATATGAAGATATGTTTATGGTATAACTCTGAAAGGTACAAGTGTTTGAACTGGGTGACCCAATGTGCTGGAAGAAACCAATATGTTTTCATCCTTTAAACATAAATTTGAAGTTGATATTTTCCCATGATGAGTTACACTTGGGTCATGGTAACATTTTCCTTCTTTATCTCTCAGTAATGCATGTGTGACTTGTAAGGTAAGAAAGAAAAAGCATCTTACTTAAACGATACAAGAAAGCCACTTTCATTTGTACCATAACTTTCATTTGTAGACCAAACTATTAATAAAAATAGAATAAATTAAACCGAGTTGACCATTTCCACTATATTGTCTTATTCTTACAGATTTGTGAGACTCCGTAAAGGGCCAATGAAAGTGTATGTTATAAACCTTACTTTTACACAACATTTATATAAATATTTGAAGCAAATACATTTACTAACATGCGGCCCTATTAAATTCGGGCTACATGTTAAAACATAACTCGTAACGTAGAAAGTAAGGCTTACTGCTATTAAATTAGCCCTGTAAAGCAGGCCGCTGCCGATCTGCAGGCTTGCTGCAACAAAAGCCAACGAGATGCCCAACGTTAAACTGTGCCTCCGTAAATACTTTGATCTGTCAAGCCTGTAACTGCTACTATTCCAATTATGCTATTAAATTGCAACAAAGTCACTTGCGAGCAAGCCCGTAACACGCAAATGGAGCCCAACGCCCTACGAATGCTGAAGAGGATTCGCAAGGGGGTAAAGTCCAATACGTAGCACTTTAACGGCAAATAAAAACACACTACTATACTAATATGAAATGGGAAAGTGATGTTAGGTCAAGCCCGCAAATCGGCCCAGAAAAATACTTTATTTCATGCATTATATTTGTGTTATATCGATCCTGGCAATCAATGTGTTAATACATATACTGTAACTCTGTAACTCGCATGTGATAGAATATCATATTTACGGCTTTATTAATATTGCATTATAACTGGAATGTGGGTCCAATCGTAAATCGTAATTGGACCCCATAAGACTTTGAAATCCAACCTCCATTTTTCTGTGACACAATTGTGACGATCTCTGTTTCCATTGGCTCCATCTAAATCAGTAACTATGGGTTTGACTAATTGATTACTTTCAAGCCCGCAAATCCGATGGCCGATAAATGGTTTACGGGTTTGCGTCTCAAGCTCGTAGCTTGCAGCCCGTTCTAATTGAATAGCTCTGTAACTCTGCGTGCTTCACTTTGGAGTTACTGGCTACAAATTTAATGTGGCTGAATGTATGTGAGGTAGGCTAGGTGCAACTTTTATCCCTCTTGGAGCCTCATTCAATTGCAAGCCCGCAGTTTGTGGGCTACAGGCGGTATGTCTGCGGGCATGAGATTTGCTACAATTACAGAGCGATTCAATTCAACAAAGCTGCAACTTACGGGCCAAAGCCTAAACCGTAAACCATGCAGTGGTATATAGCATTTTAGAGCGTGAACATGATCAATTAAGCAGCTCGGGATTTGGAAACAGCCAATAGAAAATGAGATCGTCATCATTAAGTAAGTAAAACATGGAGGTTGCATGTCAATCAATTAGCGTTTAGGGGTCCGATATGCAATCAAGCTCGCAATCGTGCAATATACAAAATAATAAAAATCAATGAAGGAAATGTTCTAGTCCATGTCGGGGGCATGATATGTATTAACTCATTGAATCCTTAGATTGATATAACACCGAAATGACACATAAAAAAAAAATAATTTGGTTGCAGATTTGCGAGCTTGAGACTGTTGTGCTAGAAATCTAATGTATTTTTTTAGCCTTTCTTATTGGCTTAAGTAAACATTTTCTTATTTCCTTTGCCTGACACATTAAGATATCATGATGCAAATATGGAGTGTGACGTTTAATGCATTTATATCTTGCAAAGCTCTATTAATCCACCTGAATTGCAGCTAACTGTATATTTGTATTTACCAAGCACAAATCCACACTAGATCCTACTATCCTTGTTTGTAGGAATGGTAATCCAGGAGAAGGAGTGTTCCCGTCTTATATCCCATTTTACAATCTGGAATTCTTGCCCATTGTAATTATGAGATCATGCAGGTTTGACATACCAGATACCCAGATATGGCCACACATGTATCCATACATAGATCATCTCCAGCCTGCCTTTGCCTTGTTGTTTTCAAATTCCTACTCCAAAGATTCAGGACTTCCACGATAGACCTCCTTCCTTGCAATGGCACAGAATATATATCTACAGAAGGAGTCCATCATGGATTCTTGTGTTTAGGAACTTCTTTCTGACTGGGCCTTGCTTCTTATTCTGTACAGCATAATTACGTCCTATAAGATTGTGGTTATCCATTGGACATTGGCCCAGTTTGTGGAAAGTATATTGTAAAATTGATATTCTTTATTAAGATAAACAAAGATACCGGATGGGCTCTTGCTTGAAAAGCCTACAATCTAATCAACATAAGCCTAACAGTATCGATATGTTCCTCAACATGTTTAGCCAAATCTTTACATTTTATTAGACATAAAGCGCTAGCTATTTTTTGTTCCTAATATATAAAAAAAATGGAGGCAGCTTCTTTTACTGCTTGGATAAGCACTCGTAACTTCACAAATATAATAGAACGCACATTAAAATGAGTCTATGTCAGAATAGGCCCTTTGGGTTATCTCTTTGGTGTGCTCTAAAACGTTCAGGTCGTATCCATTCAATTTACTTGTTAACATCATTTCCTCACACAGTCTGTCAGTGTTCAATGGGCGTAGAATATTGATACGAGTCCTGGGCGCTTTACATTGTGAAACTGTCACCAAGCTATGATCTTACAGATTACAGGGATCTGGTTTTCTGATTATATCTGTAAAAACAACACGTCCCAAGCTCCATATAATATCTTCACTTGATTAGAAGCTGAATACGGTATGTACACTATATGCAGCTAAATATGATTTTCGTTTTCCTCTGGAGTCTGCAACAAGAATAATTTTTTCAGTAAATTAATTCCTTTTCTGCTAGAGAAGTCTGAAAATTCATAATGCAAATCCCTCTGGCAATTAAACGCACAGCACACTCCAGACCTCCAGTCTAAGAGACCTGACGGTGCTCCGCTGCTGAAATATTAATGCACCTCATACCATTAAAGCAATGATTGTCAACTAAAGTGTCGGGGGCACCCTTGGGGTGTCTCGACCCTTGGTGAAGGGTGTCGCATGCATTGGTGAAATCCAGAAGCAAGATGAGAAAAGCACTTGAGTTTAAGTTTTAGATTGGAAATTAATGAGAGTGTGAAGGAAAAATAAGTAGGCTTGAAATGTAAATTTATATAGTACTGGGTAAAAAATTGTCTTGGTATAACCAGCAACTTGTTTACCTACCATGGATAGTATTAAATTAAGTAACTTGCACTTGCATAGGAAAACATCTTTGCCGTTCAATATCCATTGCTTTGCCTTTTGAACTCCTGATTTAAAGTTATATGGTAGATTCAGGGTTAATTTACATAAGCGCCGTGGGCAGTACATAAGTATAACTACCTTTCATCAGAAATGATAGGGACAATGCAATAAAATAATTTAATATATGTAACAAGCATACAGTTTTTTTGAGTGTTAATTAAGCTTAATGGCAGCCATATTGCTCCACCCATGA
Source organism: Discoglossus pictus (assembly GCA_027410445.1). Taxonomy (NCBI): domain Eukaryota; kingdom Metazoa; phylum Chordata; class Amphibia; order Anura; family Alytidae; genus Discoglossus; species Discoglossus pictus. The sequence goes on along the minus strand of CM050164.1, from coordinate 15,183,315 downwards.
GCCTTTGAGGAGAGATACTGCATATAATTGTATATAACCTGTGACGGGGACATAGACGCGATGGCTATGATTTTTCCATTGCTTGCACCAAGAGTGGGAGATGTGCCTACGTGCAGTCTAAATTTACTGGGGGAAGTTAAGATAAGGAATGAGACTTGCTGGTACCATGGCCCCACCTGGGAATTCCCCCTTAGTAATATCAGCATCCTGAGCCTGGTTCTTTAATTAATTAGTGGACTATGGGAGAGACTCAAGGGGGAGAGAGGTTTAATTTGGGTATGTTGACTTGTTGTTTGTTTTCTGTTTAATGTCTGACCAGCCTTTTGTTCAGTCACCTATAAAACTGCTTAATCATCCCAATAAAGTCAGTTCTGGTCAACAATTGTGAGAGCAGGACAGGGGAACTATTTTATGAAACATTTACACAAAAAGATCTTTGTACTCTGCCTGACGTCACTGAGGATAGTCATATCCATCCGATACGAGGACCTAACCGGTGGGAGTTCCGGAGTGTGACGATCCTGCTGGTCCCATAATGTGACATAAGCATTTTAGAAATGTGTACATATGTACTTGGATTCAGTGTGCTAAAGTAGGAAGTATTGATGAACTCCTGTAGAAACTCTCCATTCGTATGTTATCCTGTATAACATATACTAAAATGTGGCATCTCCAAGAGGTTTCCCAAATAACTGTAGTACATCATTTAGTAAGGCCCTTTAATCCAACCTTGCAGAGCATATGGATACACGGTAGAGTTGAGAACATTGTTGATGGTAAACAAAATGCAAGAAGTAGAGCTGGATCAAGAAGCTAGGTTTTCTTTATTGGTTCCCATTACAAACAAGTTACTCAGATGAACCGTTTACTTTTTTTAAGTTATTTTTATTTATTTTAATTCACATTTTTATGTTTATCCTTGTACTTGTGCTCATGACAAAACTAATGAATAAAAAGAGGATATACATCATCAAGTGACCATCTGAATGACAGCCATGTTTATCGAGAACATGACCAATCAACCATGTGAGTAAAGTATTGAGAGCACCAAATAAGATAAAAACTCTAAATTTCCTATTTTATTCTGACAGATATCCTCAAACAAAAGTATTACTTTTAACAGCTTTCAGTTTCACATTGACCTCATGGGTCTTATCTATCCAGAGCTCATACCACCCATATAGCCAATCAATGTCTTTGCTTCTATGTAAATCTTTACTGGTTACAGTTTTTTCAGCTCAGAGAACATTAGTTACCTACTTGGGATTACTTATTTGTTACATTTATTACCTATACTGGCTGCGTATTTTCAATGTTACAAAATTATTTTAACGAGTCTGTAAACAGGTGCTTCTTAATGTGAAGCTGTAGTATCATATTCACTAGAAAAAATCCATCTAAGTTAATTTTAACAGTTCCAATGTGATCGCTAAGTACTAATGTATGAAACATAGGACTAAATTATATTTCAGCTGAATTATAATTTTTAAAATGTCTATAGAGTAGTTCATGGTTAGAAAAATCTTAGTGTTTCACTTTGAGACACCTTAGTTACATAAGAAGCATCTTCTTGTTCAAACTCATTGGTGTGTCTGATTTATGAAGATTACACACTAGCACATGTAGGTCTAACAAATCAATATTAATATGAAAACAAAATATATACATAATATATGTAAATAACTCTCTAAAAGTTCCTTGTCTCTGATAGAAAAGGAAAAAGTGGGGTGGAAAATGGAGAAAGGGGATATTCCAGTAGAGACAGGTATAAACAAAACATCATAACATTTAGAAAGCTCCAATTTGTTTATTAAACTCACAATATAAATATAACGTATTTATCGGCGTATAACACGCACTTTTTCTCCCTGAAAATAGGGGGCAAATGATGTGTGCGTGTTATACGCCGATATAATGTTAAGGACCGTGTGTCTCTTTCCCTCCCCCCTCCTCATCCTCACCCCCCCTCCTCATTCTAAACCCCCCTCCTCATTCTAACCCCCCCTAAATACCTCCCCCTCTCCGTTTGCCCTCACTTACCTGCTTCTGCTCTGGCCTCCGCTGCTTCTTGACCCGGCAACCGGTATAAGCTAATGGTGTGATGTCACATGCGCGCCGGATCAAGAAGGAGCGGAGGCCGGAGCAGAAACAGGTAAGTGAGGGTAAAGGGAGAGGGGGAGGCATTTAGGGGGGTTTAGGTTGAGGAGGGGGGTTTAAGTTGAGGAGGGGGGTTTAGGTTGAGGAGGGGGTTGAGGAGGGAGGTTGAGGAGGGAGGTTGAGGAGGGTGGTTGAGGATGAGGAGGGTGGTTGAGGAGGAGGAGGGGGGTTGAGGAGGGGGTTTGAGGAGGGAGGTTGAGGAGGGGGTTGAGGATGAGGAGGGTGGTTGAGGATGAGGAGGGAGGTTGAGGAGGGGTGTTGAGGTTGAGGTTGAGGAGGGGGTTGAGGATGGGGTGTTGAGGAGGGGGTTGAGGAGGAGCAGCGATTTCTTAGTAAACTTTTGTAAAAACATATAATATCCAAGTTTCTTTGTTAAAACAGTTGCTTTTACTGTCATTTTACATTATTTACCTTATAAGTGTTAATAATATTAATAAAAAAGTTCTGAGCTACCATTTTTTTGCTTCAAAGTTCTTTATTTGAAATGTAAGTTTTTTTTCCTGAAATTTCCTTCTTAAAATGAGGTGCGTGTTATACGCCGGTGCGTGTTATACGCCGATAAATGCAGTAATTAATCTTTCAGGTAAGAGCCAGAGACACTGCTTTTCCCTTGTTTTGTTTGTTTTACTCTAGTGCAGCACACTGCAAGCCTGCCCCATCACACCCATCTCCTCCTAACAAAAGATCTTGTTCATGGCACCTGGCTAGAGAGGCAGAGTCTATGTATGAAACATAAACTAACTGAAATTTATATGTATTGTTAGGCAAATTTCGTACGTGTCCCAGAAGACGCCCCTAGGTAGCTGCTTTATGTGCATAGTTTTAAAACTGACCATGCTGTCCACCCAGTCTAGCACCAGTTGGTCATTGGGTTCCTGCGCCAGCTTCTCCTTAAATTACAACTTTACAAAAAAAATACACTTCTATTTGAAGCATATAACACACTACCAACATTAGAAGCTGTCTGATAATACAAAAAAACAAAACATTTTAAGAGTATCAGACTTTTAGAAAATAAAATAGAAGAATAATTTGTTTCTTTGTTATGTAATTTCTTGAGAGGGGGTATTGTTTTATTGGTGGAGGGAGGGGTGGGGTTGGAGGGAACAGGAGGAAGTCAGAAATCTTTATTAGATAACTGGATCGGACTGATATTGACACCACACCCCTTCCCCCTCACATGTCCAGCAGCAAGTAGCATGCATCAGTAGATGCAAACATTACTCTCCCAAGATGTAAGCTCACCTCCCACACACAGTCTCCACCAAAGTATCATGAATACTTAAAGGGTCCGGCATAAAAATCAACATTTATTTTTTTCAATCTAACAACTAGCTTTACAACGTTTTTCCTGCTTAATTATGCTCTTAGTCCAACTTTTCAGGCATACACATTTTTGCATTGTACTGTGACCCTTTAATTGAAATCCTATAGGATCTCACAGTGTCCTTTGTACTTTCTCCACCCCTTAAGCTAACCTTAACCAAGTGCAGCCTATATAATCCATTGCATTTTATTAGGGTTAGTTTATGGGGCTCCACCAATACAATGTCTGGATAAAAATAGAGGATGGCCACAGAACTGAAAGATTCATTAGTTATATGGTTTAATAGGATATCGTCATTATTAATACAGGGCCATCAACTATAAGAATGTACCTTTTAATCTGTTGTTTAGTCATTCAGTTGAGTCCGACTCTCCATGATCCTATGTACAGCAGCACACCAGACACATTTGCTATGTCTCTGATTATGCTTATCCAAAGATACTGGAGTGGGTAGCCAGCTCCTTCTCCAGTGGGCCGTGATTTGTCTGACCTCTCTGTTATGACCTGCCTAACCTGGTTGATCCTACATGGTAAAGCTCACAGCTTCATTGAAGTACAGAAGCACCTTCACCATGACCAGGTAGTGATCCCGAAGGGATTTAATCTGTAGTAGAGTTTTTTTATTAGCATTATTCACATAATCCACTCTAGGTTAGCCAGTTGTGCATGGTAGATAGCAGTAAAGTAAATATGTATCAAAGCTATTGTGAAAAGAAGAGGTTGAGATACAGGGCTCTTGCCCTTGTCAATCCGCTATAAATGTGCTGATATCTGCGATACGCAGGCGACACTCAGTGTATCCATAAATCATACAAAGTGCCGTTAGATAGTCAACAAGACAGGACATCTGAGCTTAAATTTGGGTTCCCTATGACACCAGAGCCCATAAGCATAATTTTAATTTTATGGATTGACATATTCTTGATGGAGCAATCACTTTATTGTGTATAATAAAAGCCAACAGCACCATAATGAGATCTGAAGCAGATTTGTCTTGTAATGCATAGACGCCAGAGGAGATGAACCCTTACAGGAGCAGTAAATAAGATGAACTGAGTTATATATAATGATGGGGTAGTCTTGTAATGTATAGCCACAGATCAGCCCTGAGATACTGAGAGAATGAATGGGATAAAAATTATAAGTGCTGTGATTTATAGTGAAAGAGACAAGCCCGTAGTGTAAATAGAAAATTGATTCAGTGACTGGTGGAAGAAGCTGCAATGCAAAATTTAAACACCTATTTATGAGTACTGTGGGAAATCTTGATTTCAGTTGTTAGATATTCGAAGATTTTAGCATTTATCATTTCCTTATAACAGAGTTTTTCGGAAACAAGCAAGGCTGATTTACATATATTGGATATCTTCCTTTCTTAGTTTATATCAGAACTGGTGGGGAAGAAGCAGAAATGACATGGAAGATTTCAATCTGGCTAGAAGTACAAAATCCTTTTTCTTAGCAATTCCATTGGACTTTTTCTTATGTAATTTATCTTTTAAAGGATGTAATTTGCCCTTGGGTTGAGTTATTAAGAAATAAACAGGGTGCCAAGTTACATGTGAACATTAAAGGCCCTCAATGTGCTCTGCACCATTAGATAAAGGGTGAAAAAGCAGGTTGAAAAACTGTTTTAGTTTTTAAAATTGATGCTGAATTCATGAAGTTATGATCAATACAAGTCAGGCTATTTCAGTGTGTTGTCTCTGCCTGAAAGGGTAATAAACTCTGCACTGCGTAATGAATGATAATTAGGATCAAGTATAGAGGTTTTGAAACAGGCAGTGGCTAAATTAATTGTTAACTACTTGATTATATTCTAGCTGATAGTCTAGCAATGACACTGATAGTACAGTAGATAAAAGCTATAGCCTGTGGTGGTAAAGGTTCTTTGTTCAAATCTCCACAGAGATAGATATATTCCTTTAGTGTTTAAAACATCAAAAATATATTATTTAAGCTATGATAAAGCGTATCTCAATATGAGGAAACTGAGCTGTTTTTAGTGACTTTTGTGGTCCTTTAATGTCGAAACCAAAGCTGGTTGAGGTAAGAGAGAGGATACACTTTAAAACCACAAACAATGAAGATTGCTCTTAACTCCTGGCAACAAGTGTAATGTTTCACATTGTTCAGTTGTGTTCGACTCTCCGTTACCTCTTGGACAGCAATACACCATACTTCTCCACTTGGCATTCATGGCAAAGATACTGGAGTGAGTTGCCAGTTCCTTCTCCAGTGGGCCACAGCATACAGCTCCTGGTATTACTAGGTGGTCTTCCCTCCAAGTACTGACCAGGCCCAACCCTGCATGGGTTCAGGGTGGTGTGGCCTCTTGGTTCCTTGACTGGAATCAAACCCTGATCACAGTGTTGAAGCCACCAAATCCTAACCACTGGACCACCAGTGAACCTATACAAGTGTGGTATTAATGTAAAATTGTGTATATCATTTAGTTGGGATAAAGATCATGTAGGTAAACCTCTCAGTCTTTCACTGATATGTAGATATCACAAAGGGAGCTTGCACTTCAAACACTGTAGTGATAATACATTTGGGTTTTGATCATCTAAACTAAATAGCAATAACATTTGTATTTGAGTAATTATATTTCATGGTAGCTTTTATTTGTTGCTTTTTAAAAAATACTCTTGAACTTCAACATTTTAGGTAACATTAGATTTGCTTTTCACCCCCTATTAGGAGTCCAGGGAATGAAATATTTTCCTAAAATGTCTTACAGAACAGTATGTGTGCCTTATTGGTCACCGCAAGGAAAGAGTTAGATCCTCTCCCACCACCTGAACATCAAATGTAAGCACCCACCATTAAGTAGTACCTTATTGTTCTATGCAGTGAGCCCAAAAAACAAACAAACATTTAACCCTTAACATATCTATCTGTACAGGCATGGAAGACTGGTAATAACCTAAAACAGGAAAGCTATGGGTTAACTGGACAGTGCGGTGTCCACTGGGATTCTGTGCTATTAATTAATTAATCACAGCCTTCCGCCATAGAGTCTCACACAGAGCACACCACACCTAGCACTCTGATATATATATTTTTTTAAATGGTTTTTATTGTGAGAAAAGAAGATAACAACCAATCCAGGCAAGCATTAATGAAAACATTGAATACAGTACAATGGCATGGTGTAGCCTGAAACATAAAGATTCTCCCTTATCCTTTCTCAGTTATTTTTCATTTTTTACAGAGTATATATATCTTCTTGCCTTATTTTGTAAGTAAACTTTATCAAATATATAACATATAAAATAAAATACTAGAAAAGAGGAGGAGCAGGGAAGGGGGGAAGGGATAACGGGTCCATAATAGCAGATCCCAACACTCACCGTCTGTCAGCCATCAGGGTCCAAATCTCCAAACATGAAGCCCATGGTTTGTAACGTACATCTATCTCGCCAGATAAAACACTTTGATTGAATGTAATTGTTTTTTCTCAGGACTTCATCATATGTTGGGATAGTTCATTTCCAATGTTTTGCGATTATAGATCTAGCTGCTAGGAATATCTGGTTTGACAAAAATTGCGCCGCTTTTGATAGGCCTGGAATTGGTGATCCCAACAAAGCTTCCTCTGGCTTATGAGGAATATTCATGTCCCATAATTTCTCCAGAGAGGCATACGCTTTGTTCCAAATGTGTTTAATTTTTGGAAAGTCCCATAACATATGTTCTAAAGTTACTAAAGTGTTACAACCCCTGGAACAATTTCCATCCAGTGAGTGGTTTGAAAGTTGGATTCGAGCCGGTGTGAGGTACCATCTCAAGATGGTTTTGTATGCATTTTCTTTCAAAGTTATATTGAGGGAAGAATTTGCTGCATTTTTGTATATTTTACCCCAATTCTCATCATCTATGGTGACATTAAGTCTGGCTTCCCAATAGGATCTATATGATAATTTAGTAGGGGTGGCCTGGTCATTTAGATAATTGTAGAGTATAGGGCTATTTTTCTTGCCATTCGAGTTAAGTAGGCAACAATGTTCGAAGCGGGTTTTACTGTCTAATTTATTGTCTTAAGTTGGTGTTGATCATCATCAGGGTTGGCCATTCTGTCAGTAGTAGTTGGTAATTTGTGCTAAATCCTGATGGCGACCAGTGGCGACATTCCATGCGTATGCCACTGGGCAGAATAGACTGCATGTAAACAAAAAACGTAAACGTCTGTATCGCTTAAGTGTCTGAAATCCTAAATTGTGAGCCAGAAATGTGGGTCAGGGCTTGAGGGGGTTAATCAAAATGGGCAATTAAAAACCCAGAGTGAATAAAAAGAGACAAATGTGTTTCAAAAGCATTTTAGACAAAATCAATTCATCTTCATCTGCTTTTATTCACCTTGCAATCAGCAATAGAGGACCATTTTAACCGGTCTCATGAATATTCATCCCATTTTTCATCAGCATTGTACGTCTCCACGCTATCTTTTTCATCAGATGTCAGTCGTACAGTCAATTCAGACCTGCAGGGACATAAGGAAAATCAATAGAGAAGCCCCCTTGTAAATAAACAAGAGGACAAAATGCTAAACTAGCAGAGAGTGAGACTAAAATACATGTTAAGTAGGTGTCACTGGGCACATCTTCTGACCTTGACCAGAGAAGCTTCTTGAGAGTCTCTCACCAGTGCAAGCATGGAAGTGTAATACTGTATTAGCCTTAGAATAACAGAAAATGATTACTTTTAATGGTTAATTAATTATTAGATTGCAAGCTTTCAAGGTCATAGCCCCTTCCTCAAAGTAAGTTCTCAGATGAGATGTTTACATAAAAGCAAAATGATTAGACTGGAATTGATCAGACTGTAGATAAGGTTTACATTATCTAATCAGTCAAAAAAGTCTTGAATGCACTATGTGTGAAAAGGGTGCTAAGTAGGTCCTCAGAGTTAGACCTATGGTATTCCCATTAGTAACATATGGATGTGACAGCTGGACCATAAAGAATGCTGAGCGCTGTAGAATTGACGCCTTTGTATTGTGGTGTTGGAAAAAAATGCTAAGAGTCTATTGGACTGCAAGAAGATCCAATAAATCAATAGTACAGGAAATCAAGACAATCTGTTCACTGGAAGCTTTGATCATGAGGCTGAAGGATACCCTAGAGAAGACTCTGATGCTGGGAAAGATTGAAGGCACAAGAAGGCAGTGACTGACAGACGTGTCTGGCGTCCATAGGCTGATGGAGATCCAGATCAATCTGAACGACTAAACAACAACAATCTTTGTAGAAACGAAATGGTCCAACAACACCAATGAGAAATGTACTTGATATGGAATAACGTGACATAAATTCCCTGGAGACTGCTACTCTGGAGTCTTCTTAGAAGTGAGTGAAGCATACATTTTATATGACCTTTGTACTGAGAAGGATAACATTAATTAATTAACCTAATTTAAAACATTTATATAAAATAAATATATACTGCCCTCTGAGCTCCATCCATCATGCTCATATTCTACTTTACATATGGCATGTTAGTGTCCCATTAAATCAAGTGATCAATTTTTTCCATTTCATTTGGATGTAGATATGTTTTATAAATCATCCCTAACAGAAACAAACATGTAGGGGGTATACTAAGAAATGTATATATATATATATATATATATATATATATATATATATATATATATATATATATATATATATACAGTTATTATAATCTGTAGAGGGGATAAATAAGGTTGAGAGATATTCCCCAGCCTGTAAATCTGTAAATGAAATAATAGCTACATAATATTATGCAGAAGAATATTAGCAGTGCCCTCCCATGGCATAGTGCGGGGCTAACATTTCCTCTAGGTCATTTCTTTCCCACAGTAATGTAAGTTTGCTAAATGTCAGATCACTATTTTTTTTCATGCAAAAACATCAACTTTTGTTATGTTAAAATTATGAACATTTAAATGCATAGAGCTACAGTAAATATTGGTGCTTTAAAAATTAAAATAATAGTAATAATAATAATAATAGTAATAATAGAAATAATAGAAGACCTTGAGATGTCAGAGTACATTTACCTTCTAGTTAGTGGCAACATTGTACATAGTCACACAAATAACATTGTGTCAGCACAGAACATTCAAATCAATTGATGTTATGGAAATTAGATGAATATGAGATGTTAATCAGTAGTAATCATACGTATAATATATTCTCTAGGATAACAAGGGATATTGTTCAGTTAATTAATGTATCACTAAATGCAATCGTCTTCTTCTCTATGCCCTGATCAAGGGTTTTGAGGCAGATTATATGATAATTGTGCAGAACTGACATTATTTTGAGTGCAGTCCCACCCCCGTCCCCTTTTACACTGCTCGGTCACTTGTAGTTAGGCTTTTCTCATACTGTACAATGATAACGAAATGAACCATTTTAATAAAAATTCAATTATCTTAGTAAATACATCAATGAACATTGGATAACTCCTCCATTAAGGTATGAAGTTGTTTGAGGACAGATCTTCTGGCATAGTACCATAGTACTGTGTATGGGAGATAAATCCCTAGCATGGTCGGATTACCCATTAGGCCAACTAGGCAGCCGCATAGGGAAGCTTCCCTGCAAGGGGCGCACTTTAAAAAAAAAACAAATGAAATGCTGCAGTTCATAGACTGGCTACTAGGGAGTAACCACCTAGAACAAGAGAATTAAACAGAAAAAGGAACTAACACGCACAGAAAAGGAAAAAATGGGTCTGTGCATACCTTGCATACTCACTCGCAGGGCTCCTCCACTTCACTGCCTAGGGGCTCTGAAAACTAAGGCCTACATGTCCACACCTGCAATGAGCGCCTTTGGCGCTCATTGCAGCCTAAGTCCCGCGTGCCTCAACTGCTTCAACTTCGTGAGGCTTACGGTTGTTGCCATATGGGCCGCAACTGTGACGACAACTCGCAGATTGACAACAATTATATGTGATACAAACTTGAATAAAGGTACTTGTACAAAATTATACAAACATAGCCATAGGTGGGAGAATAACTTTTATCAGAGCTTTACAAGTAGATTTCCACCACTGCATTTTACAAAACATAGCTTGCAAAGATGCCTCCTTACTACAGTATGCTATATAGGAGAGTATATTATATTATAATGGTACATTAGACTACATTATGACTCCTCCATAATTTTGCATGCTGATGGTTAATGGTAATTCATATAACATTGCCAATTTAATTTTTTTTTCCAGGTTTAATAATAAACCTGTGAGTTAGGTGAGCAGTTGACGGATGTTTTGCTGCCACTGGGACATCAGGAAAAGTCAGAAAAAGATGCACTTTACATGAAATAATCTGGGAAATGTTCCAGTGTGAAAACTCACACAGCTGACAATGCCTCGCTATGTCAGCATCACATCCGTGTTATAAATATCAGTTATGTATGTTACACACGGCCTTGGGGAGTTAGTAGGGTTATCTCCAGATATCTGCAAATTATGCACATACCCGACCCCTTCCTCATTACTGGTTATGGAGAGCTCTTATATGCAAGGGATTCTGGGTATTTATTCCTGCTATGTTATTAACAAGATAAAAAATGGAGAGTTACAGAATCCTGTATAAGGAAAGTCCTCGAACTCACATCTCTATGTTAGTGAATTCAGCCACATGGGCATAAACTGAATTAGGGGTGACCTTATACAACCCACTGGCCAAAATCCATGAAATAATCTTTAAGTCATATCTGAAGCAGCTTGTGCCAAGATTTTGGAATATCTCAATAGTTCAATAAATCAGGACAAACTAATAGGAATCAGCAGAAAATGATCCATATGAAAGTGAATTCATGAACATGACGGTTTCAAAATATTTCATAATGATGTATTATTAAATATACATACAAAGTCATCAAGGGGTTAAATGTCCTTGTAAAATGAGCATCTGTTGTTATGCTGATCTTGTGTTCTATGCAGGTGGACATGCTGCCTAACAGGTTTAAAGGGAGGTGGAGGGGTCTACTTGAGCATGAAACCATTTCTGTCGAGTTCTCCATCATTGGATATTTGTAAAAGGAAGCTAAAGACATATCTGTATACCCAAGTCTTGGGATAATGACTGGGGATGTATTGTAAATAACTTTTAGTCCGACTAGGAGAAAAGCCCATATTAATTATTCATATTAACCACAACCTTTTAATACCTTCTGCCCACTTTTGGTGGTAAAATGTCATTACCGCCCACTGGTGCCACAGTAACTCAATTTACCCTCTCTCATTTCTCATTACATAAATCATATGACCCTAGTATGTATCGCCCTGTACTTACCAGATAGTGACCCGGACCAGACTGCTGTCCGAAGCTCTCTCACCAACTCGCTAACCAGCCAAGTGGGTGCCGCGGGTCTCCAGCGTGTGATGTCACTCGTCAGTGACGCCACCTAGTGATTACCCTGCCACCCACCTTGAAAGCTTGTATCTCCCACTAGTGGATGGTAGGTACCAGATTGACTACCACTGGTTTAGGCACTTGCTATTTATGGGGCCTGCTCTGGTGACCCCCGATACCAGGTAGTCATCAGCAGATCAGGGGTCACCAAATCCTGTTACTTAGTGAATTTGTGGTATGGAGCTCTGGTATAGCTACATTCTACAATAGATAGCTCACTGGTCCGTCTCAAGGATCCAGATGCCCAATACATTAAGAAATTCAACTTAAGTATTTGTTGCAATTGTGTGTTAGTAAAAAAGGTAGAATACTTCTTTCTTGCCTTGTATTTTTTATGTGCGGTAAAACTATTCCCTCTGCCTCCATGTGTTATCTCCCCCCTGCTAATTGATTTTTATCAGTGGGTTTACACATGCTCAGATCATCAGTAGCAATCTACTTACTGATTCCTCACTAAAAGCTGGTATTCACATACTACATTTTAATCCATTTGGAAATGGGGCATAAGAGATTATCATGCTTTTGTGATAATGGTCCAAAGACGACCTTCTTGGGGCGAATGAACATCAATGGGGCATTGGGGGGATTCCAATCTTTTGGGTGGCGAGAGAAATTATCTTCACTTATAGGACCCAATAAATTTGTTCTTAGAAATATCATGATTTAATAATGACTTAATAATGTGTAAAATGCTTTAATACTCTTAAAGTAAAAAAAAAATCCAGTCTTTATTTTGTAAATACTCTTTTTAGTTTTACTTTAATTGCTGCAGACAATTTGCCTTCATTCCTAATAAAATTAGAAACTTTGGAGGAACACAGTAGATTCAGACAACTACAACTTTAAAATAGTCATTTGACAATATAACTAAATAGAAGAGTAAACCCCAGTATGATATTCATCCCCCAGTCTATAAGCAGAGTACCAGTCCAACATGGAATCTCCATTGACAAAAGGATCAGGATTCATTTGTTCATGATTGGGGACTGTTGTTCTTGTTTAGTCATTCAGTTGTGCCCGGGTCACTATGGGCTGCAGCACACCAGGCTCATATTTTGTCTGGTTGGGCTTATTCATAAGGTTTTCTTGGCAAAGATACTGGAGTGGGTTTCCAGTTCCTCCTAGAGTGATGTGTCTGACCTTGGCAGATCCTACAAAGCATAGCTCACAGCTTCATTGAAGTACACAAGCCACTACAAGGTGGAGATCAAGAAGGGATCCAGAATATTTGGTTTGGAAATGCTTTAATGCTTATGGCTTAGAAAGCTTCTAATGTTGTTAATTTGTTGAAGTTTTTCCCAAACTACCATAGTCCTTTAAGATTTTATTTATGTCGCAGACATCTCCCAATGCATTTATTTTGTACTGTGATGATTAAGCCTGGGCGGGACCAGTCTAAAGGTCCTGGTCTGTCGGAGACAATAAGACGATCAGTGGGGGGTTTGTCAGCAATCCTTGAAGATTACATCCTTGCCTTGAAATAATCAAAGAAAGTGCATAAAAATAGAAAACAAATTTCAGCAGATAAAAGGCAAGGAAATCACTCTGATAAACATCTTACAGAGAGAGATCCGAATAGAGGTGCCAAGAAAGAGTGAGCGAGGAGAACGCAAGGGGAGAAAGAACACAACCCAAGAGATGTGGAGGAATAAAAAATGACTTGTCAGATGCAAATGGGAATCTTTATTTTTTTTCCGTAACCCCAGAGAATACACAAATAAAATCAATTAATGGGGCTTGAAGAAAGATGGCTTTAAACTGTTCAATTAAACCCTGCAATGCAGACAACGGCGACGGCAAAACACACCATAAATACGTCTTAAAAAATGGACTTGTCAGACTTGCAGGCCCGACATGCACCATTACTGACGGATCGAATCACACTTCTATTAAAGCCATAATCTTATAGACTGCACAGGCTGTAAAAAAGGGATTTGCTTTAATCAGTTTTTGTTTGGATGGAATTTGAGCCGCTCCACAAGTGCTTGATTTTCCTCTACTTGTCTTAAATGTTTACCATTTAGCTTCTGCCGGAGGGCTGTATTTTAAGGGTTAGTGGTTTGGTTTTATCATTTATTTTGTGTCGTCTTTTTTCTTTTTTTTTTTTTTTTACGTTGTAAACCTTGTATATGGAGCCCACAAGACTTTGTGACCCGGAGAGAATAGAGCTTCGGGGAGAAATGTGAGACCTCAACCATTTTATATTATAGTCTTATATAGTTACATTGTAACCCGTAGGCATCGAGTATACTAGTGGGACGCAAATCACTTGTGATTTAAGGTACAATTATGTGGCTCTATGGCCAATCCTTCTGTATATCTCTGGGGGAGGATGTTGTTGTTCAGTCGTTCCATGTGTCCGACTCTCTGTCACCCTATGGACTGCAGTACTCCAGGCACATCTATTAATATGTCTCTGGCCGTGCTTATCCGTAAGGTTTTCTTGGAGTGAGTTATTTTTCCAGTGGATTAGATTTTGTCTGACCTCTCTGCTATGACCTGCCCATCTTGGGTGACTCTACATGTTATGGCTCACATCTTCATTTAAGTACACAAGCCACTTCACCACAACAAAGTAATGGTCCAAAAGTGGTCTATACGTAGTGGTCAACCGTCTAATGTGGCTGAAATAAAAATATATTTGGGCGTATATTTGAAAAACACATGAGTTCTCTTAATAAAATATTTAGTAATTTTATCCTTGGCCAGTTCTCTTACCTGTTCCTTATTTTGCTCCTCAGATCTTTTTTGATTTCATTCAAATCCTGACCCTAATCCACAAAACATCCACAAAACATGTCCCTCTCTTTTTCTCTGATATGTTGTTGTTATTAAGTTGTTCAGTTGTGCCCGACTATCCGTGACCATACGGACCGGAGAATGCCAGGCCCCTCTGAGCTCCAATGAACTCATCTATCCATCTCTTTTTCAGCTATAGTCTCCAAACACTCCCCAAACGTCCCTATCACCAGTCCACTTCTCTCAAGCTCCTTTCTTTAAGATTCAACTCTATTATTTCCTCTGACAAACTCTCACTCACTTTTTAAGAATTCCTATTTCCAAAACCCACCACTCAAACAATAAATAAACTGGTTACCTAAACAGCCACGAGCAAGTTACCATATATATTGTATTATATGCAAATCACATATATGTATGTGTGTGTCGTAGCTTACCAATAAAGTAATACCTTATTTCTTCTAATTACTAAGATATGTATGGATAATCCCCTTCTAGATCGCTAACTTGTCATTGTGAAGTGGCTTGTGTACTTCAATGAAGCTGTGAGCTATACCATGCATGGTCACCCAAGATGGGCAAGTCACAGCAGAGAGGTAACACAAATCATGGTCCAGTGGAGAAGGAACTGGCAACCCACTCTAGTGTCATTGCCAAGATAACCTTATGGATAAGCCCAACTAGAAACAAGATCCACCTGTCGTGGTGCTGTCCATAGGTTCATGGAGAGTCGGTTATGACTGAACCACTAAACAACAAGAACAGAAGTTTGCAACGTCTCTATATAAGGTGGCTGTGGGGGGCAATGAAGAAGCCAAGAATATACCTTCTAAAAAAATAATTATCTGCCCTTCTTCCCTAATAAATTATTCCCCAATCCTTTTGTGGACGTCTGTGCTTTGCACCTACTTCACCAGCAATATCTTGCCACTGAGCTGAAGTTATCATTGCAGCTGTCTGCTTCTGAGCATGTGCGCAGGAAGGTGGTAGTGTAGCGTTCTGATAGCATCAATGATATAACAAATCCCCCTCCCCTTTCCCTCTTCCCCATACTTCTCCCTCCACCAATAGATAAGATAATCACACTACTTCAGACTTCACTCTAACAGAATTGTTTAAGCTAGACAAAAAGAAACCTTCTATATACAAAGTCATCAAAAATGATGATTTTCTTTGAAAATGTTTTATGCTCATAGCTTACACAGCTGCTAATGTTGTTAGTTTGTTATATACTTCACACAAAGGGTAACTGCTGTGATCTTTTAGGAGCCCCTCTTTTTATCAGTAAGTATGTCAGAGTTTTCCGTTCTCTTCCCTGATTAGTGGGTTTTTGTTAAAAGCTGTAATTACAATTTAGAAATGTGTTTGTTATGAGAATAAACGGATGTGACATGTTGTTGTTCTCAGTCCCTCTGGTCATTTAAATCAGCGCCATTGTGATAAATGTATCAGGGTCTCCCGGCTGTAAAACAAAATGTTGAGTAACATTTGGAAATTAAAATGTTTTTTTTTTGCTTTGGTAAATGCAGTATCGGGAGACAATAAAATAATTATATGTTTTTAGTTCAAATATTTATTTTAAAATAATTGCATATCTGTTACATCCCTTTACAGATTATTTCTGTTTTATCTGTAACTTAAATAAAAATAATCATAAAAAAAAAAAAAAAGGTACTGGTGGGATTTGAACACGCAACATTCCTTATCTAAGTCAGTTACTTTTACTACGGTGCTATGCTATAACAATATAACTAATATAGGAAATGTAATAATTCTATCTCCTTCTGGATCGCTACCTTGTTGTGGTGAAGGGGCTTGTGTACTTCAATGAAGCTGTGAGGTATACCATGTAGGGTCCCCAAAGATGGGCAGGTCATAGCAAAGAGGTCAGACAAATTGCAGACCACTAGAGAAGGAACTGACACCCCACTCCTGTATCATTGCTAAGATAATCTTATGGATTAGTATGATCAGAGACATAACAATAGATGTCCCTGGTGTGCTGAGGTCCATAAGGTCCATAAGGTCAAGCAGAGTCAGACACTACTGAACAAAACAACAATTGTATACACAGACTGACCAGCTGGTCCTAATTAGGGTCACTACTGATAATTCTGTATATGACCAATTTAGGGGTGGATACTAGCAATCTAAAACTCCTGACTACAACTGCTTCTAATACAATTAATTTAGCAGCAATTTCAAATAGGAAAACACTTTTCCATGTGATTTTAACATCTGTTGTTGTGTCATTCAGTTGTGTCCAACTCTCTGTGACCTCATGGACCATAACACAACAGGCACATCTCTTATGTTCATGGTCATGTAGATCAACTTGGTATTCATGGCAAAGTTACTGAAGTGGGTTGGCAGTTCCTTCTCCAGTGGGCCACAGCATACAGCTCCTGGTATACCTAGGTGGTCTCCCACTTAAGTACTGACGAGGCCCAGCCCTGCTTGGCTTCACGGTGGTGTGATCTCTTGGTTCCCTGACTGGAACCAAACTCAGGTTGTTGTGGTGAAAGCCCCGAATCCTAACCACTGGACCACCAGGGAACCATTTTTAATATTGGTATTCTCTATGGAATGGTGCAGATAAGCTGTAAAGCTTTTTGTTTAGCAAATCAGGTTTGTCCATCAGCCATCTTTTTATATATATATATAGTATAGGGACATGTTTTTGCTGCTGACAATAACATTAGATTAGCCACACTTTTTTTTAGGTCTGTTCTCTTGAATAAGTATATGCATTGTGACAAATTTACAAATACCCTCTTTCAGATGCAACAAGGAAAAATGTGATGTCTTTAAGACCGTGCTTTCACATTCCTAGTACAAGACTCTGTGCATTTTAATAGATGCCTTGTTATAATGCAGAGATTTACTCCGCAGTGTTCAGCATAAAGTGACAAGTAGATTTACTATTTGTCTCTCCCCATGCGCGCCATACGACTTGTAAGGTGTCACATGAGATATGTTCTCTCAGCTAATGTGCTTTAAGAAGAAAGTAAATGTGCGGATGACTCACATATTTCTGTACAACATCATCACATTGTTAAATTCCAAATACTAAAAGACAAATTGAGCCATCAGCTCTGGTTATGAAACATCTGTTGATGAGCCATAGCTAAACAAGCTGTTGCCATATTGAAATGTGCCATTAAACTTTTAGTTTAACTGTTTAATTTAGTAGTGGATTGACAGCAGAAGTCCCACTCTACTGGAGAAGTACGATGGAAAATACTCCTTGGTCTCAGGAGTCTGCTTCTGGAAAATACTTTATTTTCTTTAAATTAATACTGATAATATGAAAATGATGTTTATTCTGCTTCCATAATGTTTGTTTATATGTCACTATATATATTAACCAATGAAAACTCAATTGTTGTTGTTGTTTAGTCATTCAGTTGTGTATGACTGTCGGTGACCCTATGGACCACAGCATGCAGTACAAAAAAAAAGGTTCCCATTACAAGGTCTGTTCACATCAGTCACTGTCCATATAAGCTCCATCAAGCATATGCTCATTGCTTCAATGACCTAGCCTATACCAACAGAGTTGCCTCCGCTGGACAGAATACCTGTCTGCATTGCTTCAATTCCAGAGAGGCAAGAGAGCAGAAACCTACATTTTCTGCCATAAGATATAAATAAACTTATTACAAGATCTGTTTACTCTGAGCTCCATCAAACTCATGCTCATTGACTCAGTGATCCTATTTATCCATCTCCACATCTGCAGTTCCCATCTTCGTGTGCCTTCAATCTTTCTAAGAGTCTCCTGTAGGGAATACTGTCTTCTCATTAAATCGCCAAAATATTTGACCTTTAGTCTCATGATCAAACCTTCCAGTGAACAGTTTAGCTTCATTCCCTGTATTATTGATTGATTGGATCTTCTTACAGTCCAAGGGACTCCAAGAAGTTTTCTCCAACACCACAATTGAAAGACATCAATTCTACAGCACTCAGCCTTCTTTATGGTCCAGCTCTCATATCCATATGTTACTACTGGGAAGATCTATGGTAGCTGGTACAACAGTGCAAGGCTGGTCAAGAGAGTGAAAAAGGAGCAGTGCACCATGAGCACCTGCCGAGAACCATCCCTGCTGCCCACCTAAATATTTATCTCCAACACCACAATTCAAAGGCTTCAATTCTACAGCACTCAGTCTTCTTTATGGTCCAGCTCTCATATCCATATGTTACTACTGGGAAGATCTATGGTAGCTGGTGCAACAGTGCAAGGCTGGTCAAGAGAGTGGAAAAGGAGAAGTGCACCATGAGCACCTGCCGAGAACCATCCCTGCTGCCCACCTAAATATTTATCTCCAACACCACAATTCAAAGGCGTCAATTCTACGGCGCTTGGCTTTCTTTATGTCCAGCTCTCACATACATATGTTACTACTGGGAATACTCAGATCAGATATTATAATTGTCAAACTGCGAGTTGTCGTCACGCGAAGCGAGTGTCTGCATTTGCAGAGGTGGAGGCTCTATGGCGCCTCAATCTCGACAAAAAACAACTGAGGAAAGCGGGACTTAGAAAAAATAAATACGAGCCGCGGGACTTAGAAAAAAAAATCATAAAAATAACATCACACACAGCATGGGGGGAAGTCTGGTAGTGAGTTTGCACACCAATTTAAGTTGAGAAAAAAAAATGGCGGCCCAAAAAAATGAAAACGAGGCTACACAACCCCGAAGCACGCAAAACACCGCCAAGGACTTACGACATTTAGAAACAACAATTACGATGTTGCAAAAATATGAACTTAAAACAGCATAAAAAATACATCCCACACAGCACGGGTGGGGACAGCCAGGACGAGGGAGTGAGGATGCACGCCAATTGAAGTCGAATTTAAGGAGTTTCGGCACTTGAAAATCGGTTAAGCTGAGAAAAAACATGGCGGCCGAAAAAAATGAAAACGAGGCTACACGACCCCACAAGCGCGCAAAACACTGCCAGGGACGTACGACTTTTACCGAGGCCTGTACAAGGTACAAAATACACTATTAGGACGGATGGAAAATGCTTGCGAGGTGTGTAAGACATAGAGTATCGTCGGCATTTTACATCACTAACTTCAAATCAAAACATTACGATTCTGAAATGGCGGCTTTCCCACCTAAACCAACGGTTTTGTCTTGTGCACGTAGCCTATATATAGGGCACACTTGGCACATTGATGACACTTTCTCCTCAGGTGATGACAGACAAATCCAAAGAGATTGTTAGCTCTTCAGGATATTGATTGCTGGATATTAATTATAAATAGATAAAGTATATTCATTTATTAGTTCGCTGTAATACAATTTTTTTATATTTTACACTGTACTTATATATCTGTCTTCACGATGAGCACCGAAGGACACTTGAAGTACACGAGGGGAGAGGCTCGCAATGAGCGCCGAAGGTCCTCAGAGGAGCAAAAGCCTTACATTGTGTGTCAAACAGCGATGCCATGGCTTCAAATGTTATTGCCGTCAGTTTTGACAGGCAACTCGCTAGTGTACATATAATATTGAAAATTTACATAATAAAATCCAATGCTTAATCTGGACAAAATAGATGTTTTACTACATTTTGCTTGATTTAAAATTTTAAATAAAACTACATTAATATATGTAGTTTCATGGCGTATAACCTGGATAAATTTATATAAGATAATAATATCACATCATATGCTCTTTTTCATATAGAAAATGTATCTAATTTGCTAAATCTCTCTACATAACTAAATTCATTTTGTTGCCCTTCTCTGAACCTTTTCTAGCTCTGCAATGTCTATTTTTAGAACTGGTGCCCAAATCTGTACAATAACAGCATTGCACTTCTTTCATTTGTTTCTATGTCCCTCTTAATGCTAATATTGTACTTACCTTTGTAGCTGCTGCTTGGCATTGAGCACTGTTACATTGGTGGTTGTCCAGAAGCAGCACATTCTCATCTGTGGTGGACTGTTATGGACCCCTTGGGTGTATTTGAATTGGACATTATCTGTGTATTTTTATTACAATGGTAGTTTGGTACCAAAATCAGTCAATGTTCCTTTGAAACATTCCCTATATATAGGACTGGCTCTACCCTATGGGCAAAGTAGGTGACTACCCAAAGCACCAACTTATGAGGGGCACCATCAAGGGCATCCAATTTTGCCTCAAACTTGAGCCTCAAATCAGAACTCAGCACCTTGTAATGTAGCAACCATGCATTCATTTCCATATGCTACATTTGCATGTCCCAGCCCAGCTTCCCAGAATGCAGTATAATAACTGTTTTTCTCGGAATTCTGATCTGGAAGCAGGTTTTTAAACTTGTTTTAGACATTCAAATGTGAACACAGATGTGCTATTTATTTACTAGTATTATAGTATTTGTGTTAACATTTGGATGTAACAAAATGTATTTCCTGCTCAGAATTCCGTGAAATACAATTATTGCATTGCACTCTGGGAAACTGGGCAGAGACATGCAAATGAGTCCAAATATATGCACAAAAGCAAAGCAAACATTATATATATATTTGTGTGTAACTACTTTGTTCGTGTCCTTTCTGTGTATGCCATTTTTCCATATAGTATTCAGGAATAAGCCACCACTGTGTGTCCCCATCTCATTATACACAAATGTATTTGTTTCATATCATAGCCGCCACTTGAAGAGATTGATGGACAGTTCACAATACATTCCCTTTTACAAATGTGTTGTCCATTGGGGCTGAAAGCAGGAACATCATTTCTGAGCGTGGGCTGTGTGTTGAAGTTAAATAGTGAATTATGATTCACACATGAGTTCTGTAGATAGCGATGTTAATTTCCATTAAAATGAGACATTCAAAAGAGATGTCAGTTTCAATGAATTTCACCTGCTTGATGACAAATGGAGCTGAATGCAGGGATGCAGTACACTTCAAATAGAGAGATAGGATGTCTCCTTCTGAGGGGTGAGTCTCGTGTCGGACCATGTGTCAGCCTGGAGTACCTAACTTAATTTAGGACGTGTTTAATGTCGGGCTGTGCGCAGAGCACGGCTGGCCGTAGGAGGATTAAAATGGGTATATATGTAGATTATTTCAAATACCGGCCCAAATATAAGCCGCACCCGCATATAAGACGCGCCTGCGAAATTCAAGGGGAAATAAGAAAAAAATTCCGGCAAATGTAAAAGAAAATCCTACGGGTTCCAAATAGGACCCGCTAGTGGGTGAAATGTAGCACCGTAAATGCAAATAAAAATCAATACTGCGCTGTAAAATACGGGGAAAGCGATAAATGACATTAGAATTAATTGCGCAACAAGCCTGCAAATCGGCAATCATTTATGGACGTTCGCGAATATAAGCCGCACCCATAATTTCCAAGCTGGAAAATCAGAAATAAAGTGCGGCTTATATTCGGGCCAATACGGTATGTATTTAAACTTATGGAGCTGTCAGAATTGGTTATTATGGCTTGAGATGACAGGAAGATATAAAGTATTTTTGATCTCTATGTGCCATTAACACTAAGAATTCGAAGCTGTAAATGTATTTATACCAAAAGAAAAATGCAGTTTTTGTCAGAAAGATACGTTTTTTTTCATTATCATAATTATGCTGTATTTGTAACACACCAACATATTCGGTAGCGCTATAAAAGGGGTTAAGTACAAGGAAAAAACAATATTAACACATTGCAAAAGAATGGGGGGGCAGTGTCTTTGAGCTTATTATTATTATTATTATTATTATTATTATTATTATTATAATTATTATTATTGTTCATTTATAACGCGCCGACATATTCCGTAGCGCTGTACATAAGTTAAGTTCAGACAAAGATAAATACAGATTAACACATAGCAAAGAAAGGAGGGCCCTGTCTTTGAGCTAGGAATCCAATGTCCATGGTGAATTCCCAAAGTACTTAGGATAGAAACTCGCAGACTTACAATCTAAGGTATAGTGAGTGGTAAAAGAGGGAGAGAGAGGTGATAAGCGTGGAAGGTGATACGCTTCTTTAAAAAAAAGGGTTTTGAATGTTTTGAGGCAAGAGGATAATCTGATGGAGCGAGGTAAGGAGTTCCAGAGACTAGGGGCAGCACAAGAAAAGTCCTAGAGGTTTGAGTGAGAGGAGGTGACGAGTTGTAGAAAGAAGAAGGTCATTAGCAGAGCGAAGATGGCGAGTGGGGGAGTATTTGGAGATGAAAGCAGAGATGTATGGGGGAGCGTTATTGTTGAGGGCTTTGTAAGTTAGGAACGCACATAGAGCTTGTTCCCAGTGTACCGACACAAGACTGAAAACTCACAAACTTACATTCTAAGGGTTGGGTGTGATACAGGAGGGTGATAGATACAAGATGGTGGTGAGTAAGGTAATATGGTCAAGCAAGTGGAGATGATTGTGTGTTGCATTGTAGATTGTGGGTGTGAGTGATGTTATGCTGAAGAGTGGGCAGTTGTGCATATTACGACTGAAAATGATGAGCCTCTTTATACAGAGAGATTTTTAGTGAGTTTGTGAAGGATTTTGAGGCAGGAGGAGTCTAGTGGAGCGAGGCAAGGAGTTCTGGAGAATAGGGGCAGCACAAGAAAAGTCCTGGAGGTGGAGTGAGAGGAGGTAATGAGAGGAGGAAAGAAGAAGGTCATTAGCAGAGGGAAGAGGGTGGTTGGGAGAGTATTATGAGACAAGGACAGAGATATAAAAGGGTGAATTGCTGTTGAGGGCGTTATACATTCGGGTCATGATTTTACATTTTATTCTGGAGGCTACAGGAAGCCAGTGGCAAAGAGGTGCTGACACTGAATGTTGGGTGTGGGATGAGTCTAGCCAAGGCGTTCATTAAACTTACTGTCTGTGCTTTTCTACATTGTGTTAGACAACTCTATTGACTTGAATGGAAAGGAGATAAGACGCTGGTTACTTAATCCATTTATAAAAGTTTTATTCCATCTTTACAAACTTCTTCAATGCTTCAATGCAGCTCAAACCTCTTTTCACAATTATTTCTGCAATTTCACGTACTTCAGAAAAAAGAAAATGGGCAATGCAAACTCTATAGTTTTGGAAGATGACTTTGTGGAGAATATGGAAAACCTCTCTTGTAGATTGCATTGCAGGGTGGATGAAATATTCAAAAAGAAAGATTAATTACAATATGACATCACTATATAAATGTGTTATCAGTATGATACCCATTATGAGTTTACCATTTCATGATTTAGCAATTAAAGTTTTGTTCTTAAAGGAACTCTGTCATGCCAACAGGAAGTTGACTTCATTTCATTAAGAACTGGCTATACATTGTATTAGCAGTTTTTCTCTGCAGTAAATAATTTATGATTTTTTTAGAAATGATTTTGCAGCTCGGCATGCTAATTTATGGCTCAGAGTGCTTGAGAAAAGGTGGGAGTGACCCAATAAATGTATCACAAGTGTGTCACTGGCAAGCTGCCAGGCAGACCAACACAAGCTCCAGAGCAGAGAGCAAATGAAAACTACAGTTAACCGTTTATAAATTCATCTGTCCATGGAAAGGAGTTTTAGAATCTTTGAAATAAGTTACTTGTGGGTTAACTGCTGGGCTGTAGAATTCCTGAATGCCAAGAAAAACATATAAATAATTCTATGCACCGGAGCTACAATGGCCCATTGTCGGCAGATGTCAATCATTGAATAGTCAGTGTGTTTGTAAATAGACTGTAAAAATGTTGGTTTTTAACTGTTATAAGTTTAATTAAAGAAAAAAAATAGATAATTTTAACATAAAATCTTGTGCTCTACATGAAGAGCACTTATGGTGAGGTAACTGGCTCTTTAAGTGTCATGATTTAACACAATGTATATGTGGTAGGCTTAAATATGTAATAAGATTAATTTCGTAAATACAATTAAAAACAATGAAGAAGGAAAAATAATCTAATTTTCTCTTATATAGCATAGCACTCACCTCTACCTCTTTTCTCCTACTTTATCTTTATAACACTAGAGAAACACATAGATTGTAAGAGCCTGATTCAATTGCAAGCCCGCATCTCACTGTATACAGGCCATATGTCTGCAGGCATACTGCGGGCTCCCGTTCGTCTCTGATTCAGGTGCTATTCAATTGAACAAGCCCTCCAATTACAGGCTAAACACCAAAGCCATAAACCATGTACTTCTGCGTAGCAGTTCAGGGCGGGAACATGATCAATTAAGCAAGGCCGTAACCTCCCATTTCGAAACAGCCAATAGAAAATAAGACCGTCATCATTAGGTCAGTAAAACATGGAGGTTACGTGTCAATCAATTTGGTTCGGGGGACCAATATTCGATGGGACTCACAAACCCGCAAAATACAAAATAATAAAAATTAATGCCAATTCTATTCTAGTCCATCTTGGTGGCCTGATATGTATTAACTCATTGATTCCTGAGATCGATATAACCCGAAATGACGCATAAACAAATGTGATTTTTTTATTGCCGATTTGCGAGCTTGAGACTGTTGTGCAATTAATTCTAATGTCTGTCATCGCTTTCCCCGTTATTTACAGTGCAGTATACTTTTTTTATTTGCTTTTACAGTGCTGCGAACAAACTACGCACAACATTGTAATTATTTTTGGAGTTTGTTTTGTTAATCTAATGTGTGTTTATGTTTAGGTACAGTGCCTTCCAAAAGTATTCACCCCCCTTGGCATTTTTTGTGTTTTGCTGCCTCACAACCTGGAATTATCATGGATTGTTTGAGGATTTGCATCATTTAATTTACAGAACATGCCACAACTTCAAAGACGATTTATTTATTTATTTTATTGTGAAACAAACAACAAAAAGGACAAATTTAACAGAAAAAGTCACTGTGCATAACTATTCACCCCCCTAAAGTCAGTACTTTGTAGAGCCACCTTTTGCGGCAATCACAGCTCCAAGTCGCTCTGGATAAGTCTCTATGAGCTTGCCACATCTTACCACTGGGGTTTTTGCCCATTCCTCCTTGCAAAACTGCTCCAGCTCCTTCAAGTTGGATGGTTTGCGCTTGTGAACAGCAATCTTTAAGTCTGACCACAGATTTTCTATTGGATTGAGGTCTGGGCTGTGACTCGGCCATTCCAACACATTTACATGTTTCCCCTTAAACCCCCCAAGTGTTGCTTTAGCGGTGTGTTTGGGGTCATTGTCCTGCTGGAAGGTGAACCTCCGTCCTAGCCTCAAATCATGCACAAAGTGGTACAGGTTTTGCTCAAGAATATCCCTGTATTTAGCACCATCCATCTTTCCCTCAACTCTGACCAGTTTCTCAGTCCCGGCTGCCGGAATACTTCCCTACAGCATGATGCTGCCACCACCATGTTTGGTGTTCTTTGGGTGATGTGTTGGGTTGCGCCAGTCATAAAGTTTTCTTTGATAGCCAAAAAGTTACATTTTAGTCTCATCAGACCAGAGCACCTTCCTCCATACATTTTGGGAGTCTCCCACATTCCTTTTTGCAAACTCAAAACGTGCCATTTAGATTTTTTCTGAAAGTAATGTCTTTCTTCTGGCCACTTTGCCATAAAGCCCAACTCTATGGAGCGTACGGCTTATTGTCATCCTATGTACAGATACTCCAGTCTCTGTTGTGGAACTCTGCAGCTCCTCCAGGGTTACCTTTAGGTCTCTGTGCTGTCTCTCTGATTAATGCCCTCCTTGCCTGGTCCGTGAGTTTTGGTGGGTGGCCGTCTCTTGGCAGGTTTGCTGTTGTGCCATGTTCTTTCCATTTGGTTATGATAGATTTGATGGTGCTTCTGGGGATCATCAAAGATTTGGATATTTTTTTATAACCTAACCCTGACTTGTACTTCTCAACAACATTGTCCCTTACTTGTTTGGAGAATTCCTTGGTCTTCAGGGCAGTGTTTAGTTAGTGGTGCCTCTTGCTTAGGTGTTGCAGCCTCTGGGACCTTTCAAAAAAGGTGTGTAAATGTAATGACAGATCATGTGACACTTAGATAGCACACAGGTGGACATCATTTTACTAATTATGTCACTTCTGAAGGTAATTGGTTGCACCAGAGCTTATTATGGGCTCCATAACAAAGGGGGTGAATACATACGCACATGCCAAATATCTGTTTTCTATTCTAAAAAATAGTTTTATGTATATATTTTTCTCATTTCACTTTACCAACTTAGACTATTGTGTTCTGATCCATCACATTAAATTCAGATTAACAAAACATTGAAATTAAGGCTGTTATGTAACAAAATAGGTAAAAAGTCATCGGGTGATAACTCGTAAGGAGCATTTTTACTAAGATCACACAATCAATAAAAGTTATAATAAAACAAAGTCCCAATTACTTTATCTCTTAAAAAGGAAATTTTGGAGCTGGAAACGGTTAGAGAAGGGCAACAAAACTAATAAGGGGAATGGAGGGGCTAAGTTATGAAGAAGACTAACCAAATTACACTTATTTTCTCTAGTAAAAAGTAGTCTAAGAGGAGATATGATTACCTTATATAAATACATCCGGGGTCAGTATAAAGATTTGTCAGGGGAAATTTTTGTCCCAAGAGGTTTTTAACTGACAAGAGGACATCCTTTTAGGTTAGAAGTAAAAAGATTCCACCTTAAAGAAAGAAAAGTGTTCTTCACAGTAAGTATGGTTAATCTGTGGAATTCTCTACCAAAGGAGGTGGTGACAGCGGATTCAATAGATAACGTTAAAAAAGGACTGGATATATTATTCAATTTAAATGGCATTCAGGATTATCCTGGATAATTAGAGAGGGAGTATTGATCCGGGGAGGAATCAGTCAGTCTCTGAGGTCAGGAGGGATTTTTTTTTTCCTTATGAGACAATTGACATGTCTCAATTGTTTGTTTTTTTCTTTTCGGTTTGCTTCCTCTGGATCAATTAACAATTAATTTGCATGTTACAAGGATTAGATGGGATCTTCTTTCAACCTTAATTACTTAATTCATTCAATATGCCCCAAAAACAACAATTTCAACCTACCCAGACGCCTCATGACTGAACTAGCATCAATTCTGAGACATACACTTACATTAACCCATTAATATCGAGATGCAGAACATGGCAAATTATAAAAAAGGTATGGCTTCCACAAAATGGTAATGTTTTTGGAAATACTAGAATACGGACTTTGTTGTTTTGAGCTCATCTTTTTTTCTCATTCATACAGAAGATGCTTTGAGATTATGTCATTATTTTACAATTACAGAGCAGTGGGACTGCGGCACAAATTGTTTTCTAGGCATGTAAGTTTTCACAATATCTGGATTATAATTATAGACAATGTCCATGTGCCAAGACAAAGGATGTATAGATTGGGATTTTTCATTCTTTAGTTGCAACAGAACTGAAATGATTTTGATTGTTTAACACTTCAATATAAAATTTGGCTTGATGCCATAATTGGGCCAGGAAATGACCTACAAGGGAAGTCATTAAACTAAAATCCGAAACGCTTGTGAAAGTGCGCTTGATAATATTGAGTGTTTCTATACAATATGCTTCAAATGAGCTGCAGATTTCTTTATTAAAGGGCTACTGTAAAGTTGTATCTATACCAGTAGATTGAGAGTTGAAATCCATATATATTCATGTTTTGTTTTTGCGATTTGTGCTAAATTAATTGAGTTATATGTAATTGTAGTTAAAGGTCTCTCAACCGGTTACCTGTGTATAAGACGACCCACAATTTTGGTTTTTACAATCTAGGGAAAAAAAGTATAGTCTTATACACAGAAAAATACGGTAATTTATTAATGTATTTGTCGCCTCATTTAATAAACTGTGAATTGTAAGAAACAAGAAGTGTGGATCTTATCTTCAGACTTAGAATTCCAATGGGTGAGATAGAAGAATTATTATTATTAGAATCATAATCAATATTATGAATAATAATATAGTAAATTAATTAATAAAGTACTCATTTAGAACATATATATATATATAGTACATTTGTGTTCACATTTGAATGCCTAAAACAAGTAAAAAAAAACTTCCTGCTCAAAATTCCGAGAAATACAGTTATTACACTGCATTCTGGGAAGCTGCAAATGTGCCCACAAATGCCTCACTCTTCAATCCATAACCATTTTAAGCATGGCTTCCTTTAAGCTTATGCCCGCTGCATTACACAGCATTTTCGCAAAGGCAAGGTTGGATTTTAATACAAGCTGGGAACCCTACCCACGGAGAGTGATTTCAAGTTAACTGCCTATCATCAGTGTGGGGGCAGGATCCCAGCTTGTGTTGTGGATCTTATGAGTAGGTAGTTCACCACAGCAATCATTTAATATATGGTGGGCAAAAGAGCGATAGAAGCCTCCCCCGTAAAGTAGTACAGTAAATAAATAAATAATAATAATAATAATAATAATAATAATAATAATAATATTATTAGTAATAGTAAAAAACCTGCTTCCAGCTCAGAATTCCGAGAAATATAGTTATTACACTGCATTCTGGGTAGCTGAGCAGGGACATACAAATGAGCCCACAAATGCCTCGCTCTTCAATCCATAACCCTTTTAAACATGCCCGCTGCATTACACAGCTTTTATGCAAAGCCAAGGTTGGATTATACACAAGCTGGGAATCCTACCCACGGACAGCCGTTTTCAAGGTTACTGCCGATCATATATTTATTTAGATATATAAAACCTTCCACAGTGGACTCTTCTCTCCCAGATCCGTTGACTTCGTGAAGTATATAGTCTTGTAGAGTAACATAAACCTGCAGTGGCGCAAGCGATGACAAGCACGGCCCGAAAATCTTCCGTTAAGAGTGAGAGAGCTGGCGATGTCTCACAGCAATTTATGCATCAGTCACATTATCATTTGGAACATGATGGCTGAGCGGCCGTATGGTCCAGTGCGTCTGGAGCTGTGACAGATCGCCGTGTTTAATGGAAAGAGACATCACTTACTCTGAGACCACATTTCACTCCAGGTCACATGTAACCCCCTCCATGATGTTCTGTCCTGCTAACTGCAGATTTACAAAAGCATTTTCTCTTTAACGCAGCGGTGCCTAACGAATGATACATCAGTTAATCTGGTTTCTGTGCATTTCACACTGACCTCTGATAAACCTGTGTTTTTTTATTTTTTTGTCACTTTAATAGAGGAATAGACTGCTATACGATCCTCTCGGAGTGTCCTAACTCTTCCGTCGTTAGCGTCTCTGTGTAAACTCATTGATTTCCTGTTAGGAAAGAAAAAAAAAATATATATTTTTTTTTTTCACTAAGTCAATAAATGAATTTAATACTTACAAATGCAATTAAAAAAATATTAATTGTCTTTAAAATGCATTTTTTATATAAATACTTTTTAATGATATTAATATTATTATTACAGTGATTGCAAATAGTTTTTTCATCTCTCATCTACATTACTAATTCCTTAATGGTGGTTATAATAAATTGGCGGTACATACAAATGTATTCTGCATTTAGTTTTTTTTTTTGTGTGTTGTTCAGTTGTGTTCGACTCTCTGTGACCTCATTGACTGTAACACACCAGGCACATCATTATGTCCATGGTCATGTTGATCCACTTGGGATTCATGGCAGAGAGGTTGCCAGGGTGGTCTCCCATCCAAGTACTGACCAGACCCAACCCTGCATGGCTTCAGGGTGATGTGGCCTCCTGGTTCCGTGACTGGAATTGAAGCCAGGTTGCAGTGGTGAAAGCACAGAATCCTAACCACTGAACCACCAAGGAACCCTTTTAGTGTTTAATATACAGAATATAAATCAATATATCCCACTACAGCACAAAGCATTTTAGTATTAGTTGAACCATACACATTTATGTCAGAAATCTCTTTCAAAATCAATGATTTGACCTTCTTTCTGGGAACAGTGTTAATGTTATCAGACCGTCAGGATTTGCAGATTTTGAAAAACCAGGAACTGCTCAGACCACACATTTCCTTTAAAGAATTCTACAAAGTTACATAATAATTGAGTTTAAAATAATTATTTTAGTCCATCCAGTTGAACCTTTTTAGATCTCCTCTGATCCTTGTAATATGTGGATTAATTGTTAATTGATCCATAACAGGCAAACAAAAGACTACTGAATATACAGTTTTGAGGTGAGGAGGAAAAAAGGTTGGGGGATCTTCCTGTTGGCTGGATGCAATATCCACTACTATGTGGCGTCACTGCTTTTTCAGTGAATTTCTTAGGGTTTAGGGTTAGAGGTAGGGGATAGGGTTAGGTGTTAGGGATAGGTATTAGGGTTAGGTGTTAAGGTTAGGGGTAGGGTTAGGTATTGGGTTAGGGTTAGGTTTTGGGTTAGGGTTGTGTGTTAGGGTTGGGGTTAGGTGATAGGGTTAGCTGTTAAGGTGGTGGTTATAGGTAGGGGTTAGGGTACTGGCAGATTATAAACTTTACACTGCCATGAAATTCACTGACATCTCGGCCCTGCCACCTAATGTCTGATATTGTGGCCAGTCAACAGGAAAGATCCAGGTTGTGTTATTCAAAAGTTTTGAGTCATTCTTTACGGTCTCTTAACCAAATTAAGTTTGAAAAACACATTCTAAAAATGATATTATTACTAGCGACTTGCCCGTCAAAAATGATGGCAATAAAATATGAAGCCTGGCAATGCTGTTTGCCACACAATGTGATGTCCTGCCCCCTCTGAGCACCTCCAGCGCTCATTGCAGGCTTCTCCTCCCATCTACTTCACCGCTCATTACAGGCCTCGGCAACTTGCCATGTGTCTCTTTCCACCATCTCCCCCTGTCCCTTCCCTGTGTCTTTCTCCTCTGTGTCTCTGCTGAATCTTTGCGTAGCGCACGCTGACTGCCATTTGTTTTATTTTCCAAGTCCCTCGTGCCTGGCTTTGTTCGTCTGTGTCCCGCCTGCCTGGCTTTGTTCGTCTGTGTCCCGCCTGCCTGGTGTTGTTCGTCTGTGTCCCGCATGCCTGGCGTTGTTCGTCTGTGTCCCGCATGCCTGGTGTTGTTCGTCTGTGTCCCGCATGCCTGGCATTGTTGGTGTGTTACTGTCTTTGCGGTTGTGTATTTTTTAAGTCCCGAGTGCCTGTCATTGTTAGTGTAAGTGTTACTGTCTTTTGCTTGGTGTATTTTCTCATTTCTGCGTGCCTGGCCTGACAGCGCCTCGTTTTTTTCGTTTTTTTCCGACGCCATTTTTTTTCCCGCTTCAGCGATTTTCGATTGTTAAAAAAGACAAAATATGCCTCAGATTAACTTGTAACGTCACCCATCGGGTCCCTGGCTCTCCCCCTGTGCTGTGTGTGAGTATGTTTGAGGCATATTTGTGTGTTTTCGTCCCCTTTTCCAGTTTGGGGGTTCGGCCATTAAAGTTGTATTTTTTGCGAGCTCGTGCCTTAAATGCTTTCCTTGCTTAGCAAGGCTCGCAAGCGTGACGACAACTCGCAGTTTGACAACTATTATATGTGATTATTATTATTATAAAAATATGTGGCGCACACCAGCTGAATAAACACACTGATAACATTTGACGTACATTTTAAGACATTTCCATATAATTTGTACCAGGAGGAGATTAGGGTCCTGCTCTAGTGAGGGTAATAGGGGCTGCAGAGACATAGATTGTGCAGTGGACATGTGAGAGAAATAGAATAGATAGGCTTATTCATGGTAGTAGAGATCCTAAACCCTAATCTAGAACAAAATCCTCCATGCTCGGCGGTGTGGTGCAGCCCAGGAGTGAGCATAGTGTGGTGGGCAGATAACAGGAAATGTCCAGGTGACTCTTCATTTATTTTAGTAGAAGGGCATATAAATATTTGTATATATAGATAAGTTCTAAGATGGAGTAGTTACATTCATGGAGCCCGATGCAATTGCAAGGCCGCATCTCCCAAATTGCAGGGCATATGTCCGCAAGTTACGGGCCGAACGCGGAAGCCGTAAACCATGCATGTATGTAGCATTTCGGAGCGAATAAACAAGGCCGTAACTACCGATTTAGAAACAGCCAATAGAAAATGAGACCGTCATCATTACGGCAATAAAACATGGAGGTTACATGTCGATCAATTATATACGGGGCTCCGATATGCGATGGGACTCGTAAAGCCTCAAAATAATAAAAATTGATGCCAATACTGTTTGAGTCCATGTGGGTGGCCTGATATGTATTAACTCATTGATTCCCGAGATCGATTTAACCCTGAAATTACACATAGAAGAATATGATTTATTATTGCCGATTTGCGGGCTTGAGACTGTTGTGCAATTAATTCTAATGTCTGTCATCGATTTCCCCGTCATTTACAGTGCAGTATTGTTTCTTTTATTTGCATTTACAGTGCTACGGACAGGGGTTAAACCCCCTTCGGGTCCTCCCTAGCACTTGTATGATTTTCTCCGACATTTGCCGTTTACGGGTGAGAAAACATTTGCGGGCTTCGGGAATTGGAGCAATTGAATAGCGATTTGCGATTTTAGCCATCGTAACTCTTGCGGATGTGAAAGCTCCAATGGTTTGGGTATCTGTAAGCTACGGGTTTAACCATCGCAAAGTTTTCAAGCCCGCAACCTTTAAACCGTTTACAGCACGCAAAAAGACGCCAATTGAATAGCAAATTAACTTACGGGCTCCAGTAACTTACGATTGCTCAATCGCTCTAAGTTTGAATTCTTAAGCAGCTAACATAACACCACACCCAGACGTCTTGTAGCAATAAAAGGCAGATGCTAAAACATACTCATATACTTAAACTTCTTTTATATAAGATCTACTTGTAATTTGTTGAAACATCCCCTTTAAATATGAAAAGTGGCTACTAACAAACTTAAAATAGCAACTGGTTAATATAATACAGTCTCCAAGGAAGTTGTGATGACTTAACTCAAATGAAGTTGATGCATTGGCACAATTACCCAAGACAATAATGGAAGTTGCTTTATCATTGCTTTAAGATTATTAACATCTCTCAGCTGGGGACTTGAAAGCAAACCCAAGGAGTCCCCGGGGCAACTCTGACCATGAACTTCAATTATTTAGCCAACAAATAAATTATACTCCCAATATTAATGCTTTTGATTAAATGTTAGATGTTAACTATAAGATCTGCTACTCAATATATATAATACCATCCCGGACTGGTCACGTCTTGATGAGTGACGAGAAACTCTGATACTTAAATTGTTCTCAAAAAATGGTTCTTTTAAAAGTTAACACAATTAAATATATTTCTATATTTCTAGTTTTGTCTTGCAAAAATTCAAAAGGGCTTTTATCCCTTTAACGAACCACTTTAGACATTTAATTGATCAAATGTCCATACAGAGTAAATAGAGAACCATATCCAATAAAAAGGTCTGGCCATAAGATGCAATATTATTATATTATTTTGGTGGTTTATTATTGTATATAGTTAAAAATAGCGAGGCTATTCAATTGCACCAGGTTGCGAGTTGCGATCTTGAAGCCAGCTCTGTAAATCATGCACTGTTTCGGAGCAGTTGTGGGCGGGAGCCATATAAATTCACCATGCTTGTAACCGCCCATTTCGATTCGGCCAATAGCAAATGAGACTGTCCGAATTACGGCAGCACAACATGGAGGTTACGTGTCAATCAATCAATCAGGTTCGGGGGTCCGATATGCGAACAGACTCGCACAACTTTGAAAATGAAGAATTATGAAAATAAATGCCAATACTATTCTAGTCCATATGGGTGGCCTGATATGTATTAACTCATTGACACCCGAGATTGATTTAACCCCACAATTTGCAGTTACAGTGCTACGAAATTGGTGCTTAACCCCTTTGCGGGTCCTCTCGAGTACACGTACGATTTTCTCCTCCATTTGCGGTTTACTAGTTTTGAGATGTTTGCGGGCTTGGGGAACTGGAGCAATTGAATAGCGATTTTTCGATTTTAGCCCTGCTAAACTGACAGATCAAAGGCTTCTGGAGGGTGTAAGTTACAAGTTTGACGGTTGACATTTTTTCAAGGTCGTAACCCGATCCAAGCCCGCAAAAAGACGCCAATTGAATAGCAACTATGACTGTGAGCTTACTTACTGGCCTCCGGATCTCAAATTTGGCCAATTGAGCGAGGCTTAAAATATTCTTGCTAGAGGGTAATATTGTATCTTCTGAGCAAAAAGCTTGCTCTGATCATTGTCCACAGCTATGCCATGTACCATGAGGATATTACCCTTCTCTTTGTTCAAGCCCCATTTTACGGTTATGTGCCTATTCTATCTGCATATTTTTAATTTTAAATCTTAATTTTGAATAATTACTTTAGATTTATATCTGGACTAGCGACTTGCCCGTCAAAAAATGACGACAATAAGATTGTAAGGCCGGTAAATTTTGTTGGTGTTCCAAGATGCTTTGGCGCTCATTGCGAGGCTGTTGGTTGTTTGTTTGCTATGAGCATTGTTTTTTTTGCTAATGCAAATTAAATAATTAATAAAATAATACATGAATATACTTTACCTATTTTGAAGTAATATCTGCAGGAAGCATTGTGCAGAAGAGCTGACAATCTGTTTTCATGTTGTTGCAGCATACAATGTGTGTTTTGACTTCTGTGGAGCTGAGGTGTAAGTGTCAGTAATGTGCGCAGTGTGTAGTGTAAATAGTGTGCGTGCATGAGTAAAATCCGAGGGTAGCTGTGTACTTCCGCATTGTGTAAGTTAGTGTTGTAAAATGGCGCCTAATGTGTGTTACGCTTCTGTGGCTGATTTTGCATCCTTGTTCTTGGATCGCGTCCGTCTTTTTCGGAAAATCCGTAAGTGTTTGGTGTTTTTTTGCGTCTTTAGAGTCCTGTAGCCTCGTTTTTGTTTTTTTTCGGCGGCCATTTTATCTCTCGCTTAGGGGATTTTCGGGTGTAAACTCTTCTATTTTAAGTGAAATTGAGGTGTAACTTCAGTTTTCGAGGTCCTGGGTACCCCCCCCCCCCCTTGCTGTGGGTAAGCTTTTTATGTATTTGCTGTGTGTATTTATTGTGTTTTTCATGTTTTCATGTGCGTGGGTTTCGGGCGGTAAGGTCCTATTTTTGCGAGATTGGAATGTTTTTTTTTTTGAAGTTCCGCATCTCGTATTTGTTTTTCGTAAGTCCATAAATATTGTGAGGTCCACAGTTGCTGGCAAGGAGCGCCTTCGCAGCGTTAGCAACAACCCATTTGCTCACAACTATATATGTGATTATATATATATATATATATATATATATATACATAGATAGATAGATAGATAGATAGATAGATAGATAGATAGATAGATAGATAGATAGATAGATAGATAGATAGGCAAAACTCCATTACAAAGGAAATAATGGGCAATAAATTCTGCAAAATTCACCCTAAACTGAAGAATTTCGGCAAGTTTGATCCCCATCTCTAATGTTTGTCTATAGGAGGATTGAATCGGCTTAAGGTAAAATGTGTCCAAAATAAGAGAAGATTTCAAGCAGAACCACTATTAGCCACATTAAATTAGAACGTGAGACCCGCAACGGCTGCGTGCTTGCAATCTGGCCGAGTTACACATCGATTAAATTAGACCATAGTGCGAGTTACGGGTCGGAGACGCAAGCCCGTAATCCATATTTGCACCGTTGGATTTGCGGCCGTGCACACGATCAATTAGTCAAACCCGTAGTTACGGGTTTAGATGGAGACGTTGGTAAACGAGATCGTTAGCATTGCGTCACAAAAAAATGGGAGTTAGATTTCAAAGTCTTACGGGTTTCAATTACGGGATACGATTGGACCCGCATTCCAGAACTAATGCAATAATGATAAAACAGGAAATATGATATTCAAGTACATGCGAGTTCCATTATATGTATTAACACATTGTTTGCCAGGATCTATATAACCCGGAAATTAAACAGAAATAAAACTATTTTATATTGAAGATTTGCGAGCCTGAGAATGTTGTGCTATTCATTTTAATAACTAACATTACTATCCCTTTAATTGTATTTACAGTAGTGTGTAGATTTGCATTTACAGTGCTACGGGTTGGACTTTACCCCCCTTGCGGGTTCTCTCTAGCACTCGTTGGATTCTTGGCTCCATTTGCCGGTTACGGGGTTGAACGCCAATGGATTTGTTGAAATTAAATAGGCTTGACATATTAAAGGATTTGCAGGCGCGCACTTCAAATTTACACATCACGTAGGGTTTTTTCGCACCTAACCCTCAAGTCGTTCGCAGGTAGCTTTAAAAGGCCAATTTAATAGCTGTAAGTCTTGTGGTCTATGTTACGGGCTACGGTTTTACTGGTAGAGGGAGTTTAATGTGGCTGTAAATGTCCTAAATGGGCTCTGCACTCATGGATACGGCTCTGTACTCATGGATAAGGCTCTGCACTCATGGATATGGCTCTGTACTCATGGATAAGGCTCTGCACTCATGGATACTGCCCTGCACTCATGGATACTGCTCTGTACTCATGGATAAGGCTCTGCACTCATGGATACTGCCTTGCACTCATGGATACTGCTCTGCATTCATGGATACTGCCTTGCACTCATGGATACTGCTCTGCACTCACGTATACGGCTCTGCACTCATGGATACTGCCCTGCACTCATGGATACTGCTCTACACTTATGGATACTGCCCTGCACTCATGGATACTGCCCTGCACTCATGGATACGACTCTGCACTCATGGATACTGCCCTGTACTCATGGATACTGCTCTGCACTCATGGATACGGCTCTGCACTCATGGATACTGCCCTGCACTCATGGATACTGCCCTGCACTCATGGATACCGCTCTGCACCCACGTATACGGCTCTGCACTCATGGATACTGCCCTGCACTCATGGATACTGCTCTACACTTATGGATACTGCCCTGCACTCATGGATACTGCTCTGCACTTATGGATACTGCCCTGCACTCATGAATACGGCTCTGTACTCATGGATACTGCTCTGCACTCATGGATACGGCTAAGCACTCATGGATACTGCCCTACACTCATGGATACTGCTCTGTACTCATGGATAAGGCTCTGCACTCATGGATACTGCCTTGCACTCATGGATACTGCTCTGCACTCATGGATACTGCCTTGCACTCATGGATACTGCTCTGCACTCACGTATACGGCTCTGCACTCATGGATACTGCCCTGCACTCATGGATACTGCTCTACACTTATGGATACTGCCCTGCACTCATGGATACTGCCCTGCACTCATGGATACTGCCCTGCACTCATGGATACGACTCTGCACTCATGGATACTGCCCTGTACTCATGGATACTGCCCTGTACTCATGGATACTGCTCTGCACTCATGGATACGGCTCTGCACTCATGGATACTGCCCTGCACTCATGGATACTGCCCTGCACTCATGGATACTGCCCTGTACTCATGGATACTGCTCTGCACTCATGGATACGGCTGTGCACTCATGGATACTGCCCTGCACTCATGGATACTGCCCTGCACTCATGGATACTGTTCTGCACTCAAAGATACGGCTATGCATTAAAAACAAGAATAACATGTGTAAAGACTATTTCATGTGATAATTGTTTTAATTGCTCTAGTGTTACCTTTTACAGCATTCAAGCTGTTTATTTCTCTTGAGTTGGCAGGATTTGCACTACATGATGTAATTAACTTCAGATCTCTCAAATCCAAAGAGCCTGAAGAGACAATAAATAACAAGCTCCCTCTAAATACCTTTATACTACTGAAATAATAATAAAAAAATCCCTTTATGGTTACAATGACCGAAGAATCCGCTTTAATAAGATTACATTTTATGTACACACAGCGGGTGTATTGCAGTTTGAGTTTGCTCGTGATTTTGGTTTTTTTTAGGACCTGAGGAGTCTAGTATACACAACACAGACATTAGGGAGGGCAGATTTAGTTATATAAAATTATTATAAAACAATTAAATCTGAATACATTAAAAAAAATGCTGAAAGTTTTGTCACTTTTTTTTCAGCGCTCTGAGTGATATTGATGAATTCCATGTCCCTTAAATATTAGTTTTCTATTAATATTAACATTAATATTACAAAATCTGCAGATTGGATACACTATGTATTTGTTTCCCTTTTCTCCTCCTCAAATGAAAAGATTTTTAGGATTAGCTGTATTTTATTCTGTACAAAGTGATTTAGACATTCCCAGCAGTGTGCATACCAAGGTGTGTTTAATAATGTATAGGACTCAGACTGTGAGTGTCAATAACTGAACCGTTCACAGACCAGTAAATTCGGCTTATTTTAACCCGATTTCCAGTTCAGCTCCATGGTTCGATAAAGGGCATCCCAGGGTGGATTCCCTCATTGGACGGCAAGTTTAATCACTGCTCATTCATTAAAAATCCAGTGTTCTTATCTGGAAGCCAATTTCATTTATTAGTGGTCACTGGGCAGAGAATAACAGCCATTGATTGTCTGATATAATTTCATTATAAGGACCCTGAAGGCCCAAATCTACTATCATGCATTTAGGAGAGCTCTTTTTACCCCGTCACTCATTTTATGTGACCTGACGTTTGAAATACTACTTGTATTGTCTAGGAAAAGCCGACTTGTATATATAACACACTACTTCAATGACTGACTCATACAATGTTTAGATAGCAGGCATGGACAGTCATAAAAAAAGACCAAGGAAATTCAATATAATTAGCATTTCATAGGTTGCTTTTTGATCTGTATTTTTTAATCAAATTATTAGCAGAAACTTGTAAAAGGGATTATTACTTTTTTTAAAGCAATTGACATATAATATCAATGGCTCTTCAATATATATCCAGTGGCAAAGCCAGTGAAGAAAGAACCTTGGAGCAAAATAATATGATGGCCCTTTTCTAGGGGTCAAAACTAAATAAAAAAAATGTGTGTGTGTATTTAGTTGGTCAGTTCACGCCTACAGTATGTGACGATCCAGTAGTTGGGGCTATTACTGCCCAGGGCCACCTGCTATAGACTACAGGTTAAATACCCACAAGGACTGTTGGGTTTTTGGAAATCATAGCACCAGCAACCTGATATCTGGCTTCTGTATCAGTCAGGATCTCTCCATCAAGAATCAGCACTTCCAGGAGTCTGAGTAACCTTCATGTGGTAGTGACCAGGACAAGTTACTTGCAAGGTGGAGATAGGATCAGTATCACAGCCACCAGGAGCAAAAAAGAGAACATACCATTTCTATATGGCTCAGCAGTGAACTTTTTCACCCATTGCATCAGAAAACAGCATCATTTATTGGAAGGTGATGTCACTAACTCACTTGAATGTGCTATTGCTCACTCAGTGGAAGGCACCTTACTCAATGAAAGAAGGTATATCTCACTTGACGGTGGTATCACTGAATGGAAGGCAGTATGTCTCCCTACAAGGTGATATAAATGCAAAGTGGTGTCTCTCAATAGACGTCAGCATCACATAATAGAAGGAAGCATGATATATCTCGATGGAAGGCAGTATATCTCACTACAAAATAATATTAATGGAAGGTGGTGCTTAATGGAAAGCGGTATGGTATGAATTACTGGAATGCGCCAATTTTTCGAAAGTGGTATCACCCATTGCAATGGATCATCTCTCACTGGAAGGTGATATCACTTCTTGAAAGGAAGCATCACTTATTTTCAGTTAGAGATATAGTAGAGTTGGTTGCTTTCTTTACTAATGACAAATACAGCAGGGGCATCTATAGCATATTGGCTTCTGCCAGTGTGAGTGGAAAACCATCAATGGGAGCTTGCGCACATCAGCTTAATAAGAGCTTATATGTTGTTAAGTTCTAATTACTGCATTTTTAAATATGCAGAGGAAATTTGCCAAATTAAATGTATAGTTTCCCTTTCCTTTTTATAATGCATCATGAATTTAAAAAAAAGTAAGATATACATGGAGTGACAATGTTGCCTACAACTACAACTCTGAGATCTGGCCTCACGGTCATCTAGTCAGATCAATTTCATGCCTAGGCCATCTGTAGCTGTAGGTCCTTCCAGCCATATGATTATTATTTTCAGTAGAGCGCTCTTAGACCGCGGCAGCTGTTCGGTGTCCATGTAGAGGTGATACATAAAGTCATGAAGTGTCAAGACTCGGATAATAAAACTGGGATCTGGAATAGGAGACACATTAAACATGATTGAAAAAACCCTCCATATTTCAACTTCCCCAGAGACAACTTAATAGGGAAGGGTCTTTAAGTGCCATTTTTATGTATTTTTCCCTTCCTTGGGGTCTGTCAACAAGCTTTGATTTAACGCATACATTAGATGGATAGACTTGTGCTGCTGTTAGTCCTATACTTCCTCTTAAAGGACCACTGCACTTCAAGAAAAAAGACACTTGTTTGTGAAGCATGTAGCAAACTAACAGCAGCTGAGTAAGCCATGGACATTAAAAATGTTTTTGGTGAAAATCTTAATTTTAAAGATTTGCGATCAGACTCACAATTCGACAATGTACAAAATAATGAAAATGAATGAAGGAAATGTTCTAGTCCATGTGGGTGGCCTGATATGTATTAACTCCTTGATTCCTGGGATCAATATAACATAAAAATAAAACGGACACAAAAAATTTTATTGCAGATTTAAGACTGGTTTGCAATTAATTCTAATGTCTTTCATCGCTTTCCCCGTCTTCTAAAGTGCAGTATTGTTTTTTTTACTTGCTTTTACAGTCAAACGATCAGGTGTTTAACCCCCTTGAGAGTCCTATCTGGTACTCGTAGGATTTTCTTCTACCTTTGTCATTTACGGGTGCGGATACTATTGCGGGCTTGAGGAATTGTAGCAATTGAACACCAATTTGCGATTGTAACATTTACGGGCTTGAAAGATCAAAGGCTTAGCTGGGTCAGAGTTTTAACAACCGCAGGAATTTTCAGCCTG
Source organism: Discoglossus pictus (assembly GCA_027410445.1). Taxonomy (NCBI): domain Eukaryota; kingdom Metazoa; phylum Chordata; class Amphibia; order Anura; family Alytidae; genus Discoglossus; species Discoglossus pictus. Next base: position 15,141,816 of record CM050164.1, on the reverse strand, counting down.
TAACTCGCAAATTGTTTTCAGGTAGCTAAAAGACACCAATTAAGTAGCAAATTAGTTTACAGGCTACATTTCAGGCTCCAGTAACCAACAATTGCTCAATTGAATAGGGGGCTCTGTCTCCAGCAGTCACACTACCTAACCAGGAGAAGGGGCCTATTGGTTATTGGTGCAGCCCTATGTAAATATACAGTTGTTTTATTGTATGGAGGAAATGTATAATAAGGAGACCCAAGAGTATGCTATATTTGGGACACATAGACACGGTGTGTTTCATTTAGAGGGAAAACCTTTGTTATTTTTACTGGGCTATAATATTATTATATCCTGAACCTCTGCTACTATCCTATGAGGAGGGGATTGAAGAACCAGATTGGATCTGTATCCTAAACTGATGCTTCTATCGTAGAAGGGGAAACTGAACTGGATGAGATCTGTGAGTAGAATTGGACTCCTTGGCCTTTTCATGTTCACTGAAGAGCAGATCATCGCATCTATGCTGATCCCATGACCCTGTGTCCCTGATTCTCTTACTGATTCTCCTGGTATGACTACCAGGTACTGATAAGATCTCCGACCTCACAATCCTAACGCAGAATTCCTGTAGTTGAATGCAGGAGTTTATGGGGTTAAAACAGACCCCCTCCTCTGGGTGGTGACAGTTTAAGTGTCTATGCTCTCTTCTCTTTTTCTTTTTTAGTAGTACTGTAATACTTGCAAAATCAATACATTTTCCCAATAACTCTTTATTATGTTATTGGAAGACCATTTAACCCAGCACTCAGTACCCTACTTACATCTAATATAATCCTCACTGTGGGGGGTACTGTTTCCTCCACTCATCCCCTGCATGTAATTACCCAACCGAGCCAGACATTTGGAAGATCGAATCACAAACTCTGATCAGTGCTTGTCAGATTAGATCAATTCAAAGAGGAGGCTGAAAAACACTTGTTTCATTAGTGTTGTGATGAAAGGGTTGAATGATAATGTACCATGTGTGCAATCCAAGAGCAATGGCAGCCCCCAGCAAGACCTGGCACTGAACATAGAGCAGCTGGGTTCAATTGTGGGGTCAATTTGTAAATATGTCTAAGAGACTCTGGCACTCAAAAATCAAGAATCTGAAAGCCAGACTATACATTACATACATTTCCAAAAGCAAATAATTCTGAGAAATTTACCATTGTTTGTGCTGCATTATTATGTAAATTTGTCACTTGAGAGTATTAATCCATTACAGCCTGTTTTCGCAAATACATAACCAGGTAACCACCTCTTCCCCCAGAGTTATTTTGCAGTTAGATCAAAAAGGCATTAATATGCAGCACAAACAATATTGAATATCTCAGGAATTATTCACTATATAAAAAAGTGGCTAGTGGGATATATAGACAGTTTGTACTGTTCTTTATGATGAAACAAACCTATTGTTAGGTTGACTGTGTCCTTTTAAGCGTGTGAAAGAAAATATTTTAATAGAAGGGCAATCCAATCAACACTGAAGGTGAATACAGATATAGTGAAATATCAATACAATTGTTGAGACATTATTCTAAATGGTAATTTGATGATGGAAAAAAAGGAGGAAAGGAACTTGAGAGTAATTATATTAGAGGGAAATGTCATCCATAAACAGAGTAAAGCGAGAGCAAGCGGTCATGACTTGAAGTTGGATGGTAAAATATTTAGGGGTAATGTGAGAAAGTACTACTTTACAGTAATGGGAAAGAGATAAGTGGAGCATCCTTCCTGCAAAAGCGGTTAAAAAGAATAAATTAATAAAAGCATGCCTGGGATAGGCAGGCCCAGATTTACGATTAGAAACAATAGGCAAAACAACAACAACCTCCACAATTCTACCTGCATGGCTCTCAGAGAAATCTTCTAGGAGGTTGACAGAGCTGAGATTTGGAGGGTGGGAATAACAAAGGTTCTCTCTGATTGCCTGAGTTGTGCTACTTATGAAGCCACTTCCACTCTTCCTTATAAAGCATGCTGGGAGGTGTAGTCTCCACTACACACAAAACAACAACAACCACCATGATACTCCCTGCATGGCTCCCAGTCTTCTAGGAGGTTCACAGAGCTGAGATTTGCCAAGTAAGTCAGTGACACCCAAATAGGTGATTACACATCTCTGCCAGTGCAGCACCCAGAGCAGTTCTGTATGTGAGAAGAGTCTGTGAATGGCGAACACACATAGAGCAAAAATACATATTTATAATGTGTCTGTCCGTTTTCCAACTTTTCCAACTGTTTGGCTTATCATGGTTAACATTGGTGGCATTTCTGCTTCATACACGAAGAATGATTATTATGGATCTATCCTGTTTTATGTGTGCATTTCTGGATGCGCTGGAAGCGTGCCACCTTCGACTCTAGGGATTAGGCTGTGCTTGCATTCCCATGTAGCTGTTAAAAAATAGGTAATACACCCTAAGCTCCTAACCCTCTAACCCCCTAAACCTCACTTCCTAACCCTCTAACCATAACCTTAACCCCCTAAACCCTACTTCCTAACCCTAACCCCCAAAACCTCACTTCCTTACCCCCTAAACCTCACTTCCTAACCCTAACCCTAACCCCATAACCATAACCCCCTAATCCTAACCCTCTAACCGTAACCCTTAATCCTCTAACCCTCTAACCCTAATGCCCTAACTCTGTAACCATAACCTGAAACCCCTAACCACTTACCCAGCGTCCTAGAGTCGGCGGCGGTGCGCTTCCATATAGAATAGGTCCATTATTATTTCATGCCAATATTATTTTTACTGTGGTCTAAATTCTGATTACCAAAACATAATCTTTCTTTTAATGCTACCAGAAACAGCCTGTCTGGCTCTTACAAAAATCATCCTAGCTCCTCAGGTTTAGATATTTTGTCGACCTTTGGATAGATAGATAGATAGATAGATAGATAGATACATAGACAGACAGACAGATAGACAGATAGATAGATAGATAGATAGAGAGAGAGAGAGAGAGAGAGAGAGAGAGCTATAGATAGATAGATAGATAGATAGATAGATAGATAGATAGATAGATAGATAGATAGATAGATAGATAGACAGGCATATTTATATTTAAGTTAAAATGACTAAAAACAATAAGACTATAAGAATATAATGTGTTTTCAGACTTTCTGAGCCGCTTTGTGTGAGAGTGAATTAGTGGATCCAGCCATGCAGGGTATATCTGTCTGTGGAACAATTTAGCTGAGAAACGTCCCATTTAGGCTCTGTCTTGGTGTATGATGGCTGTCACTTCCATTGCATTAGCTGGGTGACAAGTGTCTATGAGGGATTAGCACCGCTTACTATACTCAGGGAAATATAGAGATCTGAGAGCACTCTCCCTGACTGCTTGTGCTAAACACGCGTGTACATGGACTCACATACAGGTTTGTGAATGGAGGGCCCCAGTACAAACATTTGTATTTTTGTATTGCCTACACCTGGGCCCCCTCCAGTGCCAACTTATTACATAATAACGTAAATATAATATATTTGGGCTTTTAGGAAAAATCTGTATGTGTTTCGTGGTGTTTTGCGTCTTTAGGGTCCTGTAGCCTCGTTTTCTCAGGTTTTTTCGGCGGCCATTTTTTCTCTCGCTTAGGGGATTTTCGGGTGTCTAAACTCTTTAATTTCTACTTAAATTATGTTGTAACTTCACTTTTAGAGGTGCTGGGTGCCTTCCTTACTGTGGGTAAGTTTTTTCTGTGTGTATTCTTTGTGGTTTTAGTGTTTTCATGTGCGCAGGTTTCGGGTGCTAATGTCGTATTTTTGCGAGGTCGCAATATTTTATTTTCTAAGTGGCGTGGCTTGTATTTGCGGATGCTAAGTCCATAAATGTTGTAGTCGCGGTGGGAGCCTTCACCACCGCAAATGCGGCTCCTCGCTTCGCAAGGGTCCGCATTAGCGGGCCTAAAGTCCGCAGTTGCTGGCAAGGAGCACCTTTGGCACGCCTTGCCAACAACTGAGGCCCTCGCTTTGCGAGGGCCGCAGCGTTAGCAACAACTTTTGACAACCCGCACTGTTGACTACTATATATGTGATTATTATTATTATTATTATTATTACAGTACAATTAGGAGTAAGTGTAATAAGTAAATATAAGGTATGCATAAATAGAAAAAACAGTATAATGAGGTGACAGACATTTTGGTGCCATAGAGATGAAGACCCTGCCCCAAAGAGTTTACAGTCAACGGCAGTGACTCCCAATGCTCTCCTCAAGAAGTCCCAAACAGGTGCAGATTGAGGTTTAACACTGTGTGAATACAAGACGAGTCAATTACCCCAAAGACGTTACAGCCAAGAGCAATGATTCCCAAACCTCTCCTCAAGACGTTCCAGACAGGTCAAGATTATGTGAATACAAAAGGAAGTAACTACCATTCATCTGGCAGTGATGCCACTGACTGCCTCATCTGTATTCACACAGTGTTATACTTCATGACCCAGCAAGATCCATTCTGCGCATTCATACAATAACTGACACTGAGAAAGAACAGTATGGGTAAACCAACGGGCCACAGCCAATTAATTAAACCAACATATATATGTACCAACATGGTGGGAGGAGCCCGTCCTGGGGCAGCAATCTCTTGACCCTGGGCGCACGGCCATGGGTCCACCTACTTCTTGCGCTGCACCCGCCCAAGAGGTAGGGGCACGCCCCTTTTTAATTATACCCCTGGCCCGGGAAACTCCCCATCCCGCCACTGCGGCCATTACTTTACATACAGAATAATTGAAGGTATAACATATACCCCATGACATGCATTACAACGAATTCACACAATACTTTGTTTGTTGGTGTTTTTTTTTTTTTAAAACACCAACAAACTTAAACACACCCATGACCTAACCCCCCCCCCCTAATGCCTAAATCCTGGAAGGGTGATAGGGTATCCGCACGCTGGCCGGCCGCAGAGTGAGCCAAAATGGAGCCAGCCTCGCGCCAACACCCCTTTCGGCTCCTCCCCATGGCCAGCACGCCCAGCGAACCAATAGGCGTGCGCAGGGCTCCACCGGGTCACGCGACCCTTCATGCGACGGAAGCCCTGCGCACTACGGGACTCCAATCCTGGACTGTCTGGGGATTCTCCATGAAAGGTTTGGGAATCAATGATGCAGAGAAAATGAAAAGCACATGACTTCTACACATCAGTTGGTACATACATTGTTGCTCTTATATGTTCTTATACACAGTATGCGCCGGTATATATGTGACTTGGCACCATTATTGTCCGATTACAGTTGGTAAATTATTTGTATCTATTAATATCTGTTTATTTATGTGTGTGTGTGTGCCGGTGTATACAGAAGGGTGTATATATGTGTTATGTCGGAGGATTAATATATATATTTAATATCTATATAACAGCCAGTTTATGTAGGAGGGTATGTTGGCACGTGTAACATGTATGCGTCACGAGTGTGTCGTGTGTGTCTGTTTATATACTGTACATGAGGTTGTGTGTTGTATGTGTACATGCAGATATCAGTGTTGGTGTATGTGTGTATTTTAGGGTGTGTGCGCAGGACGGTCAGTATCCGCTGGCTGATGCCTTAGGAAGGCTGACAGCTGTTTCGCCATAATGGCGCAGGTGCACTCGACTCATCACATTCCCAGGGGCTCCATCATTAAAGCCAGGCCAGATGTTGTCCATGGTGACTGGTGCAGGCCCTGGAGAGATGACACACTGCTTAACCCTTACTGTGCCGGTATATAGTATATAGCACAGCACTGATGGGGTAATCTGCTCAGTTATAGGTAAAACTAAACTAAATGTTATTTACCTATTTTCAGGACTTTATATAGGATTTCTTATCCACTGAAGCATATGGAGCATCACCTGTGCCCAGGACAACCCTGAGAGAGGAATTTAATTATATGTCATATGCAAAATACATTTGTTTAAAATATAATTGTGTTTCCTTTTAATACATAAAGAAGGACGGTTTCTGCTTCCTCCCTGGAAACGCACATCAAACGGAGCAAATTTAATTCCACAAATGCAATAAAAAAAACAGTTGGATTTTGTGCATAGACGTTTGGCACCACTGGCGTGAAGATATCAGATCATCGGTGCATCGGTCACAAGAGCGAAAGCGATGATGTAAAATATTTAAAAATACAAAGATCAATTAGTCCAAGGAAAGTACTTTGACAGATACTTTACTATCTGTCATGGCACTCCCGCTATCCCTCCCTCCAGCCAATCAGAGAAAGCATCCTGGGATGTCTTTCCCACAATGCCACTTTCTCCAACTGAAACTGCCTCACCTGTTATTGGCTGAACAAACATATAAAACAGTGTAAAACAACTGAAAAGTAAGTTATCAAAATGTTACAATCATTTTACTCCAGTATATCCAATAATCCTCCTATTTCTAAATAATATCTTTCAATGAATGTATAAAAAAAACTTCCAATAAAAGGTCTGCCCCCGCAGCTCATACACAGTGTCTCTATAGTACTATATGTACTAACCAATGACAGATTATCTTTCAAAACATGCGTTTGAGAAACAGTCTATGATTGGTTAGTACATCTAGTACCAATAGAAACACTGTGTGCATGACTTGCTGGGGGGTGGAGCTTTATAGGGACTATTTGGAAGGTTTTAATGAGTAAATACAGAGCTTTTAAGCACATGCCAATACAATGATGTTTAGATATGCAGCTGAACACTAGGTTATATTACAATTAAAAACAGGGAACCTTCCATATTACTTTAATGAAATAAAATAAATATTATAGTATAAATAATAAAATATAAATCTATTATATTAGAGTATTTTATATTATATTAAATATTTTTTTTTACAATTTTATGTTAGTTTTTCCCAGTCTATTGTTCCAAGATTTTGATCTCTCAGCCAGAAAGGTGAATCTCGGTGCATCTCTTTGCAGTCTGAGCAGACCCCTCCGGCAAGACACGGACTGACACTCTGAGAAGCAGATCAATTGACTCCAGAGCGATAAAACGGGCCCTGGATACACTCCCCAAACACTTGAGAAAGGCCGCGAGTCCCTGAGTAGGAGCTGCTGAAACAACTTCACAGGCTCAGCTCGTAGCCTCTCTCCATATGGCAGGATCTACTCTCCAGATCCCATAGGAATCACACTGAGGCGTCTCTCGAGAGCGCCGACATCACACAGACAGTCTCATCATCTTGTTAGGCTATTACTGCAGCTTTGAGTCAGATATCCTTTTTCCCTCGTCCTTTTTATACTAAAAGCTTCTTGTCACAGCCGCACTCTCGAGCTCCTTGGATCACTTTCAAGCTCTTGTTTTCTATGTTGTACAGGTTGCTGCGGCTTTCATGGCCTCTCTGATGTTTGCAATCAATGGATAAGGGGTGAGGGCACCTGGAGGCACTGCTGTGCCCCGAGGATCCTCAGTCTATATGCCGAGATTGCAAACAGGGACATGTAGCAAGCTTTCCATATCTGAACACTTGAAAACTTACTTTTAGTTCCTTGGATTATGAAGCATCTGATGGAGGAGAATCAGTAGTGCATGAAAACATTTTTGCATGAAAAAATCCCAAAAAAACATTAATAAGTTTAGTTTACCATAAAGTTTGCCCCTGAAAATCCAAGATAAATAGCCTAAAATTCCTAATTAGTCCATAATGAGCTAAAAAAAAGGTTGCACTTATCATGTGGGTTATCATGTCTGTAGAATTGGCCTATGAAGGTTAGTTTGTTCTCTGATTGAGCTCCTCTATTTTGTAGCTACTTTACTCAGACACCTCCTGAGGCAGCAGCAGGAGGAAGATGCTGAGTGAAGGAAATAGAACCCTGAACTAAAAAAAATTGCACACGCAAATGAAATAGTTTAAGATAGTATTTATTTATTTCCTGGACATTTCCTGTTATCTGCCCGTCATGCCACTGTCTTTGTTGAATTTGTACTTAGGTTTACGATTTAGGGTTAGGGGTTAGGGTTAAGGGTTATGGGTTTGGCTTAGAGTTTAGAGTTAGGGTTTAGGTTTAGGGGTTAGTGTTAGAGTTTAGGGTTTAGGTTAGGGTTAGGGGTTATGGTGTAGGATTAGAGTTGAGTGGTTAGGGTTACAGTTTAGGGTTAGGGTTTGGGTTTATGGTGTAGAGTTAAAGTTTAGTGTTTAGAGTTTATGGTTAGAGTTTAGGGTTAGGGGTATGGTGTACGATTAGAGTTTAGGGTTAGGGAGTTAGGTTTATGGGTTAGGGTTAGAGTTTAGGTTATGGTTTAGGGTTAGGGTTTACGGTTTGGGTAGTATCAGATAACAAGCTGTACATATTAAAAGAAGGACGAGCATTGGTTGACAGGTGGCGCACTAGTGCTGGGCAGATAACAGGAAAGATTATACTTCCTTTCTATATTATTTTACACATTATCAAGTTTAGCTACTCAAAGGACATAAAGAATGGGAGAAAAAAAATGGCCACAGTGGTTCTTTAACCTTTTTTCCCTAATATATAAGGTTAGGGTTAGGGGTTATGGTGTAGGATTAGAGTTGAGTGGTTAGGGTTACAGTTTAGGGTTAGGGTTTGGGTTTATGGTGTAGAGTTAAAGTTTAGTGGTTAGAGTTTATGGTTAGAGTTTAGGGTTAGGGGTATGGTGTACGATTAGAGTTTAGGGTTAGGGAGTTAGGTTTATGGGTTAGGGTTAGAGTTTAGGTTATGGTTTAGGGTTAGGGTTTACGGTTTGGGTAGTATCAGATAACAAGCTGTACATATTAAAAGAAGGACGAGCATTGGTTGACAGGTGGCGCACTAGTGCTGGGCAGATAACAGGAAAGATTATACTTCCTTTCTATATTATTTTCCACATTATCAAGTTTAGCTACTCAAAGGACATAAAGAATGGGAGAAAAAAAATGGCCACAGTGGTTCTTTAACCTTTTTTCCCTAATATATAAATGCATACCAGATATGTGGGTTGCTCTCAGGACCTGCGTAACCTTCCTGCACAGGTCCCCATTGCTTCCCATGTCCCCACTGGCAGGTGACATCAGTCTATATATATCCAGAAGGGCTTCTCCCACAAGCCCTGCAGTGTGTGTTTTCTACCTTGTCATCTTGGCAGCTGCAATAGACTAACTGCTCGGGATGATCGATGGATACTGTACAACGTTGTGATGCCAGACACTCCAGCGGCTTCGCTCTGAAGCAATGTCTCGCCTGTGATCTCGCCTGTCACTGCATAATATTTAATGGAAACATCCAACATGTAAAAAAATAAATAAAAAAAACACTGTCAGCATTTATTGATGGTACTGTCCGGTCAGCAGGAACCTGTGATAAAACTGTCTGCTGAAAGCTAGAGGATTACATGACACCCGCTCTTGGTCTCTCCTTGATAAATTATAAAGGATCATCCTGGTGACACTTAATAGAAAGTTGACATCCAATATAAAGTTTATTTTAAATCTAAGTTCCTTTTTACTATGTTGCCTTACTGATGTGCTTTTCATTATTTGTTAACATTATATGAGTTATTAATGGATCTATAAAACTCACAACATGCTTAACAATGCCAGCCAGTCAATGAATGTATCAGTTACATTGTAACTTGTGGGAGTCTGAAACTGCTTTAATACGATATGGTTACATGTAACGTGTGTTTATTTCATGGATACTGTACCCATAGGGGTTATTAATTGTATGGGGACACAATCTGAAAGTACCATAAATTAGAAGATCCCTTTAAATGTTCATGTACACTCTGCAGCAGAGTTGCCATGTGGGGGTGCTTGTGATTTTCAGTCCTTTCAGAAGCAGAGTCCTGGATGTTCTGCAGAGCAGTTAGGGAAGACCCATTGTGGATTATTTTATATGCACTGCAAAGAAAAGCGAGTAAGGAATAAGATGGGTGATCTTATTTATTTTACCTCCTTTATATAGTATACTTACATTTTTCTATTTACAAATAAAGGTTAATAATAATAATAATAATAATAATAATAATAATAATAATAATTAATATTATTATTAATTATTATTATATTATTATTATTAATACTACTACTACTAATAATAATAATGATACAATTAATAGAGGGAGGCAGAGAGAGGGAGAGAGAGGAGGCAGAAATAGATGGAGGGAGAGAGAAGGGGGGAGGAAGGAAGGCAGAGAGAGAGATGGGAGGGAGAGAGAGGGGGGAGGGAGGGAGAGAGAGGGAGGAGGCAGAAAGAGAGGGAGGGAGAGAGAAGGGGGGCTATAGGGAGGCAGAGAGAGAGAGAGATGAAGAGAGTGGAATGGAGGCAGAGAGAGAGAGAGATGGGAGGGAGAGAGAGGGGGGGAGTGAGAGAGAGGGAGGGAGAGGGAGGGAGGAGGGAGAAAGAGAGGGAAGGAGAGAGAAGGGGGGCTATAGGGAGGCAGATGGAGAGATGGGAGGGAGAGAGAGAGATAGAGAGAAAGGGTAGAGAGAGAGAGGGCAGAGAGAGAGGGTAGAGAGTGAGAGAGAGGGCATAGAGAAAGAGGGTACACAGAGAGGGTGCACAGAGATACAGCACATAGAGAGAGAACAGACAATTGGACATAACATATGATACCGTCATTTATGGGCAAGTTACTAGTATAAAGTAACATTGGGGCAATGAAGCATCTGCAGCATCCAGCATTCTTTGTTATTAAGTCCCTTTACCTTACTGACCTCCTCTCTACGTACAAGAGCTGACACAATATCAGAGATATGAGAGTTGCCAGTTATTTGCATAACGTATAATATAACAATAACATATCATCAAACCCAACATATGGTGCCATGCAAAAATCACTGAACATGGGAAAGTGGATACATTTCCATTTCCTCGTTTGGCAGCGTTAAAGTGAGAGGTTCCTTAATGCACTTTCTAAGCAGTGTGATGAATATATTACTAGAGCATTACCGGATAATATCAGCTGCATTTACTCCATCAGTCAGAGAGTGTCCCAGGAGAAGGCTAATGACACTCTCTTTGATGTCCTGTTGTGATCCAGTGAAGTCATATTAAATTATAGTGCTCTAAGGCACCTTCTGATCTGCACATGTCTTCATGTCTTATCTTGATTGGGAAATAAAAAGCAAAGGAAGTCAGTCTAATAGAAACTTAACAAAAAGGATATTTATTTTATTTTATTTATTAAATATCTATATAAAATATATATATATATATATTTATTTATTTCTATATATATATATATATATATATATATATATATATATATATATATATATATCCAGAGGTTACATAGTAATTGAGGTTGAAAAAAGACTTTCAGTCCATCAAGTTCAACCTTTAAAGATTTCCTCTGATCTGCAATATGCAGATAAGTTGTTAATTAATTAGTTGTTAATTAATTGATCCAGAGGAAGGGAAACAGAAAAAAAGTGAAACTTAGCTAATTGTCTCAAATGGAAAAAGAATTAATTCCTTCCTGACCCCAGATACTGGCGATCGAATTCCTCCCTGGATCAATACTCCCTCTCTAATTATCCAGAATTACCCTGAATGCCCTTTTTAATTATAAATAAATCCAATCCCCTTTTAAAGTTATCTATTGAATCCGCTGTCACCAAGATGTCACTCTCAAAAACTCATCTTTTGAATTAATGTTTGTCCACTAAAGAATATATAATTATATACTGCAAAACTCTGATTATTCATCTAAATATATATATATATATATATATATATATATATATATATATATATATATATATATATATATGCCCATTTATTTATAGATATAGCTATGCTCTGTGTAATTTTATTACACCTGGGATTTATGAGCAGTTTCCTATAGCTTTCTAGACTATGCACACTATTCTACTGGGAACCACTTGAAAGCCATCAAAAACAATTATGGGTTTATAAAGTCATTTATAAATCACAATAACATGTATTTCATTATTTAATTTCCTAAATCCCTCCGTTACTTGTTAATTTATTGATATTCTGTTTATAAGTTCTTAAAAATCCACTTTTACCCAATTCGTTTTTTTTTCCCATTATTTATCATTTTTGGTCCCTAGAAATAAAATATAGTGCCATACTGTGCCATAATTAGCATACTGTTGTGCTAAGAGGAAAGGGTAGATACAATTGTTTTGTGTTGAAAAACTGTTTATTGTGATGCATAAACTATTTGTAATGCTCTTTAAACATCTTATATGTTAAAATAACATTGACATGAAACAATATTCATCCTTCTAATGTCGCTGTCCCTGTATGAAGCACAAATGCTGCTAATAAAATCCATAATAAGCCAAATGGGACACAAAGTTGAAAAACGGAAAGACACGTTACCTTATTGGGTATCACTATCACTGTTCTTAGCTCTGTGAACTCTGCCCTGAGAGCCATGCTGGGAGAATTGTGGAGGTTGTTGTGGTTTTGTGTGTAGTCCAGCCTACACCTCCCAGCATGCTTTGTAGGGAAGAGTGGAAGTGACTTCATAAGTAGCACAAATCATCCAATCAGAGAGGAGCTTTGTTATTACCATCCCAAGGCACAGCACCTACTGTAAGGAGCTAGTTATGTTCTAAGGGCCTCATTCAAATGCGATTTGGCCAATTGATTAGGGCTCTATATAAGCACACAGTATATTTTTTACAGAAGTTTTTAGTTAGTGAACTTCTGTCCAAAAGTCTGTAAAAAAATATGCTGTGTGCTTATATAGAGCCCTATTCAATTGGCCAAATCACATTTGAATGAGGCGCTAAGTCTGTTTTATATACATTTTTAAGTATACAGAGTGGCTCTCCCTTCAGGCGGACTCCGCTAGGCAATTGTCTACTATACCTAATGGACATAATATATTTCTCAGCCTGTAATCTCATTGGTTTCAGCAACTGAGAAAGAATAACTAATAGGGTCACCGTGGGTGTGTCCTGTGTTACTCCTCCTACATACATACAGTATTAATACATCTTTAAGTGAATTATATGTAAGTTTATGAAGTTTGAAACAAACAATAATACTGGTAACTGTAAGCCAGAAGGATACATTTATCCTTAGGGGAGGATGCATCTACTGGGATCAAATCCTGTTGTATAAGCTCCCCTGAATGTTTTTACCCAGTTTAAAATAAATAATTACAGCCTTTATTTTTTGACTATTGTAATAAAGCTAGGGAGGAACAATAACAGCAGTAGGCGAATGGTATGATCTGCATTCACTTATGTTAACATATCATCTTTAAATAACCCCTTGATACTAGACCTCGATGTCAGAGTAAGGCCCCATAGGATAATAATTCATTCACCTAAATAAAATATTTTCTCTAAAAATAAAAGGTTATTTTGTTACATACTTCACAAGCATGTGAAGATATTAACTACAGTGCTCCTTTAAGTGGCTATTCAAAGTGGCAGCTTTCCAGTTAACCTAAAATGAAATCTAATCTTCATATGACATTTAATTATCATTATTATTAATAATAATAATTTTAGTTAAGCAAATGTTCTCCCTAACACAAAAAAACTATTTAGTACTTAAAATGTAAAGACTATGGGCCTCATTCAATTGCGATTTGGCCAATTGAATATGGCTCTAAATAAGCACATAGCATATTTTTTTTAAAGAAGTTTTTAGTTAGTGAAAACCTTGCTTTTGGATAGAAGTTCACTAACTAAAACCTTCTTTAAAAACATATTTTATGTGCTTATTTAGAGCCCTATTCAATTGGCCAAACTGCAATTGAATGAGGGCCTATATATATATTAACTTTGCAAAAAAATGTCCATTATCAAGTGAAGTTATTCAAAATAGCAAAACTCTTCAGTGTTCCTTTAATTGAACTTCCCTTTAAAAGATGTCAGAACTCAATAAGCATATAATGAATAATGATCCATCAAATTCTGATACACAAAGTAGATTGCAAGCTCTTGTTTTATTGTCACCTAGATATTCAGGGTGCAATGCAGAGTCCGTGAATATTCTCAGTGTGACTATATAAGAAAGTCGATCTTCCCATTGTGGTGTAAAGCCATTGATTAGTGTGGAGGAGTAGCAGGGAAGAGTCCTCTTCATCACTGTCAGGAGCTGGATGTCCAGTAATGTCTTACATTTATTGCTATTGTTTCTCGCTGTCTCTGCCCATAAATTCATCACCGATTGTTTGGTCCAGTCAGAGAGTTCTTTATAGATGTAATTGTGTGCACAGTTTGTCAAACCTCACAGGACTCCCGTCTTGGGCCAGGCCTAGCGAGTAACATAAATCTGCGCGGCTCCAACACCAGCGTGGGATTGTATATCAATGCAACGTGTTATCACTGCGCAAACAGAAGCAGAGCTGGTCAATGGAGGGCCCGGGGCAAGATAATTTTTGGCCTCATTCTTGCAATTTCTCTATATAAAGTGAGTGGATAAAAAAGACAAATATATATGTGGTTGGTCAAATGACCCCTAGGGTGTTCAGGTCACTTTTCTATGAAAATAATTGTTTGCCCTTCTTCCCTAATAAATTAAGAGTTCCCTTTAAGAGTCCAGGTTGCTGCCAATAGTAGAAAGACCCTTCTATGTTATGGACCGCGTTGCTTTACACGTACTGCAGTAGCATCCTCACCATTGTGCGCAAAAGTTATAGGGAGAGCTGAGTAACAAAAGAAGTCTTCCATTGTTGAGTTCCAGTTCTCTTTCATTAGTGAGCTTCAGCTCTCTTCCATTGTTGAGCTCCAGCTACACCCCCTCTCCTTTGGTGAGCTCCTGCTTTCTACCTTTGGAGTGCTCCAGCTTTCTTCCCTTGGTGAGCTCCAGCTCTCTTTCATTGGCAAGGTTCAGCTCTGTTCCATTGGTGAGCTCCAGCTCTCTTCCATTGGGAAACTTAAGCAGTCTACTATTGGAAAGGTCTAGCTCTCCTGCATTGGCAAGCTCCAGCTCTCTTCCATTGACAAGTAAAAGCTTTCTTGCATTGGCAAGATAAGCTTTCTCGCATTTGCAAGCTCAACTCTCTTCCATTGGCAACGTCCTGCTCTCTTCCATTGATGAGATGCCGGTCTGTTCTATTAGTGAGTTCCAACTCTCATCAATTGGTGAGCTCCAGGTCTGTTCCATTGACAAGCTCCAGCTCTGTTCCATTGGCAACCTTCAGCTCTCTTCCATTGGAGAGCTCCAGCTCTCTTCCAATGGCAAGCTCCAACTCTGTTCCATTGGTGAACTCCAGCTCTCATTAATTGGTGAACTCCAGCTCTCATTAATTGGTATGCTCCAGCTCTCTTCCATTGGCAAGTTCCAACTCTCTTCTATTGATGAGCTCCAGCACTCTTCCATTGATGAGCTCCAGCACTCTTCCATTGGTGAGCTCCAGCTCTCATACACTGGTAAACTCAAGCTCCCTTCCATTAGTGAGCGCCAGCTCTCTTCCATTGGCAAGATTCAACTCTCTTCCATTGGCAAACCCCAGTCTATTGCTTTGGCGAACACTAGCTCTCTTCCATTTGCAAGCTTCAGCTATCTTCCATTATATATGTATAATTTAGTTCTGCTAAGTGCTGAAAACTGTACAATTCTTAAAAGGATACAGCAAAGGTCAAAGTTGTTTCAAAACATATTGAAGAAATTAGCTTCATGAATATTGCTTAAAAGACTGTGGATTGGGAAACACTTTGTAAAAACGAACAACATTAAGAGCTGTATAAACCAGGAGCATAAAAGCATTGTCTGTAGCTACTAAGGAAATTGTAATACAATAATTCAATGTTAAACGCAATGTTTGTTTATTTTAAACTTTGTAAACATGTTTTGCACATTATCAGCCAAGGTCTATGAAATAGCATAATGCTTGTATTGTAGAAATACAAATATTTATTTAAAGAAAATGTTACATTTTTTTTTGTCTTTTTCCTCAAACAATAAAATAACAAACAACAATAAGAAATAGGAAAAAATATATATTATATTGAAAAACTTTACTGCATATAAAAAAGATGGGAACTCATGTGTGAGATTACAAATACATATTCACAGTATTGATAGTGGCACTCTTGTATAATTGATGTATCTTTATATGGGATTCAGTAAGTTTTTGACACTTCCGCATTTTGTGGGGGCTTCCAGACAGGAGGCACCGCATTTGGCATCATAGACTGATTTCTTTTCATGGTCACTATACCTAATGTATACTGTGCATATGTATTTACAGTGCCTTGCAAAAGTATTCACCCCCTTTGGCATTTTTCGTGTTTTGTTGCCTCACAACTTGGAATTAACATGGATTGTTTGAGGATTTGCATCATTTAATTTATAGAACATGCCACAACTTTAAGTCTGACCACAGATTTTATATTGGATTGAGGTCTGGGCTGTGACTCGGCCATTCCAACACATTTACATGTTTCCCCTTAAACCAAGTGTTGCTTTAGCAGTGTGTTTGGGGTCATTGTCCTGCTGGAAGGTGAACCTCCGTCCTAGCCTCAAATCACACATAGAGTGGTACAGGTTTTGCTCAAGAATATCCCTGTATTTAGCACCATCCATCTTTCCCTCAACTCTGACCAGTTTCCCAGTCGTGTTCTTTGGGTGATGTGATGTGTTGGGTTTGCGCCAGACATAGCGTTTACTTTCATGGCCGAAAAGTTAAATTTTATTCTCATCAGACCAGAGCACCTTCCTCCATATATTTTGGGAGTCTCCCACATGCCTTTTCGCAAACTCAAAATGTGCCATTTTGTTTTTTGCTGAAAGTAATGGTTTTCTTCTAGCCACTCTGCCATAAAGCCCAACTCTATGGAGCGTACGGCTTATTGTCGTCCTATGTACAGATACTCCAGTCTCTGCTGTGGATCTCTGCAGCTCCTCCAGGGTTACCTTAGGTCTCTGTGCTGCCTCTCTGATTAATGCCCTCCTTGCCCGGTCCGTGAGTTTTGGTGGGTGGCCGTCTCTTGTCAGGTTTGCTGTTGTGCCATGTTCTTTCCATTTGGCTATGATAGATTTGATGGTGCTCCTGGGGATCTTCAAAGATTTGGATATTTTTGTTATTACCTAACCCTGACTTGTACTTCTCAACAACATTGTCCCTTTCTTGTTTGGAGAGTTCCTTGGTCGTCATGGCAGTGTTTGGTTAGTGGTGCCTCTTGCTTAGGTGTTGCAGCCTTTCAAAAAAGGTGTGTATATGTAATGACAGATCATGTGACACTTAGATTTCACACAGGTGGACTTCATTTCACTAATTATGTGACTTCTGAAGGTAATTGGTTGCACCAGAGCTTTTTATGGGCTTCATAACAAGGGGGTGAATACATATGCACATACCAATTTTCTATTTTCTATTTCTAAAAAATAGTTTTATGTATATATTTTTCTCATTTAACTTCCCCAGTTTAGACTATTGTGTTCTGATCCATCACATAAAGATTAGAAAACATTGAATTTAAGGCTGTAATGTAACAAAATAGGTAAAAAGTCAAGGGGGTGAATACTTTTGCAAGGCACTGTATAATGTCACACGTGAGATCCTACCTTTTTATATGCTGCATAATTTTAAGTATAATAAATATTTTCCTATTCCTTATTTTTGCTTGTTATTAAAAATTTGGTCTTACGCACCAGGAATTTAAGCACTTATTATATTGAAAAACTGCACCACATATAAATAAGGTGGGATCCCATGTGTGATATTATAAATATACTAGCTACTTGCCCGTCAAAAATGACGGGAAGAACATTTTAAGGCTGGGAATGCTGCACCTTCATCGCTCATCGTGAGCCCGGTGCTGAGCACCTTTGGCGCTTATTGCGAGCCTCTGCTGCCATGTACTGTACAAGCCTTGTGATGAGCGGTTTCAGTGCTCATCGCGAGCCCTGCTCATTGCAGGCCTTGGCAAGCCATAACTTTGGTGCTTTGCAATGATCACCTTCGTCGCTCATCCCGAGCCCCGCTAATTGAGAGCCTCTCCCCCCCCCCCCCCCCTCGTGATGAGTGTTACTTCCTTGGGTTAAGTGTTACTGACTTGTGTTACATGTTACAGGCTTGGGGTAAACGTTACTGGCTTGCGTTAAGTGTTACTGGCTTCAGGCTCTTTTTTACTACCTTCGGCCTTGTTTTCGTCCTGTTATGTTTTTTCGGCACCCTTTTTTTCTCACGATTTCCAATCATGAAAAACCACCAAATATGGCTCAAATTCACTTGCAACCTCACTCACAGGCTCCCTGGCTCTCCCCCTGTGCTGTGTGTGTAAGTTAATTTGAGGCATATTTGTGCTTTTTTGCTGGTCTTTGCAGTTGCGTGGTTTGGCCGTTAAATTTGTAATTCATTGCATTCATTGTTCTACGGGCCTTGCGATGAACGCTTATTGCAGGGCCACAAGGCAAGATTCCTGAACGTTACCAATGTCCTGTAGTACCACAACTATATATGCACAGTATTAATAGTATACATTGGGTATAAAAAACATTAAAAAAAATCAGTTTATGAATGGGATGCATCCCGTCTGGAAGGCTCAGCAAAGAGCAGACACTCCAAAAGCTTACTGAATTCCATATAAGGATAGATCAATTATGTAAAAGTGCCACTATCAATACTGTGCATATATATTACAATCTCACACATGAGGTATAGCTGGAGTAGTTTTTTAATATCTACTATAATAGTTACTAGTTGTGAGTATTGCCTGTGAGATGCACAGAGAGAGAGAGCGCGCACAGAGAGAGAGGGCACACAGAGAGAGAGACAGCACAGAGAGAGACAGAACAGACAATTGGACATAACATATGACACTGTCATTTATGACAGGCAAGTGACTAGTAATACATATTTTCTTGTCACTTATTTTTGAGAGTTATATGTACTAGACAATAGATGCTTTATTGTTCACACAATAAAATGAATACATTGGAAAATAACTGTATTTTAGGTGTTTACCTAATTACTAAGGATAGTTTGAGATACCACATTCAGGAATGAGTGGGGTCACCTTTACCTCGACTAATAAGGCACCTAAATGTCACTTAAGCCATTAAAGCGGCTGGTGTTATGGGTTTACTTGATCCAAACAGGCATTGCCCTTTAAGCATTTTTTTTACTTGAATTGGCAAAACAAGGGTTAAACTTTCCAGTGACTTCTTTAGATCGCTACTTATGAGTATCTTTTATTAGTGTCCTCAAACAATGGTATCTGCAAGACATCATTAGCTGTTTGTAAAATGTCACTTCAGGGAGACGTTCCCCTTCATATATTATGTAGGAGTGTGGGGAGCTGTGGAGAAGGAGCTCACAGATGGAGAGGGGGTGGAGAGGGGGTGGAGAGGGGCTGGGGAGGGGCTGGAGAGGGGCTGGAGAGGGGCTGGAGAGGGGCTAGAGAGGGACTGGAGTGGGGCTGGAGAGGGGCTGGAGAGGGACTGGATAGGGACTAGAGAGGGGCTGGAGAGGGGCAGGGGAGGGACTGGAGAGGGGCTGGAGAGGGGCTGGAGAGGGGCTGGAGAGGGGCTGGAGAGGGCCTGGAGAGGGACTGTAAAGGGGCTGGAGAGGGACTGGGGAGGGGCTGGAGAGGGACTGGAGAGGCGCTGGGAAGGGGCTGGTGAGGGGCTGGAGAGGGGCTGGGAAGGAGCTCGAGGGGGGCTGGGGAGGGGCTGGGAAGGGGCTCGAGGGGGACTGGAGAGGGGCTGGGGAGGGGCTGGCGAGGGGCTGGCGAGGGGCTGGTGAGGGGCTGGAGAGGGGCTGGGGAGGAGCTCGAGGGGGACTGGAGAGGGGCTGGGGAGGGGCTGGAGACAGCACCAACATATACTAATGCAGGTTATCATCTATCTATCTGCCTATCTATCTATCTATCTATCTATCTATCTATCTGTCTGTCTGTCTATCTATTTCTATTTTATATATATATATATTAATAACTAGACTTAAAAATGTTTCTAGAAAGCAGAAATAAAATAAATACAAACTTTATGTTTTCTAACTTTTTTATGCAAGGGTTTTAATGTATTTTCTCACCTGATTATGTCTGATACTTTCTCAGGAGAAAGAGTCTTTATAACCTAATTAGATCTTCTTGAGACCCTATGAAAATAATGTTAGTTGTAGGTGCTAAATTCCATTATGCATACAAAAGCTTTAAATTCTCTCTAAAGGGATATGGATTTTACAGGGTATACAATATCCCTGTGTATCTATTTACTTTTATCTTATAAGCTCTGTTTTTACTACATAAAATCAAACAAATAGTCCCTGTATGGGTCTGCCCATATGCAGATTCTGTAGGACTAGATGTGCAGTGTAGTGTCATAACCTATCAGGGACCACGTCTAAGCAGCATGTTGATGAGTTATGATTGGTTAGTTTGAAACACAACAAAGCAAGTACAGCAGAGTATGTGTCTTCATGAGCTGCAGAGGGCAGACCCGTACAAGGACTCTTTGTATGATTTTAGGCAGAGCCTATAAGCACTTCTTAATAAAACAAAGTACTTAAAAGTAAATAGATGCACCGGGATTATTAATATTATTATTATTATCTTTTATTTGTATCGCGCCAACATATTCCGTAGGGGATAAGAACAGGGGAAATACAAGTTTAACAAATTCAAAAGTTGAAGGAGCTTACAATCTTATATACCTAGTAACATCCAGGAACCTTCCATATCCCATTAAAACAGAAATGGTGGATTCCACTGCAGCATAACTGTATATATAATCTGATAGTTTACAGGCGGTATTATTTTGTTACATATAAAATATATGTAGTGTAGTTCTTCATAGTAACACACTTCCTGCTAGACTAGGACAAATTTCTCAGGTTATTAGCCGTTTTTCAAGTACACATCGGGATCACCTGGGGTTTGCAGAAGAAGGGCACGATGTTCCACATCTGCTGGTGGTTTTTTTCCTGTCTCACAGCGAGGCGCCGACGCACAGGATGGCAAATGACTTGGAAACAAGAAGGCCCATCTTTTCTGTCTCTTGTCATCCCAACAGGCTACACAGGCAGCAAAAAAAAACTCTGCATGTAAGCAACGTTCGGAGGGAGTGAGAGTCAGGACAGCTGCTCACCTGACCTTACCAAGCTGTCTTACACTGCTCCTGCTAACAGATGGGAGCAAAGAGAAACGCGCGTGGGGGGCGAGGGGAGAGACCGAACTACAGAGAGTCAGGCAAACGTTTGGGAAGGTCAAAAAAACAAAAACAATTCTTATTGTTGGGAAATTGCAACATAATGACAAATACAATAAAGAACAGAATGTTTTTGGAAAGTAAAATAATGTCAGGGTTCTATTTTTTACTGGGCAGCTTCTTGCCTTTTCTGGCATTATTGCAAACTAGTGAGCTGACCATTAGTCCTACTAAATGTAGCTGTAGCTGATATATTCCCATTGTGCAGAAATACGTTTTCTCTTTACATTTGAAGTCTTCTCTCTCTTTAGGAAGTAGATCTAAAAAATGGTAAGTTTTATGCAGCATTAATGGATATAAAAGTAATAAATTAGGGATCGTATGATATATTTTTTACATTCAAAAATGTAAGTTGTTCAAATCCTACACTATTAGGGAGCTACTACTGCCTATTACCCAATATCTTTTGGAATCTCCTGTCAATATCCACTACCTCCTATGAGCCCAGGTATCCCCCCGGGAACCCCCCTCAACAGACTGGGAGGACCTTAGGGCCCCCCACCTCTTGTGTTGTGGGGTGGGGGTTTCATTAAACCAATGGATGTTCCTATGGACTTATTTGAGGCCTCTAACCTTAACCATAGGGGTCATCTAGGGCCCCTCATGACACCCTAGCTACTGCCATAGGGGTCCTTACAGACCACCATGGATTTATCCCCCCACTACCCCTAAATATATAAATAAAATACAAAAAAAAACAAAAAAACAATCAAAATAAAAAAGGAATTACAGAAAAAAAGAAAAAGATTTACTGAAAATAAAACAAATTACAAATAAAATAAGAAAAATTTAAAAAATAAATAAAAAATATGGATTACACAAAAAAATACTCCTGTGGGGGAAGGGAGTTCTGCATATACTCCATTTGATGACCCGCCACAGATAATAATTGACACCCTGATCCTCAATCTTCATCCCTGAATAAGCAACATCTGTCTGAAGAAGTTGGTCCTCTTCCATCTTCAATCCTCATTTTCTGCCCATGACTTATCTCCAGACATACTTATTCCTTTCCCCCTTCCCTAATCCTATAGGTCAAGAAAGGGCAATAAATTACAAACTTGTCACAGAACTTTTAATCCATGGTCATTTCAGGACCTGCTGAGAATGTGTCTGATCAGATTCCATACAAGAGTTTTGTTCCTACAGCTACTTGTAGGCAGTCTAAAAAAGATTTTATTTTATTTTTATTTTACATGCTTTTTAATTTATTTTGTTCTTGTAACTTGCTTTTTGTAACCATTCTACTTTATTGTACAGTACCTCATTAACTAGTGGAATGGAAAATGCTAGCTCTTTATATATATATATATATATATATATATATATATATATATATATATATATAAATATGTCGTTCAGTCATGCCTCACTTTCCGTGACCTCCTGGACTGCAGCACACCATGTTGATCCACTTAGTTTTCATGTCAGAGATACCAAAGTGGGTTGCCAGTTCCTTCTCCAGTGTGCCACAGTATATAGCTTCTGTTATTCCTAGGTGGTCTCTCGTCCAAGTACTGACCTGGCCCAACCCTACATGGCTTTAGAGTGGTGTAAACTCTTGGTTCCCTGACCCAGGTCACAGTGCTGAAAGCACCGAATCCTAACCACTGGAGCACCAGGGAACCCATATATATGTACAGTATCACATATATAGTTGTGAGCGTACGAGTCGTTGCTCACGCTTGCGGGCTCCCGTAGCGAGCCCGCGGCCCTCGCGAAGCGATCGCGAGGCCCGCGGCTCGCGCAGCGAGCCGCGGCCCTCGCGTAGCGAGGTCACTGGGCAAGGGCCTCAGTTGCTGGCATGGAGCGCCGAAGGCGCTCCATGCCAGCAACTGAGGCCCCTCGCGAAGCGAGGGCCTCAGTTGCTGGCGAGGTCACTGGGCACGGGTCTCAGTTGCTGGCATGGAGCGCCGAAGGCGCTCCATGCCAGCAACTGAGGCCCCTCGCGAAGCGAGGGACTCAGTTGCTGGCGAGGTCACTGGGCAAGGGCCTCAAACCCTCGCAAAATTCACGTCGCTACTCAAAAAACACGACACACAAATTACGACACTCGCTAAATTTTACGAGGCACGCAAACAACGTACGAAACACGTTACCACACATTACGACCTCGCAAACATCGGACGCAACACGCCGACATACAAACATTTAAAACACAATACATACACACAGCACATACATAAAAAACTTACCTACACCAAGAGGGAGCACCCAGGACCTCAAAAATGCAACTTACACCTCGATTTTACTCGAAATAAAACAGTTTAGAGACTAAAAAAAAAGCTAAGCGAGAGAAAAAATGGCCGCCGAACAAAACGAAAACGAGGCTACAGCACTCTAAACTCGCAAAACACCACAAAACACCTACGGATATTCCGATACAGACCTATACCACACATTACTCGCCATTTTACACCAATGCGGAAGTACACGACTACGCTAACGGTTTGGTCTCGCGCACGCACAGTGTTACACTGCACACATTCAGCATGCTTATACAGCAGCTCCACACCACTAATGCTGCAGCAACATCAACACAGATTGCCAGCTCTTCATCACAATGCTTCAAAATAGGTACACTATATTCATTTACTAATTTAGCTACCTTACAATTTCATTGCCGTCATTTTTTGACGGGCAATTCGCTAGTTTATTATAATAGTGTGTTACATATGTTACATATTTGCACATGGCATTTTCAACAAAGCACTTCAGTTGGTTACTAAATAAGCGACTCAAGTAGAAATAAACACATTTGTGGAATTCATTTTTTTATTTGAATTTTGCATTTTTTTGTATTAACAACAATTTATTCCATGTTTATTGTGACAATTATCTAATACCTCCTATTATTACTGCTAAATAGCTGGGCGATTTTCTCTCCATTTAGCCACGTGTCCGAGATTGCACTTACTTTTGGGAAATGACACAATGGCTATTGAAAGACTCCGAGACCCTATAATGAAATGGTTAGTTTGAATGTAAGAAAAGTGGATATTCGGAGGCTTTGGGACATGAATAGAGAGACACAGATAGAGGCAGTAAGGAGATCAAAGGCACCGAGAAGATATCTAAATATAGTAGGAAAAGCTGAATTTCACTTGATTGCAGGACACTGCGAAGGATGAAAGAAATGGATGATTTTAGGAAGAAGGATCGGTCCGATGTATTATGTGCGCTCTTCTGTGCTTAATATATAGGTACAGTGTAGGTGCGGCTGACTTCCAGTCATTAACAGTAACTGTAGATCAGGCAATTTCAGCCATCGAAAATTGGACTAGATAAGAACGGCTATGTATTCATGTCGCAATATCATAAATAGGAAGCGCTGAATTCATGGAGACACTATAAAGGCATGAGTCAAATAAGAGATATTTTCTAACATACATTTGAAAAATTGAGGATCTCAAGACAATTACATTTCTACATTTTCACATTTTTAACCTTAGTTTTTTTTTATACTTGCAATAAATTGCTTAGCCCCCTATTAAATTTCAGCACTTACAGAGCAATTCAATTGATCAGGCCCGCAGCTACCTGGCAGAAACTGTAAATCATGCACCTGTAAGTAGCATTTCAGAGCATGATCATGATCAATTAAGCAAGCCCGTAACTACTGATTTAGAAACAGCCAATAGTAAATGAGACCATGACGTCAGTAAAACATAGAGGTTAAACAATCAATTAGTGTTTAGACTTGCGTTTTGCGATTGGACTCGCTATCGAGAAATGTTGCAATCTAAAAATCAATAAATCTAATATTCTAGTCCATGCAAGTTCAATAATATGTTTTTACCCATTGATTGCCGGGATCGATATAACATGGAAATTACACATTAAAAAAAAGATTTTTTTTACTGCAGATTTGTGTTTAACCCCCTTGTGAGTCTAGTAGGATTTTTGGCTACATTTGCCATGGGGGCTTGAGGAATTGTAGCAATTTAATAGCGATTTTCAATTTTAGCGATTGCGGGCTTGACCAATGAACGGCTTAGAGTTGGAGTTATGATTTTGACAACCATAGTGATTTTCAGCCTATAACCCGCAGATCGTTTGCAGGTAGCTAAAATACGCCAATTTAATAGCAGTAACTTTTGCAGGGTAAGTTACAGGCTCCAGTAAGTACAATTTGGACAATTTATTAGGGGCCTACAGTCCATAATTCCTGAGAGACACTGCATTGTTTATGTGACTCATTTATGGTAATGTTAGGTGCAATATGCTAATTTGAGACTCAGAGTGTTAGATAATGGTGACGGAGGAGATCTAACGTCATAATAACAGTGGGGCACTTTGTTTGGCCACCATAGAGATAGACAAGTAGATGAAGATTTTAATTAGCACAATATAGTAGCTAATTAATTAGTCTTTGGGAGCTGCTCATTTACATAAAAATACAGTAAAAACAATAATAAGAATTGATCCAGAGAAAATGTCTAATGATATGTATAGTTTGTTGTTATTTAGTAACTAAACAAAACACAACTTGACTTTATGGTAACAGATTGCCTTTTCACACACAGCTTAAAGGGGAAGCTTGCAATGCTTCAATCTAATTCATATATCAGGATACTTCTTTCAGTTGAAACTTAGGATTGTTTTCTCCAGATGAGACTCGCAATGTCTTGTCCAGGTGAGACTCAACGCTTCATTCCATTTGAGACTCAAATCATTTATAACTCAGGATGTTTTCTCCCACATATTGGCTATGCTCCTTCCAGTTGAGACTCAGGATGTTTTATCCCAGCTGAGACTCAGGATACTTTGTCCTAGTTTAGACTCAAAATTTGGTTCCATTTGAGACTCAAGGTGTTTTACCCCAATTACAATTCAGGGTGCATCCAGTTGAGACTCAGGATGTTTTGCCCTAGTTAAAACTCAGAATGTTTTGTTGTAGTTAAAACCTTAATATTTCATCCCTGTCGAAACCCAGGATGTTTTGCCTAATTGAGACTCAGGATATTTTGTCTGAGTTTAGACTCAATATTTGGTTCAGGATGTTTTGTCCCAGTTGAGACTGATGATGTATCATCCAGGTTGAGTCCCATGATGTTTTGTCCCAGATGAGTCTCATGATGTTTTGTCCCAGTTGAGACTGGTGATGTTCCATCCAAGTTGAGACCCATGATGTTTTGTCCCAGATGAGTCTCATGATGTTTTGTCCCAGTTGAGACCCATGATGTTTTCTCCCAGATGAGTCTCATGATGTTTTGTCCCAGTTGAGACCCATGATGTTTTCTCCCAGATGAGTCTCATGATGTTTTGTCCCAGTTGAGACCCATGATGTTTTGTCCCAGATGAGTCTCATGATGTTTTGTCCCAGTTGAGACTGATGATGTTCCATCCAAGTTGAGATGAGACCCATGATGTATTGTCCCAGATGAGACTCTTGATAGTTCTTCCCAGTCGAAACCCAGGATGTTTTGCCCAATTGAGACTCAGGATATTTTATCCGAGTTTAGACTCAATGTTTGGTTCCATTTGAGACTCAGGGTATTTCATCCCACTTAAAACTCAGGATGTTTTGTCCCAGTCAAGACTGATGATGTTCCATCCAAGTTGAGATGAGTCTCATGATGTTTTGTCCCAGTTGAGATTTAGGATGTTTTATCACAAAATGTAAAATCATGATTTTTTGTCCCAGTTAAGACTCTTGATAGTTCATCCCAGTCGAAACCCAAGATGTTTTGTCCCAGTTGAGACTGATGATGTTTTGCCCAGTTGAGACCCAGGACATTTTGTCCTTGTTCAGATTCAGGTTGTTCAATCCAAGTTAAGACTCCAGATGTTTCTATCTACTTTAGACTCGGGAAGTTGAATCTCATTTAAACCCAGGATATTTTGTCCCACTAGAAACACAGAATGTAATCCCAGGTTAATTCACCACAACTGAGACCTATGTTTGTGTAGCCATAGTTTTATTGTTTTTGTTGGTTATCCATCACAGATAAATGGAAAAATCTGTTTCCTTGGGGTTGATATCTGACAGCAGGATCTTTACCATGATAAACGACACAACTAGGTGTACAATAATGTTTCTGTGGGACATAATGGAAAACTAGTGGGACTAATAGTAGCGATAACAGACAGCTATGCATCCATTTGGGTTTGACACCTCATATTTTGGATCATTTCACAGGTAATACAGACCTGTCCGTAAATATAAAACATGTCTGTAAAACTAAGAAATAATAAAAGCAGAACAATATTAAGATGGACGGCTTCTTCCGCCTGGTGAAATTATAGGCTTCTGATTGGACTTGACACTGCTGAAATGTAAAAAGGATGAGGGACTGCGAATGAAGGACAGATAGAGACATGGGAGAGTGATGAGGTTGTGACAGCTTTGAACAGCTTAATAAAGGTCACTTATACCCTCCAGGCTTTTAGACACACAGCAACTAAAGTGGACTGTCATGAGTCATGGCAGATAAACAGGGTGTGCTGGGATGGAGTACAATTTACAGCGAGCTTGTCATCTGCGAGGAGAGGATAGATGAATTCTCAATTCCTTCAAAGGACGCCGCGCATTGACTGTCTAACGCCGGCCAGGGATTAGCTCCCGTCGGCTTGCAGTGTACACTGTAAGACGGTGTGTAAGGATCTTAAGCCTGTTAGAAAGAAAATGTCTTGAGTTCACCGGCCAAGGCTGACGGGACAATGGCCTTACTGATATACATCACAACATGGAGCTGCTGTTATATTGACACATGGCAGCCAGGAGGCTAAACGTCTTGGAAGACATTCTCATGACTGAAGGGGAATCCATATCTCGCCAGTATCATGTTGTATAAAATTATTAACTCTTTAAAGGTTTTGGGATTGTACTAGGTATTAATATTATCCTTTATATGTAATGTGCCAACATATTCAGTAGCACTATAATATAATATCCCTGAATATCTATTCACTTTATTTTATTAAGAAGTGCTTATAAGCTTTGGCTTTTACTGCCTAAAATCAAACAAATAGTCCCTGTATGGGTCTGCCCTCTGCAGCGTATGCAGACACAGACACAGTAGTACAGCAGTGTCTCATAAAAAACAATCAGTCATGGTCCCTGATAGGTTAGGACACTACACTGCACATACAGCCCTACTGAGTCTGTGTCCCCATATGCTGCAGTGGGCAGACCCATACAGGGACTATCTGTTTGATTTTAGGCAGTAAAAACAGAGCTTATAAGCACTTCTTAATAATATAAAGTACATAAAAGTAAACAGATACCCAGGGATATTATATACCTAGTAAAATCTAGAAACCTTCATAATCTTTTCAGCCCTTCGGAAATGAAGGTGAACAGATGCCTTTAAATCAGCAGAAGTTTTAAAAAAAAGCCATAATTACGTTAATGTAAAATAATTTTGTTTAAAGTGATAGATGTACCAGATATTGTATAAATTAACCACACATGCTTCCAAATATTCATAAGATAACAGGGTCCCCTTACATTTTGTTGTTTAGTTGTTCAGTTGGGTCTGACTCTCTGTGACCCTATGGACTGCAGCACGCCTAGGCACACTGGTTGGGCTTGTCCATAAGGTTTTCTTGGTAAAGATACTGGGTTGCCAATTCCATCCCCAGCAAACTGTGATTTTTCTGACCTCTTTGCTACAACGTGCCTATCTTGGATGACCCTTTATGGTATAGCTCACCATGCCCCTTCACAAGCCCCTTCACCACGACACGGCAGAGATCCAGATCATAGTCTCCTTAAATACTATTATACAAAAACTCTATCAGGTCTTGATGTTGGTTTTATTATAAGTCAGAGGCCAGTGATACGAACATTGGCTCAGATACAAATCCCAACCCTACTCTGCGTCCTCCTCTTCCTCAAGCACGGAAACAATGCACATAATGAACACTATAAATCAGGTACTAACTCTGTTTTATTGCAATATTATGAGCCAATATCTCCCAGCTGCTTCTCTACAGCTGGGAATTATCTGATTTATCACAATGTTTATCGCTTTGTTACTTTAAACTATATTTTTCTGAGGAATCTGAGCTTGGGGAGCCTGAAAGTGCATAATGATGTTTGTGGATTTGCAACTTCGTATTAACACAATGAGGAGATAACATTTATTATTATTTTTATCTTAATTTTACTTGTCATTATGAGATGTTTTACATTCATTCTTGTTGATTCATATTAATCAGCTGTAATTCCAGGATTTATACCAAAATGCAAGTTTTCAAGATAACCAAAGCTTTTCTTGTGTGTAACTTGGGTTGTCCATAGTGCAGAAACCATACAACAAAATAAGATGGGGCAGGGGCATTTCTTTTTTTCTGTCATGACCTGTTATATGCAGTGGCAGGGAGTGTTAGGAATCTATTGAGCATCAATCAGTTAGTGTTTTATTATCATCCATTGGAATATAAAACAAGCAACACAAACACAAGAGAATGCTTCCCGTCAGGTTTGCATCACTGTGGTGATGGCGTGCATTTCCAGGTCACCCCAAGATCAGTGCCAGAGATAGTGAATGGAGAGAACTGGTGCAAAAAAAGAAAAAAAGCCAACTTAATCAATGCCACCTTCTACAGGACCCCCAGTGCCACAAGGAAAAGGCCAGTTCCTAACGCAGCTCCATTCCACACAAGACCCTTCTCACCAAGCCACAGGCCCTACAGAATTTCCAGCACCTCCAAGACCCCTTCCCAAAGCAGGTCCCCTGTCAAAAAAACATTCCCAAAGTAGCTTCCAACCCAAGACACCTTCTAAAAGTGGCTCCCCTTTCCAAGACCTCATCAAAAAGCCAGTTCCCTCCATCAGTATCTTCCCAAAGCAGCTCCCCTCTCTAAGACTCTACCCAAAGCAGCTTCCCTCAAAAAGATCCCTTCCCAAAGCAGCTCTCCTCCCCAAGATGCCTTGCCAAAGCAGGTCTACTGTCAAAGAACCCTTCCAAAAGCAGCTTCCAATCCAAGAAACCTTTCAAAAGAAATCCCCCTCTCCAATACCCCTTCAAAAAGCAGCTCCCCACCCTAAGACTCTTCCCAAAGCAACTCCCCTCTCCAAAATGCCTTCCAAAAGCAGATCTCCTCCCCAAGACCCCTCCCCAAGAAAACTTTCCCTTAGACCCTTCCTTGGCTGGTTGGCATGGCTAAGTTATCAGGCACATACTGGCAACAACACAAAGCTCTTGATTAGCTAAAGTGGAAATTAACAACACCACTGGAGGTTGATACTCCACTACCACTACAGCGGTCATTTAAACCTGACATTTTCCATTTTTTAGTAGACTAGATGGGCATATTTTTTATTATCTTCTGTCAAAATAAGTGGAACGGAAGCATTGTGGCACTAGGGATCTTTTAATGATCTTATCTTTGTCTGTCATATGAGCATATATAACAACCCAGGGTCTGTACGTGTCTGTCCATCAGAGTGGAGTCTGGCTATTTCATCTCATTAGATATGTTATCTCGGTGTTATCACTGATATGACCGCTATCCATGGCATTTATGCTCCGCTACATGTTTGTCATCACCCTCTCTGTGCATCTTCTACTTGATTTAAGCTCTTACAGATGACAAATCACTTTCAGACCTGCTCAGACAGATGAGCAAAGACGCCCACAGAGCCATGAACATTCAGGTTAACACCGAGCATTAAAATGACTAGACAGTTGCTTGCTCAGAACAGAACAATATACAGTTTTCATACATTTTTTTAAGTCAAATTAAATAGGTCCTGTAGTTCTAAATGTACTAGCCAATCACAGGCTGCGTCTCAAAGCATATACGCTATCATTATCACCAATGGGATTAGAGACTTACTAGAAATTTAGTATTTAAATGACTTAAATATTTAAATATTTGTAAAGGGATATGGAAGTTTTCTGGATGTTGCTAGGTATATAATATCCCTGTGTATCTATTTATACTTTCTTTTATTTATTTTATTAAGAAGGGTTTATCAGCTTATGTATGTGTCTTCATGAGCAGCAGATGACTATTTGTTTGATTTTAGGCAGTAAATACTTTGCTTACATCTTAATAAAACAAAATAAACGTAGATATACAGGTGTATTATATACCTAGTAAAATCCGGACAACTTCCATATCCCTTTAAATGTTTTTCTTATCTGGAAAATGTCTGATTGTACTTAATACACAAGTTTGGATTCTTATACATAAATTATCTACATCCTTGGCTTATGTTTTATGTGAGATTTTATTATTTTGTACAAATAAATACATATTTGGCTACTTCACAAGGGGAGCCCACCTGAGCTCTCCATCTTTTATTTCCTTAGTCATCATAAAATATATAGATCTTTATTTTCTTCTCTTTAGATACAATTTATATGTATTTATTCATTAGTCAAAACAATATGTTATTTCCAGACATATACCTCGTGTAAAACAGATTACTCAGAAGTTTCCCGAACATTTCCAGACATTTTTTTCTTCAATCAAACAGCCGTAGTCTGTGCTAATCATATAAAGTTGATGAAGCTTCTCTAACTATCAGACACCGCATCAATATAATTCATCACACTCAGCGAGGAGATACGAGTCCGGTCCCTATTTGCATATTTTTATCATCAGCTTTCGCTGTGTTTTCTCTTCGTTCATCACAGAACGTGTCACTGATTTTAATGCAATAATTTCCGTGGAGCACACATTAGACAAAAAGCATTCTGTTCTGCTTCCTTATAATGCAACGGTAAATTTGACTCATTTGTCTAAGGGTTTGAACTTGGTTTTCATTAAGAACAATATTTATAAAAAATTAGACCAGTGGTTTGAATATTTTGTTTGTTCTTGGTGAGCCTGTTGGGAAATACCAGTTTAATCAACGTTTAATCCACTTTTGGTTAGAGCAAATACCTGAGACGCTCCCTACTAATGTTGAATTAAAGGCCTGATATTCTGATATTACAACAGATAGATGGTGATAGAAAAGTACGAGTGAAATGATATAGTGAAGAAATTGAAAACAATCGTTTCACTGCTAATGCGGCTTTGTCAAATGCGGTTGTTGCCTTTGGCAAAAATGCATGTTGCGGCGAAAAGATTGTTAGGCAGGTCAGACTGAGACGCTTAGTCTGGATTTAACTTATTAACTTTAACTTGTCCAGACTTACCTGATACATTTGGAGCATAGTTGGTAACTCTGCCATTTGGCAACTTTATTATCGTTTTCATATTTGTAACGTCAAGCTCTATTGTATTCCTGGCATCTCTATACACTAGCATGTACATTCTGATACAATGATTTCACATATATCTATTATTCTGGCACTTCTAGATTATAGGGTTTGCTAGTAAGATTTGGGGCTGCAGCTTACCACTGTGCCTTCCAGTCAGGAGGCACCCCCTCTGGGTTCACGGGATTGCATTATTTGCACTTTTATTGCATCTTCACTCATGTGGCTTTAGTTTGTGTCTTATGTATGTTTACAGACTATATATATACTAGCAACGTGCCCATCAAAAATGATGGCAATACATTTTTAAGCCTGGCAATGCTGTTTGCCACACAATCTGCGAGCCCTGTGAGCCTCTCCCCCGTCTACTTTAAGGGTCTTGCGATGAGCCTTGGCAACCCGCAACTTTCGTGGTTCGCAATGATCACCTTCGGCGCTCATTGCGAGCCTCTCCCCTTTGTCTGTTTCCCCCTCTCTCCCTGCCCTGTGTCTTTTGTTTTTCCTTAGCCCCCCCCCCCCCGTGTCTCTTTCCGCCCTCTCCCAGTCACCCTCCCCTGTGTCTTTTGTTTTTCCTTAGCCCCCCCCTGTGTCTCTTTTCGTCCGTCTCTCAGCCCGGTGTCTCTTTCCACCCTCTCCCTTCCTTGTTTCTCCTCTGTGTCTCTGTTCAAGCTTTGGGTGGCTCGCGATGAATGCTGTTTCTTGCGTTGTTCGGCTAAGTGTTACTGGCTTTGTGCTTATTTTTACTGGCTTCGGCCTTGTTTTCATCCTGTTACATTTTCCGGCCACCATTTTTGCCTCAAATTAGCTTGCAACCTCATTTACAGGCTCCCTGGCTCCCCCCCCCTGTGCTATGGGTGAGTGTGGAAGTTTTTTAAATCATTTGGTGGTCTTTCGAGTTATGCGTTTGAAAACATTTTGGCCGTGAAAATCGTAAAGTGCATGCCTCACGATCTGCGCCAAAGTGCTAAGGGTTTCGGCGGTGATCACGGCCATCGACATGAGTGTCTTCTGTGCTCATGTCTGGGCAGTTTTAAAGTCCTGCGGGCCTTCTAATCGGCGCTCATTGCAGCCTAAGTTCTACGGGCCAAAGGTACTCATCGCGGGGCCCCCAATTTTTAACATTACGCAACGACAACTCACAATTACAACAACTATAATATGTGAATATATATATATATATATATATATATATATAATGTTTGTGTTCACATTTGAACGTCTAAAACGTCTTTAAGCATATGCTCGCTGTATTTCACAGCTTTGAACAAAGCTCAGAATGGATTATACACAAGCTATTAAACCCAACCACATACAACTGTTTTAAGGTTACTGTCTTAAAGCGTGGAGCCTGGATTCTAGCTTGTATATATATATATATTTCTTATTTGGCGATGTACGTATGTAGGAATCCATCTCTCCATTTGCTTTCTCTGGGCCTCATTCAAATGCAATTTGGCCATTTGAATAGTGTTCATAATATGCATAGAGCATATTTTTTTACAGAAGTTTTTAGTTAGTGAACTTCTATCCAAAAGCAAGGCGTTCACTAACTAAAAACTTCTGTAAAAAATATGCTCTGTGCTTATATAGAGCCCTATTCAATTGGCTGAATAGCATTTGAATGAGGCCCTTTATGTCTAACCTCCTATATGGAAGTATACATACTAGGGGCCTCATTCTATTAGCGGCCGCAGCCGTTGCGGGGCCGCAAGGACCGGCCGCAAGCTATTCTGCTATTCTATTCCCTTACGGCCGGAGGCTCCGGCAGGCTTGCGGCCGGTGCCTTGCTATCTCTTGCGGACGCTCGCGCCGGAGGAAAGCCTTTGATCTAAAACGGCCGCAAGAGATTTGCAATTCAATTGCTCCGGGAAACCTCTCTGCAAGGCTAAAAGCGAGCCGCTGCTTACTTGCAGGAAACAGGTCTCGCTAGCACCAATTAAGCACATAAAATAGCTCAAATAAAGCCATCCTGCACTTTGAGAAGACTATAAAGGGATTTTAGGTGTTAGAAAAAATAGCACATAATTATCCTGTACTCAAATCCGTAAAATATTTTATTTTTAATATCCGTAAAATATCCATGTAAAAAGTCCAGAGTGCTTGGAGCACCTCAGACACGCCCACGCCGCAGCCGGAAAATAAACAGTTAATTTGAACTCGGGTTTGGGCTGATGTGCAAGCTTGAGAGTGGGTTCCTTTTAATCCTCATGTCCCCCAATATGATCCCTAGCATTTACAGAGCTGTACAGTGCAGGCTTGAATTTATTTTTGAGTTTTTATATTTCTGAGATTATGGCCGGTTCCAAGATATGCGGCCGGCCGTAAAAGGAGATCCTTGCGGGGCCGTATAATAGAATCGCGAGTTAACTGAACCCTCGCAAGGAATCGCAGCCTTACGGCCGATTTACGGCCGATAATAGAATGAGGCCCTAGCTGTTTTATATATATAGTCTGGTCTCTGTATTTTATTACACCACTGTCATTTTTCTTCCATCTGTTATTGAATTAATTTAATATATCTATATTAGTGTTAGGCACTTTGTGAAAGAGTTAATTCATTTGAGACACTTTTAAACTATTAACAAATGGCTAACACAACACCCATTGGTCCTCCTATCATGAGTACTGGAAAGCTTTTCTCCGAAAGGGAACCATGGTGTAGAAATCCAACTGTTCTTTGACACTTAGCCAATATTTCAAAGATAGAGATTGTATGTAAATTCCTAGATTGTCCCGAATAATTAATATATAAATATAATTAATTGTATCAAAGAAAACGGATCATATTGGATCACAACAACTACTGGAGGAGTAGAAAGGTTCTCCAGGAGCTCTCCGCCCTTTAGTAAATCTTACTCTTCACGACCGGTTGCGCTTTCTAAAATGATACTTCCTTCTTGTATATAATATAACGCCAGCTAAGAAATGTTACAAGTATATTTAATTATAAAGGGATATCTTGCTTTACATAGTGACCTGCAGTAGGTTAAATATTTGCTACATAATTATATTGACTTAGGTTAAATAAATGTACACAGTGGCCAATAACTGCGGTGTGATTAGTGTGAGCTAAAGAGTAATATATCAAATATTTATAAGGGTTTTTTATTTATCATAATGTAATTAGAAGGCGCATTGAGACAAATGAGGGTCTCTTAAAGGTATTTGGCAGTCTGTGTGATATCCTGTGCATCTGTCTGATTGGTCGTCTCAAATAAAATCATTTTATTGAGGAATTCTGTATATTTGTAATTTAAAGTATATTTGATATTTCTTGTGTGAGTACCACCCCCCAAGGTACCTATGTAGGCAGAGCGTCCTAGCCAATGAGCTGTGTGGAGTTGTGTCCTAGAGAATCAGATGTCAGTATCATGTCTGCAGCTTTGTCTCAGCCACAACAAATACATTATTGTAGCTGCCTCTGATTGGCCACAACTAGTATTGAATTTTATGCTAAATTAGCTTTGATTCTTAGGGGCGTTCCTTCTCAAAATCAACTGCCTGAAAACTGCAGACATTTTGCAAACTTTAGAGTTAGTTTATTAATGTTTAATATGATATTCCTTTCATGCAAAAACTGTTTTCATACACTACTAATTTTCCTGATGCATTTAAGAAAAAAAAAATCTAAAATGTTTCAGAATCCGTCCTCCTTGCGCAGCTTTTGCTCAGAACTATAGAAGTGAATGTATCAAGAAATGTCAGACTTCACTATGGGATAATACAGGGTGGGAAGTGTTTTGTGAGTCATAAAATTATTTGCCAATTTTTTGTTGAGATAAGCGTAGAGTGGCACGATTCGCACTCCATTGATCAGCAGGGGAATTCTTTGAGGGATGGGTATTCCCCGGGCACATGTTGCCCACTAGTCTAGGACACCTTCTAGATCGCTACCATGTTGTGGTGAGGACACTTGTGTACTTCAATGAAGCTGTGAGCTATACCATGTAGGGTCACACAAGATGGGTAGGTCATAGCAGAGAGGTCAGATAAATCACTGCCCTCTGGAGAAGGAACTGGCAACTTACCTTTGCCAAGACACAACAAAAAAGATCTATGGCACCTGGGCCAATAAATAAGATTAAAACCCTAAAATGTGTTTTGTTCTCTAAGAACTAAGGAGGCATTTTGTCATAATGGGTTTTTAGGCCGTATGTCTAAGGAGAATACACGCTGGAAACTACTTGGCTTTATATTGAAGCTGACCTGTCATCCGATTATAGAGGCATGGAAGTATGCTATGGTTTAAAAAAAACTAAACCTGGATTTGTTGGCAGATAAGAACCACGAGGCCCATGTAGCTCACCATTTGATCTACTCAAACTCTTAGTTTAATTCATCCTCAGGATGACCTTATGCTTATCCCAGGCGTGCTTACATTCCTTAACTGTTTCTGACCCTACCACTTCCATTAGAAGGCCACTTATCTAATAACCTTTCAGTAAAGTAGCACTTTCCATCATTACCCCTATGTCTTCACAACTCAAATCATGACCTCTTGTTCTTGCATTCAGATTTTTTCTGGGACACGCTTCCCTCCTTATCTTTATTAAATCCTTGATATATGTTCAGGTTTTCTGTCCTCTATGTTATACGTATTTTGGTCATGAAGTATTTCCTTATATGTTTTGTCTTTTAGACCATTTTACCCTTTTGATATTAACATTTCCCATCATCCACCGTCACATTTTTGAGGCAGCCGCATATAGATTACTTGGTCAAACATCTTGTGCAGTGGGTTAACAGTGTCTCTAAAGAAGTTAGATATGCCTAGATTATAAAAAAAAAACATTAAATATTTATTTTATATTAAAACAATTACTTATTTTCCATGATCCCTCAAGCTTTATATTCTCCGGATCTCTCCATCCCCTGAATGAAGTATTGTGGCTGGAGTGGGGAAGTTACAAACACTCTCTGGAATAATCATTAGTAGCAGAGCAGTGTAACTTGATCTGTTATGCATGTACAAAGACATTTTCTATCAGCGAGCATACTGCTACATACAATTGTGGTGTGCCAATTTAAATAGCTCCTCTTCTGACACAATACTTCGATCATATGGTGGCGATATTTTTTAGATACACAGTAACAGTTTATTTCTTATCAAGCCTTAGCTAACTGTAGATTTAAACAGTTACTTACTACTTTTCATCGATACCTCATGCTATAAATGCTCTGGATATCTCCCATATGAAGTATTGTGGCTGGAGTAGACCAATTAAGGGGGAAGTGCCAAATAGAAGAAAACACATTAGTAGCAGGGACCCTTATAACCTGAGCTGCCAACCATGTACATACACACCTTCTAGTCACCACCCACTATCATACTATCATAGCTCCTCTCCTGACACAATACTTCATTATGGGAGATGGAGATATCCAGAGCATTTATAGCATGAGGGATCGATGAAAAGTAGTAAGTAATTGTTTAAATCTACAGTTAGCTAAGGCTTGATAAGAAATAAACTGTTACTGTGTATCTAAAAAATATCGCCACCATATGAATGAAGTATTGTGTCAGAAGAGGAGCTATTTAAATGGAAAGAGTGGAAAGATGTTTTAAATGCCTAGTAAAAGTGTTTTTATTATCAAACCTTAGCTAACTATAGATTTAAGCAATCAGTTACTACTTTTTAATGACCCCCATGCCGTAAAAGTTCCAGATCTCTCCTTCCCTTTGGATGAAGTATTGTGGCTGGAGTAGGCCTATTCAGGGGGAAATATTCAGGAAACATTATTCTCTTAGATATTCTTTAGAGAGCTCTTTATAACACAACTAAACTGCTCCTTTAATGTTTCAGATTGTTTTTCCTTTTAAAATGATTGTTTAGGGAAAAAAATAAGTAAATATGACAAATATAATTCATTCTGCTGTTCACTAGAACATGTACTGCCGGATCAACTATTTATTTTACTAGTATGGATTATAGCCACTGAAGTGCAAAAATATTATCAGCGTTAGACAGATATGGCGTTAAACGCGTGGAGTATTAAAGTTCGGCTTGGGCACCCTAATATTTGCCTTTTAATTGGCACGGGTCTTAATTCTGTGCCTGTGAATGGGTAGATTTGCTAATCTCCATTATGTCTCTTTGTCTGGTTGCTGTGGTCCCGTCACCCTTTGGATTTATTCGGATAGAGTCGCCGTTTTACTGTGACTTTGGGAATTGCCAAAGCAATGTTGGAGCTGATTGCATTATCTCCTCGTTACTTTGCTATTCCGAAATCTAATTTACATCACCATTCCTGACAGGATCATGAGGTTATCATTTCTGAACACACTGAATGCTTATTGGAGAAATGTGCAGAGCATCGCAGCAATGTCACCTGCACAAACGGGCACTTAATATGTGCATGAGGGTGAATACAAGAATGTACTAAAAGTCATCTTTCTCCCTCAAAAAGAATAAGCCAATAATGTAAGTGATATGCAACTCAGAATTTAACATAGAAAGTTTAACCATTTGGAAGGTGGCTTTTTTTATGCGTAAAAACACAGAGATCTGAGCAAAGGAAGTGTATTTGAATTATTTGACTTTTTACCAATACTGTCAGCCAAGATCTATTTATCTCAGCCTATGCTCTAATTGGCTTAAAAAAAAAAAGTGTTTTTGCAAATAGTTGGTGCACTTAGTTAAAGTGAAGATGCTGTCTGAGCTCACAGTAAGCTTACATTGATTTTTACATATCAGTCATACCATGCATAATCTGGTATCTCATTCTTATGGATGAATATTTGTAATAATAGCTAATTACTTAATCTGTCTTGTTGCCAGTCTAAAGCCATATGAATTTGAGAAGAATGGAAAACCAATGATAGAACTAGTAAATGGAGGGCTCCGGTACAAAGTTATTTGGGGTCCATCTTCAACCTCTCCACACCTCTCCACACACATATATATAGTTTCTTATTTGTATTGCGCTGTACCTGCACTTGTATTTATATGTAGCTTAGATGTTGACTATATGTTTGTAAATTGCTAATTGTACCTCTATTCTATGGCATAAATACAGTTACAGACAATAAAGAGTAATATTATTATTATTATTATAAATAGATATAGATAGATAGCTAGATAGATAGATAGATAGATAGATAGATAGATAGATAGATAGATAGAGACAAGCTATCAGTCTCCATTAGGTTGGTGCCCTTGTTTCCAGGAGTTTGATGGAAGAACACAATTACAGGAAGGTTTAATGCTTTTCCAAATTTTATTATAACATATTTCATAGTGTTACAAAATAATACACCAAAATAAATAAAGGAAAACAACAGACCTGGCTCCTACGGAGCACTACCTTCACTGTGAAACAGTTCCCTAACTAGTTGCTCTCATCCAGCTAAACATCGGTGAAGCTAAAACAAAAGTAAAAAATGTCCAATTGTTTAAAATCACTGGCCTGTATTCTTTAGAATTCCAGGTTTTCATTCTGCTACATATCACTCATCAGGTCCAAGCTGCTTTCTCTCTGCCTCTGTCTTTTTCCATCTTCAGTAATCACCTCTCTGTGTTTCTCTCTTTCTTCACTTAAATTCTTTGCACACTCCTGTGTGTGTCTATCTTCAGCCCAGACTGATTGTATACTCACTTCTTTGTAACAGCCTCACAAAGGCTGTAGTCCATAAACACACTGCAGTCCATGAATGGCCACACCCATATTTTACATGTAGTTTTTAGTTAGCGGTACTCAGGTGCTTCTAATAAACTGCTCAGGGAAGTTAACTCTTTAAGATCTCATGACGAAAGGAGGCTTTGTAAAGTCTGTGTCACAGAAACACCTTACATCAATCTGTCGCAATATATATATATATATTTATATATAATGCATATATATACTGTATATATTGAATTAGCATGCATTATATATAAAAATATAGGTCATTTTTATTACACGAACATACATATGTGTTTTTAGAAACAACCTCTTGAAAATATAATTGTTTTGTATAAAGTTTACATTTTTCAAACAGTTGGAACTTTCCTTTGTCTGTCTTTAAATAACCCTGGATTACGATTATAAAACAAAATTGGCAAACAATTCTTATCTGCTGCCAAATTTGAAGTTTCTGTTACATAGGAAAGCATTGTGTTTAGTTTTATTTAACACACTTTTATAAGAAGGAAATAAAATTATCAACAGGAGTGTATTTTGTTTGCATTTGGTGGTGCTGCTGTTTTCTCGCAGGTCGCAGCAGGTTGCGAGAGCAAAGAATCGATTTGCTTTCTCCATCAGCCCCCTCAGACCTGATGGGATTAGGAGCACAATAGGAGAAATGATGTTTACTTTGCACTTGTTCTGCTAAGAGCAGCCTGCTGGATTTGTACAGTACGTGTTTATTAAATGCATCAGTTTGTTGTGCAGCTCTTTGAGCAGTAATGGGGGACACCTGTGGAAGGGTGGGTGTAAGTGACAGAAATCTATGATTTATAGACTCGCAGGAAACAACTCTTAACTTATTGTTTGTGTTGCTTAAATCAAATGGAAAATGATTAAAAAGACGACATGCAATTTTGTAACCTATTTACATAACATATAAATATGCAAAAATTCTGCTCTGGCAATAGCAACATGGAGATGTTAACTAAATCTGAGTATTTAAGAAGTAAATATATATATAGATAAAATAGCATGCATTATATACAGTATGTGTTTGTTTGCATTGTTCAGTTGTGTCTGACTCTTCGTGACCTCATGGACCACAACACACCATGTTGGTCCACTCTGTATTCATGGCAGAGATACTGGAGTGGGTTGCCAGTTCCTTCTCCAGTGGGCCACAACTCCTGGTATTCCTAGGAGGTCTCCCATCCAAGTACTGAGCAGGCTCAACCCTGCATGGCTTCAGGGTGGTGTGACCTCTTGGTACCCTGACTGGAATCGAACCAAGGTCGCAGTGGTGAAAGGACTGAATCCTAACCACTGGACCACCAAGGAATCCATATTAATATATATATAAAACTATAAATAA
The DNA here is from genome assembly GCA_027410445.1 of Discoglossus pictus. Classification (NCBI taxonomy): domain Eukaryota; kingdom Metazoa; phylum Chordata; class Amphibia; order Anura; family Alytidae; genus Discoglossus; species Discoglossus pictus. The sequence continues at coordinate 15,100,587 of CM050164.1, read as the reverse complement.
TAATTATATACATAGTTTTACTATATTTTTTTTTATAAACTATAAAAATAGTTGCATTCAGTTGTAATAAAAAATTCTAAGTGCCTTATAGGGATATGGAAGGTTCCTGGTATATAATATATCTGTGTATCTATTTATTTTTTATGTACTTTATTTTATTAAGAAGTGCTTATAAGTTCTGTTTTTACTGCCTAGAAAAAAACAAATAGTCCCTGTATGAATCTGCCCTCTGTAGTGTATGCAGACACAGACTGTGTAGGGCTGGATATGAAATGTAGTGTTCTAGCCAATCAGGGACCATGTCTCAGCAGTATGTTGTGGAATGTTGCTGAAAGATGGTGACTGATTGGTTAGTATGAGACACAGCGAGTACAGCAAAATCTGTGTCTGCATATGCTGCAGTGATGATGGCCACTTGAGGCCTTGCTGCTTCCAAGAGTGCTTGCACAATGATTTCACTCGCTGGGGTAGTAACTTTAGGACAGGTGTCACCAACAACAATTTCCACCCCCTTGTGCACAGGAGGATTGGCCGAGGGATACTGCCGGGAAACTTGCCTAAGAAGATTTCGGTATTGTTGCCTTATCTTGTAAACACAATATGCATGGCATTCTGGTTATTTAGCAGCTTTTCTACATTGTTACATTATTATTATTATTATTATTATTATTATTATCACTACTATTAATTATATTATTATTTTTATTATTATTGTCATTATTAGTCTTTATTAATAAAATAAAGTTTTATGCCGGGCTATATACAAGGATAAAACCATTGAATACAGTGCCTGGTAAGACATGACAGCGCAGATAAAACATGTTGATACAGAAGGAGTAGACGTCTTTGCTTCCTTCTAAAGGAGATGACTGAGAAGATGATACTGATAGAAGAAGATGAATAATTGATAGATGACCGGAGAATGTGGCTGAGCATCCTGGTGAAGATGTCAAGTTGATATCTGGAAGTTGTATGGGTTATAGGTCTTAAGGTTATAGATGATTGGCTTAAAATGGTGGCATTTTAAAGAAAGCTTAAAGCTCGGGGAGAGTCTAAGGTCGGGAAGTAGCGGCTCAGAAGAAATCCTGTGGGCTGGAGTGGGATATTGGGTCAATATTCTAAATATTGTTCTGTAAGGTACTGGTAGCCAGGGGAGTACCTCACCATGACATATAGTGAGTAAGGTAAATGAGGAGTTGGGTACCAGCCCCACAATTATGAGATCCATTTAAGACCGAAACAGCTGTCTGTGGGTAGGTGCACAATCCATCCTATGCTGTGCTTAACGCTGTGTTATACAGGGAACCATGTATATTGGATTAAAGAGTGAAAATGCACTGAGGACTAATTTGCATGTCCACACCCAGTTTCCCAGAGTGCAGTGCAACTCTGAATTTTGAGCAGACTTATTTTTAAACGTACAAATCTGAACACAAATGCACTATTGATTTACTTTGCTTTTCTTCTAAATAAAGTAAAACAAATAATAATAATATGAGAAATGAAAAAATATGGAAATATAAATATGGAAATGGAGACAAATAATATGCACAACTTTTTGAATGATTAGTACAGAACATGTTTTCACAATTATATCACAAACACAAGTTTAATTACAAAAGTTGATCTCCATATTAAATGATGTTTCCAAGCAGAGTACTGGCTAATTATTATTATTTTTTTTTACATAATACTAATGTTATTTAAGTATTTAAAGATTGATTTGTTCTGTGATAATCGCTGACTGTTTCTTATGGGGCTGCTCGGAGATTGAAGTAATAATATTTTATTTCACTCAGTAAAATGACAATGAGATGTTAATATATTTTCAAGATTAAGTAATGGCATATTTGCAGTTAATGAATTGACTTAATCAAATGAAAATATGTTATAATAAAATAGAGTTAATGACACTAATTAGCATGCAGGATTTGTGGTGGGAGCGTTTGTCTAAGGCTGCAATAGTCCATAACTGATTATTTAACCCCATTGGGGGTAAACAATTAAAATAGCAGCTGTGATGTTAAAACTTCATTAGTATTTTACTGATTGAGGGGCCGGCGGTGACACCAGCCTCGTAGTGCGCTTGTTATACATACACATTACCCTCTGGGTGTTATAGTATTCCCTCACTGATTAGTGGTAATTGATGACAAAATGTGTATTATATTGATTATCCAAGTTATGGAAGTTTTCCTTTACTGCCAGTTAGTGGCTGTAGGTTATACGTATATGCAGTGCCGGTCAGTGACTGTATGTTTATGGTCAGTGGGCACTGTGCTGGTTGTCAGTCACTGTCTGTATGTGCGGTGATTCTCATTATTTGTTTCTATAAATTGTACTGCATTTTTGTTGTATGTGCTGCCAGTGCCGGATCTACCTTTCTGGAGCCCCTAGGCAGTGAAGTGGAGGAGCCCCTGCAAGTGAGTGCACATGGTATGCACACACCCATTGTTCTCACAGGGAAGCGCCTCTAGGCAGCTGCCTAGTTGGCCTCATGAGTAATCTGGCCATGTGTGCTGCACTATCTAGTAATTAGCTGCATATATTTGTTGTACTGCTGAATGATTTGTGTTGTGAGGTCAATGATTGCTGTGTGTACTCTGCTGGTCATTGGCTACCTCTGTGTTGTGTGCTGCTCAGTGTGTGTATATAATCACTATAATGGTCAGTGCCCACTTCTGTCTGCTGTGCTGACCAGTGAATGACTCTGTGTGAGTTGAACTGGGCAGTCGCTGTGTATGTTGTGCTAATCAGTTTCAGTACACTTTATGTACATTAATATTATTTATTTAATAACATTAATTATTTATTAATATTATTTATTACATTTAAGTATAACATAAGCACCAAGAAAAATTAGCAGTTGACTCAATTAAACAATGAAAATACCGTATTTGCCAGCGTATAAGGCGACTGGGTGTATAAGACGACCCCCCAACATTACCACTCTATAGTTTGTTACGCAACCGCAGCGCCTCCGGCCTGCCCCTGCAACGCGACCGCATCGCCTCCAGCCCGCCACTCCTCATCCTCAACCTCCCTCCTCATCCTCAACCTCCCTCCTCATCCTCAACCTCGCTCCTCATCCTCAACCTCCCTCCTCATCCTCAACCTCCCTCCTCAACCTCAACCCCCCTCCTCATCCTCAACCTCCCTCCTCATCCTCAACCTCCCTCCTCAACCTCAACCCCCCTCCTCATCCTCAACCCCCCTTCTCATTCTAAACCCCCTCCTCAGCTCCCCTCCTCAAACTCAACCCCCCTCCTCAACCCCCCTCCTCAACTCCCCATCCTCAACCCCCCATCCTCATCCTCAACCCCCCTCATCCTCAACTCCTCCCATCCACATCCTCAACCACCCCATCCTAAACCACCCCCTCCTCAACCTCAACCACCCTCCTCATCCTCAACCTCCCTCCTCATCCTCCTTCCTCATCCTCAACCTCCCTCCTCATCCTTAACCTCCCTCCTCAACCTCAACCCCCCTCCTCATCCTCAACCTCCCTCCTCATCCTCAACCCCGCTCCTCATCCTCAACCTCCCTCCTCATCCTCAACCTCCCTCCTCAACCTCAACCCCCCTCCTCATCCTCAACCTCCCTCCTCATCCTCAACCTCCCTCCTCAACCTCCCTCCTCACCCCCCTCCTCATCCTCAACCCCCCTCCTCATTCTAAACCCCCTCCTCAACCTCTCTCCTCAGCTCCCCTCCTCAAACTCAACCCCCCTCCTCAACCCCCCTCCTCAACTCCCCATCCTCAACCCCCCCATCCTCATCCTCAACCCCCCTCATCCTCAACTCCTCCCATCCACATCCTCAACCACCCCATCCTAAACCACCCCCTCCTCAACCTCAACCCCCCTCCTCATCCTCAACCTCCCTCCTCATCCTCCCTCCTCATCCTCAACCTCCCTCCTCATCCTAAACCCCCCTCCTCACTTTACCCCTCTAAATACCTCCCCCTCTCCCCTTCCCCTCACTTACCTTCTTCAGCTTCTCCTCCGGCCTCGGCTCCATCCTGCGTCGGCACCCGGTATATGCTAATGACGTGACGTCACATGCGCGCCACGTCATTAGCATATACCGGGTGCCGACGCAGGAAGGAGCGGAGGCCGGAGGAGAAGCTGCAGATGAAGGTAAGTGAGGGGAAAGGGGAAGGTATTTAGAGGGGTAAAGTGAGGAGGGGGGGGGGGGGATTAGAATGAGGAGGGGGGGTTGAGGAGGAGGAGGGGGGAGGCACAAGCTCTGCCCAGACAAAGTGCATCCGGCGTATAAGACGACCCCCCCCCCCCCCCCGACTTAGAGGCATGTTTTTCAGGACAAAAATGTCGTCTTATACTCCGGCAAATACGGTAATTATAAAATTGGTTTATCTTGGCAATTAGCATTGCTGATTAACCCGTTCAATATCTTTTGTTTAATTATTAACTTTCTTGACCAGGATATGTTTAAAACAGCAGACTTTAAACATTTCTAGATTATTGCATGAATACAACTTGCTAGAAAAGCAGCTTTACAGCAACGGGCAGGACCTCCCACTGGCAAGTTCTGATTTTGTTGTGTTAGCCACAGCCAATCGGTCTAGACAAGTTGGCTGCTGGTGAGCAGCACACAGGCCTGGATTTTAGGATGTGTACAGGCAAGACTATCGCTTCTTCAGTCATCCTGACTGACTCACTTGTGCACAGAAAGAAATCCTCCAATCCCGGCCTGTGTGCGGCCTTCCAGGATTGAACTTGCCCACCCCTGATCTAGACCCTAGAATAGTGGTGGACCATTTTGTCGTACAAGGGCAGCCAACAGTCCAGGATTTCAGTATCTCTCTGCATGAGCCCAGGTGAAACAATCAGAATGAAACCGAGTAACCCAGGTGAGCTGAAGCAGAGAGAAATGGATTACGGAGAGATCGTCAAAACCTGGACTGTTTTCGACTCCACAACTGCTCTAAAGGACATACATTGGCTGCCCATAGAGCTCCATTACTTAGCTGGAGCAATAGTACTCTAAACATCCAGATGGAAGGCCTACGACATTGTTCTAGACCAATATGCAAGCTCTGTGCCATATTTAGTTAATCTCTACATTGTAAGAGACATTTTAAGTCATTTGTTAGGACAGTCTAGGTCAGCGGTTCCCAAACCTCTCCTCAGGACCCATCAGACAGGCCATGATCTCAGTTTAACACTATTTGAATACAGATGAGGCTATTAGAGTCTGTTGAATGTTAATTATTCCTCCTGTGTTCACACAGTGTTAAATCAAAATCATGGCCTGTCTGGTGGGTCTTGTGGAGAGATTTTGGAACCATTTGTTATAGGTTATTTTATTACATTATTTAAAATAGATGTGTACCAGAATCCACCATTGGCTTTTTGCACCCGGCAGCTGTTAGCATTTACCCCGGGGAGGGGGGGGTCTACCACCTGTAAAAGCATTGTAATGCACCAGGGCCCTTTTGTGGGCTTCTTAAGGAGATCCAGGCGAGTTCATTGCTGGTTCTTGTTCTCTGCCTCCCCTTTTGGCGCCTCTTTTTTGCCTGGGTGGGGAATCCCGAATGACGTCACGTCATTGCACCGGGGCCTCTGCCTCTGATCCAACAAACTGCTTCTCCCATTTCCTGTATTAACACCACATTAATATGTGAATATTTATAAACTGTTTTATTTGTCGTCCTGTATTACATTGTACATTGCGTAGGGTCAGCCAACGAACACACTCAAGGCCACCAGGGCCCTCCAGTAGCTCCGAGCCAAGCTGTTTCTCACTGAGGTGACTCCAAGCTAGATAAACCCCGGTGCTATTTATCACACAGTATAAAGTGCTACCCACTGCTGTGGCAATTACAGTAAATGACTACTAAATGAATAGCACGTTACAGAGCAGACGTTTGAATAAGGGTTATTCGCCCTTTGTTACCTGGAGCAGTGTAATGAGCTCTGTAAGTTGGAGAATCATAGCCTTGTGGATGCCAAGCTCCGACGTGGCAGAGCTGACATAATACCTGGCTTCTTATCAGTATCTCTGTACATGACATACTAAAACAAGCTATTATTATTATTATTATTATTATTATTATTATTATTATTATTATACTTTATTTGTAACGTACCAACATATTCCGTAGCGCTATTCATGGGTTAAGTGCAAGGAAAAAAATACATTTACACATTGAAAATGTCTTTGAGCTTACAATCAAACGTACATAGATTGTCAGCTCTGAAGACCGTGCCTAGAATGGAGGTAAAAGGGTAAATGTCCCTTGAATTGTCAATGTAATCCAGAAATTTGAGTTTGCATTTAAATGATTGTGGTTAAACATTACATTTTAATGCAAAATTATTTATCTATAAGTTAAGGTTAAGATAAATTACAGGAAACAGAGAGGCAGTGAGTCTTATGGGTGTAATAAGTTGTACTTTAAAGGGTTATGGATTTATAAGTATATAATATCCCTGTGTATCTATTTACTTTTATGTAGTTTTTTATAAATTAAGAAATGCTTATAAGCTCTGTTTTTAATGCCTAAAATCAAACAAATAGTCTGTGTATGGGTCTGACCTCTGCAGCTCCTAAAGACACAGACTCTGTAGAGCACAGGTGAAAAGATACAGCAGCAGGGGAGTCATAGGAAGCCCTCAAGAGGGGGGCTGAAGGAGACCAGGGGGACATGGGGATAAGGGCCTGGAATCAGGGACGTATTTACCTTTTTGGAGCCCCTAGGCAGTGAAGTGGAGGAGCCCCAGTGAGTGAGTATGCAAGGTATGCATGGACTCGTTTTTGCCTTTTCTTGTGTGTAAGTTCCCTTTCCTGTTGTAACTGTGTAGTAGATAGTCTATGAACTGCAACATTTCATTTTCTAAGCCAGGAACCATTTTTTTCAAGAAGTGGCGTCCCTCACAAGGAAGCACCCCTTGGCGGCTGCCTAGTTGGCCTAATGGATAATCCAGCATTGCCGGAATGAGGGGGACTGAGGAAGGACTTTACGCTACAAAAATAAAAAAATAGAATATTAAAATGGATATCAAAAATATTAGTATAAAAATGGATAAAAATTTAAAGTGCATTGGGCCCTGCTGAGAGGAGGGCCCTGGTGCATTAGAAAACAAGAATGGTGGACTGCATATAATTGTGTAAATATGTAATACATTTAAAGGTTCTTTAACATAGTATAATAAACATAGGACAATAAAAATGGCAGGCTACACTGTCCCTTTAACCCACTTTATAGCAGTTACAGTAACTAGATTGCTCTACATACTAAGGGAAATCTGCTACGTCTGCATTATAAGAAGCGCACTCTTGTGTTTCAAGATTTCTCCTCAAGACGCAGTCACTTTTTCTTCATTAATAAGTATTACAGTTTGGTCTTGAAGATGGAATAGATTTGCAGTCATCTTTGTATATTAATTATTGATAAATGGAGCCCCGCGCGGCGGTGATGGGCCCGGCTGTGATTAAATCCAGACAGCCTTTCATTTTATATCCCCCACCGTAACGGGGATGGCGTCCAGTTTAATAAAAGTACTCCTTCAAAAGAGATGAGATTAGAGAGCAGGGAGGGAAATTAGCGCAGAGGATGCAGTTTATTAGAGTGTTGAGAGGAGCTGATTGGCTGGGAGCCGGGGGGAGGGAATGAGAAACAACAGCATATTTTCTTAACCCATTATTGCTGAAACTAGTCATTGATTTTTTTTTATTTCATATCAGTATTTATTTTCTCATTCCCTCCCTCCCCAAGAATCTGTTCCATCCGTTCCTTCTCCCATAGTTGCTCGCCTTACTGCCTGCACAAAGCTTCTCTGCCTGCAGCACATCTCTAAGATGTTCACCCTTCACTTTCTAGTGACATAGTCTATGGGGTGCAGCCAAGGGGGACCATGGGGCGATACACTACAGAAATATTCTATCTTGACATAGCACCCAGTCCCTCTCAACATCCACCTCCACACAGCACCCATCCTTCTTAGCATCCATCCCTACATAGCACCCAGTCCTTGCCAGCATCCATCCTCTCTCAACACCCACCTCACATTGCACCCATCCCTATCTCCTTTACTCCTCCTCCTCCTCACAAAATCCATAGGACCCTTTCCTTTGTTGTCATCAAGACCTTGCTCTTGCAACTCTTCCCTGATACACAGCTTGCAGAACTGCCCGCACTGCCACCTCTTGGAGCTTCAGTAGAAATGCTTTTTTGATAAGCAGGCACAGAGCAGTTTCTGGCCAAGGTGATGTACGGCCAAGGAGTTGGGCCCCTATACTGCAGAAAAAAAAGAAATGCAAAAAAAAGAAATTACACAGCACCGGGCCCACCCATAGGAGGGCCCCAGTGCATTGCACCACCTGAACCACTGGTAGCTTCACCTCTGCTGCTGCCTAGAGAATTGCAGGTGCATGTTTTGTCTTGTTTTTATAGTTCTAATTCCAAGATGGTCAGGATTGAATGGAAGACAAAGTCTTGATAGCTAGTTTAACACTCCCCTATGCTGTAATAATGAGTCCAAGATAAGTATAATGCAGGGCATGCTCTATTTCTTTAGTTTACGTTTTTGTTTTTTGTTTTCCTTTTCTGGAAGATAATTTATTTTTATTTTTTAAGTTTCACTTGCAGGGCCCAGGACTCACAATAAACTTGTAATAGGATTAATTACTCTTGTGGCTGGATTTCCACCTCCAGCTCCCCTAGGCACAGAAACATCCTCTCTTGTAACTCTCTTGTTCCAGGTGTTCACCCCCTAGTGGTGAGCCTGTGAACTGCATTATTTCCTTTATTTATGCCAAGGAATATTTTGAAGTGTGAAATGAGGCGCCCATCACACGATAGCGCCCCAAGGCGGCTGCCTAGTTGGCCTAATGAGAAATCCAGCCATGCTTGCAAGCCCTCAACTTCTGGAGAGGCCGATCATCTATATAGAGCAAGCTCTGAACGTTGACTGTAGAATTGTTCAGCATTTTGGGCCGGCCATTGATGTAGAGACTAAATATGGTGGTACCGGGACTTCATCCATGCCTGACACTTTTCTGGTGGATGATTTGTTGTTTATTTTTACTTTACTTTATGGCACTGACATATACATAGTTTTATGTAGATAACAGGTCTAGCTATGAATATGTGGTCAGTGGTTCTGTGTTCTGGTGGATCCCGATCTTACTCCTATGTTATTGTCAGTGAGGAACTTCAGGACTCAGATGAGTGGAAGGTGCTACGGTTGCCTACGCAGGGTGCTGTCTCTTTAGTTGTATCTTCTTTGTGGTATTACAAAAGAGAAATCTCCTAAAGCATATCAAACTGTACCTGTCCCTAAGGGCAGGCCAGAACCAAAATGCCCGGCAAGTCCTCTCTGCAGACCAAGTTTTACATTCATACTTCTTGTTCTCATCAGTGTAAAGCTACAGATCTCCCTAAGCATAGCAAGCAAGGGGCTTATGCCTGGGTTACCATATAACGTTTAAGGGGATATGGAAGGTGTCTGGGTTACCCACCTATATAACATATCTGTGTACCTATTTACTTTTATGTCTTTTATTTTTCGATTCTGGATCACTACCTTGTTGTGGTAATGGGGCTTGTGTACCACGATGAAGCTGTGAGCTATACCATGTAGGGTCACCCAAGATATGCAGGTCATAGCAGAGAGGTCAGACCAATTGTGGTCTACTGGAGAAGGAACTGGCAACCCACTCCAGTATTCTTGCCATGAAAACCTTATGGATTAGCACACCGAGATGTGCCTGGTGTGGTGCTGTCCATGGGGTCACAGAGAGTCGGACATGACTGAACAACTAAACACACACTTTATTAACTCTGTTTTTAACGGCCTAGCCAATGAGCTGTGCGGACTTCTGTCCTAGCCAATTAGCTGTCAGTATCATGGCTGCCACCTGAGCAGCTTTATCTCAGCCTGTGAGGAGGATACAGATACATTGCTGTATCTGCCTCTGATTGGCCACAAATAATTATGAATTTTGTGCTAAGTTTGCTTGGATTTTCAGGGGCGTTCCTTCTCAAAATCAACTATAGAAATGTTGCAAACTTTCAGGTAAGTTTATTAATCCTTTTTTTGCACTTTTTTCATGCAATTTTTTTTTCTCATACACTACGGATTCTTCAGAATCCAGGAAACTTCCATATACCTTTAACAACGCAGACTGCGCCACTTGTCTGTACCAGGGCCCTTCTGTAAAGTCCGGTATTTTCCTTTTATTTTCTAATGCAGCAGTAATTGCAGTAAACATCAGTTCCAGCCATTTGTACTGAGCACCTCCAGGCGTATTCACTCTGTACCAGGGTTTGAAGGGGACCTTGTTCCCGTTGACCTTCCATTGTATCTTTCATTGCGCCGCTGTGCGCTGGTTCATGTTGAGAACATAATTGTCTTGCAAAGAATTAAAGGAATGGGAGCAGTAACACAGCTCTGCGATGGCGGCTTCAGCAGTGAACCAATCACACCCGCTTCCAAATGTACCATTTGGCTCCTAATGAAAAGGGATTAAAAAAAAAAAAAAAGTGCCATAATTGAGGTGGAACAATATCTGCTGAAATGAATGAACAAAAAAAAAAACGACATTTAATGGGGTATTTGTGCGCGCTTGTTCATTCAGTAAATGCAGCTGAAGGATTCGGAAAGCGGAGTTTAACAGACAATGGCAAAGTCAATTTTCTCCCCTTGTGCAGTAATTAACCTTTCAAATAATCTCCTTCGTGGGTCGAGTGACGGCCGTCTTGTACTTATTGTCCCTGGTCCTTGAGACACAGGACTGATATACAGACAGGACGGCGCGGAGTCCAGTGATCCTATCAGGGTCCTATTTCTATTACAATGGAAGGATTTGCCCCACTATCTTTTTGCATTTAATTCTAGTGTCTAACATATCAGTATGTAAATGAGGGCGTTCTCTACGTTTATTCCCTATATAAAGTTTTATTGTAGTTTTTGATTTTTCCTTTACTTTTACAGGAATTTTAAAGCTCTATGTGTCTTTGTGAATATATATATATATATACATTGGTGTTCGCACATCTAAAATCAGTTAAAAAGGTTATTTCATGCTCAGAATTCCGAGAAATACAGTTATTCCACTGCATTCTGGGAACCTAGGCAGGAATATGCAAATGTGCCCACAAAGGCTTCACTCTTAATCTAATATAATTTTGAACATGACTTCCTTATGCTTGCTGTATTACACAGCTTTAAGCAAAGCCCAGGATGTATTATACGCAAGCCAGGAAACCTACCCACGGATAGCACTGTTTCAAGGTTACTGCCTCTCATCAGTGTGGGGCTGGTTCCTAGCTTGTGTAGTAGATTTTGTGAGGGGGTAGTTTACCACAACAATCATTTAATTTATGGCGGGGCAAATGAGTCACATTGTTATGACTAATATCTTGAATAACGCAGGCAGCAGTTGAGTTAATAAGATATATATATATATATGCTGGCTCCGCCACTGGTGAGACACAGGACTGATATACAGCCAGGACGCGCGGAGTCTCCAGTGATCTTATCAGGGTCCTATTTTTATTACAATCGAAGGATTTGCCCCACTATCTTATTTGCATTTCAGTTTAATGTCTAACATATCATTATGTAAATGAGGGCGTTATCTAAGTTTATTCTCTATATAAAGTTTTATTGGAGTTGATAGTCTAATTGTTCCTTTACTTTGTAGTTATATACTTACTACTAATGTATAATGCAGTTTGGGTTATGGTATCAGTGTTTTTAAAGTTTGCCTGCTGCTCCCGGTCACAGCACAAAGCCTACACTGACAGAGCAGTCCTTTCAATAAATCTGAATAGAGATTTTATCTGCATGCAAGCTTATCATTTTATGTTCGTTCTGCTGTCAAGTGGCAGTCATTAAATAAAACTGAATAGAGATCATATTTGAATCCATACCTTCTTCCAGGTTTAGAACCCTATTAAGAACAAAGACAATTGTCTATTATCTTTAACCCAAGATTGAATGCAGAAGTGTCTAAAGATTTTCGTTATTTACTTTACAAAATTGTAAAAACAAAATTGTACATTTTAAAGGGATATGGAAGGTGTTACTGGGTATATAATATCCCTGTGTATCTATTTACTGACATGTACCTTATTTTATTAAAAAGTGCTTATAAGCTCTATTTTTACTGCCTAGAATCTGTGTATGGGTCTGTCCACTGCAGCGTGTATGCAGGCACAGACTCTGTAGAGCGGCATGTGCAGTCCTAATCTATCACAGACCATATCTCATCAGCATGTTGCAGAATGTTGTTGAGAGCCAGTTACTGATTGGTTAGCATGAGACACTGCCCCGCAAGTACATCAGAGTCTGTGTCTTCATGAGCTGCAGAGGGCAGACCCGTACAGGGACTATTTTTAGATTTTTCGCAGTAGAGATAGAGCTTATAAGAACTTCTGAATTAAATAAAGTACATGTCAGTAAATAGATACCCAGGAATATTATTATATACCTTCCATATCCCTTTATGTCAAGCTCTTCATCAGAGCATACTATAAATGTGACAATAAATAAGTGTAATAATTGGGTGGCTTGTTGTACAAAGCCTCTCCTGGCTACTCAGCTCATCCACCTCCTGCTGACCAGCACTAATTGTGCTGATATTACACTGTTATGGCATCTGGTTGGAGGATGTAGGTGAACTCTGAGCAGTGACGATCTGTGAACTGGAACCTTATTTGTATCATTAATATAATAGACCTATAAGAAATGCCGGCCACAGCACAAGGGTCACAAGCCAAATAGCCCCGACCATCAGGGGCAGCAGCAATATTTATTTTAATTATGTGAAGTGCCTGAAAATGCTGGGATTTGTCACAAATATTTCCTACTAGCTTATGTTAAAGGGTCAATAAAAAATGCTATCTATGGGCCTCATTAAATTGCGATTTGGCCAATTGAATAGGGCTCTATATAGGCACATATCATATGTTTTCACAGTTTTTAGTTACTGAAGACCTTGCTTTTGGATAAAAGTTCACTAACTAAAAACTTCTGTAAAAAAATATGCTATGTGCTTATATAGAGCCCTATTCAATTGGCCAAATCGCAATTGAATTAGACTCTATCTATCTATCTATCTATCTATCTATCTATCTATCTATCTATCTATCTATCTATCTATCTCTATGTCTATCTATCTATCTATCTATCTATCTATCTATCTATCTATCTATGTGTCTTTCAATCTATCTATCTATCTATCTATCTATCTATCTATCTATCTATCTATCTATCTATCTGTCTGTCTGTCTATCTGTCTGTCTGTCTATCTATCTGTCTGTCTGTCTATCTATCTATCTATCTATCTATCTATCTATCTATCTGTCTGTCTGTCTGTCTATCTATCTGTCTGTCTGTCTATCTATCTATCTATCTATCTATCTATCTATCTATCTATCTGTCTGTCTGTCTGTCTGTCTCTATCTATCTATCTATCTATCTATCTATCTATATTTTAGTCTATCTGTCTATCTATCTATCTATCTATCTATCTATCTATCTATCTATCTATCTATCTGTCTGTCTGTCTGTCTGTCTGTCTGTCTATCTATCTATCTATCTATCTATCTATATATATATATATATATATCTGTCTGTCTGTCTATCTATCTATCTATCTATCTATCTATCTATCTATCTATCTATCTATCTATCTGTCTGTCTATCTTTCTGTCTATCTTTCTGTCTGTCTATCTATCTATCTATCTATCTATCTATCTATCTATCTATCTATCTGTCTGTCTATCTATCTATCTATCTATCTATCTATCTATCTATCTATCTATCTATATATATATATATATATCTGTCTGTCTGTCTGTCTGTCTATCTATCTATCTATCTATCTATCTATCTATCTATCTGTCTGTCTGTCTGTCTGTCTGTCTGTCTGTCTATCTATCTGTCTGTCTGTCTGTCTATCTATCTATCTATCTATCTATCTATCTATCTATCTATCTATCTATCTATGTGTCTATCTATCTATCTGTTTGTCTATCTATCTATCTATCTATCTTTAATAGCAGCAGACATTTCCCTTTGTTGATAACATGACCTGAGAGTAATGGGGCAGGACACTTCTATCCAGTTAAGTTGAAATGCTGCCACTGTAAATGGCCACTCAACAATAGAACTGAATAGAGAAGCAAGTCCAGGTAATCCTCCCCCTAAGTCAACAAGTAAATTATCCAAAATACAATCAGCCAAAATAAAATGTTATCTAGAAATGCTTTTATGCTCCTGGCTCCTCATGTTGTGTTATATACAGCCCTGCTTTACATTAACCTTCCGCCATATTTATTGCTAAGTTTATGTGTAGATGAAATAAACTCAGATTGCTGGTCGTTACTGGGCCTGACCTAATGTCCTTTTCTTCTTTCCCTAGGTAAGTCGTTTCATGTTTGGATTGTTACTGCCATGTACAGGGGACTGAGCGGTGGTAAGTGACCATATACCGTGCCTTTGTCTGGTTGCTGTGGATTCAAGTTGTTTAAGTAATAAATGATGAGACTGGACTTCTTAAGACTTTCTAGTGGTGCTTATAGTAACACCATATTCTGATGGTAATGAGTATAAGTATGTAGTTCCTTATATCAGCTGACCAGCACACGCTAACGACATGTGAGATATGTATGACATGTTTTGATAGTTCATATAACTAATGTGCCAATGAAAGTGTCCTTACCTGCCCCCCACATCCCCTTGAAGGCTACTCCACTTACATACTACACTTTCCTTAAAAAGATTTGGAAGGTCCCTGGATGTTACTAGGTATGTAATATCCCTGTGAATCAATTTACCCTGTATAGGTCTGCCCTTTGCAGTTCATGAAGACACAGATTCTGCTGTACTTGTTGTGCTATATTTCATACTAACCAATCAGTGGCAGTCTTTTAGTAACATTCTGCAACATGCTGCTGAGACGTGGTCCTTGATAGGCTAGGACACTACACTGCACATCTAGCCCTACAAAGTTTGTATATGTAAATGCTGCAGAGGGCAGACCCATACAGGGACTATTTGTTTGATTTTAGGCAGTAAAAACAGAGCTCATAAACACTGCTTAATATATAAATTAAATTATAGTAAATAGATACACAGGATATTATATACCTAGTAACATCCAGGAACCTTCTATATACCTTAGATTTACACGGACTGAGAAAGTGTCAGGCACAGACAGCCCAGACAAGAAAATGGAACACTAGAGTAAAGAACGATTGCATGTAAAAGTTAAAACAGTTCATACAAAGTTATATATATGTATGTATGTGTATATATATATATGTATATATATTATAAGTAAGCCACACACACATATATATATATATATATATATATATATACACACTCGGAACACAAATGACCGCGTTGGTTCTTTAAAGCTTTGACAAATAATATTATATCTGGCAAGAAATGGCAGCGTTAGTAATATCTGTCATTTTCTGATTATCGTGTTATATTGCGCAGCCAGTGTTTTTATATTGTAAATATTGAGTGCTGAATAAATGCTGCAAGTTTATAGAATTTTCAGTGAAATTATCATTTTTTATTACCATAAGTTTTATGATCCCTGTTGGCTTTAAAGTCTTGTTCTACAAGTGATTTCTTCATTATTGATTTGCTGCTTTGCGGTGTCTTGTATACTAAAGAATTAGAGCAATTACATTGTTTATTATTTGTTTACATGAATATCTATTATGGGACGGACAGGGACCAGGGAATGCTGGGATACATTCAGCATATTGGGCCCCTGTAATGGCTCATAAGTACAAAATGATGTATAAATCAGTGCAGAACTTTTACAAAAAAAAACATAAAAAAAAAAATCATACAAATAGTCCCTGTATGGGTCTGCCCACTGCAGCATATGTAGACACAGCCTAGGAGGGACCATGTCTCAGCAGCATGCTGCAGAGAGATGGTCACTAATTGGTTAGCATGAGACACTGCACAGAAAGTAATACCGACTCTGTATCTTTATGAGCTGCTGAGGGCAGACCGATACAGGCTCTATTTATTTAATTTTTGGCAGTAAAAAACAGAGCTTATTAGCATCTCTTAATAAAATAAAGTACAAAAATGTAAACATATACATATGTATGTCTATATCCTGCCCCATTCTGATGATAGGCAGTAACCGTGTCTGTGGGTAGGATTCCCAGCTTGTGTATAATCCAACCCTGGCTTTGCATAAAAGCTGTGTAATGCAGCAGGCATAAACTTAAAGAAAGCCATGTTTAAAATGGTAATGGATTGAAAAACGATGCATTTGTGGGCACATTTGCATATCCCAGCTCAGCTTCCCAGAATGCAGTGTAATAAATGTATTTCTTGGAATTCTGAGAAGGAAGCAGGTTTTTAACTTGTTTTGGACATTCAAATGTGAACACAAATGTACTATATATATATATATATATATATATATATATATATATATATATATATATATATCGAAGAAGGATAGTACATTTCTAAGCCCATCTGAAAGTCTAAAAATAACTTATTACCTGCTCAGGTTTCCCAGGAGTACAGCCATCATACCCCATTCTGGTGGGACTGGGTGGGGACATGCAGATGAGATATAATGTACTTTACTCTTTGAATCCAGATTACCATTTTATACATGACTCCTTTGAAGCATATGCTCGCTGTATTACACAGCTTTTAAGCAAAGCTTAGGATTGGATTATACATATCACATAAGTATAGCGTTATCTGCAACTGTATTGGAAGTATACCATGCTATCATGTTGACATTACAGTATTAATAGTAACGCAGGATTATTATTACTGCCAGTGCAATGTATTCGCCAGGTATAATCCTATATAACGATTCTTTTGGGTATGTGCAGAGTCGCCGCCCCTTTATCTCCCTGTTGGAGATGACGATGTGATGACCTTGATTTGCATTTCCACAATGCCAGCCGAGTGTCTGAGAAAAAAAGAGAAAAAAACAAAAGTTACAACAGGAAAAGGTGCGATCATCTTCTATGGAAATAAGAGTTTTAGTTTCCATGGTAACCGGAACAGTATATAGACGGCATTATGGGTAGTTAGGCTCCCTTGTCCTACCTGCATTAATGGCGAGCCATTTAGCATTAGAACAGTGCCGGTGATTACAAAATATAGAAAATCTTTCTGTAAAAAAAGACATAAAATGACTAGATATGTGAGATCCTGGTAGGAATGACGCTCGGTGTCTGCAAGATAATGATGTTTGGATGTTGGGGGTAATTGTGGGTGATGTTTGTTACTGTATCCTCTTCATTGTACAAAGCTGGGTAGTGCATCTAATTAATGTTTATTAAATATATTTAAAAAAATCAGGATACTGGACCAGCTCTTAATTAGGGAAATATAAATAACTTAATGAAATATAATAAAATAATAAAATAACATTAGAGCTTATGCAGGCTGTAACGGAACCCATCACTGTTTTACCCTGTTTTATAGTTGTTTAATTCTTGGTTAAAATATGATCCTACTGTTATATTATATTATGTTGGTTTATGCTCTGCAGAATATTAGCCAAACTATTGCGGACCTAGGCTAATAGATAATCCTATTACAGAGACTTTAGAGATAAAGGAATCGATTGTATAAAGTGTTTTCATTCTCAGATAAGAACAAAGAAGGCTGATTTAATCCATGTCTGATTATATCAAGTTGCCAGGGAGGTGTGACTCACCTATTGTTCCCTCTATGTGGATTGTGTGGCCAACTATGGGGGATGTGGATTGCCTGTGGGAAGAGATGTGTATAAATATTTCTGCATAACAAAATAAAGTCAGTATCCATTTAACTCCCAAATTGTGTGTCGTCCAATATGGGAGGTCGGGAATAGTGAGACTGTAGTGCCTCTTGGGTATTTTACCGTATACCAGCGGAGATATTGGACTGCGTGTTCCTGCTCCGTTACACAGGCCATGAGCGTAACAACAGTAAATCTTTATTTTAGCAGACTTTGCTTGTACCTGAGAGTTTCCATGATTGGATCTTCCATTCTTCCTGCTTACTTGAAGCTTGAGGGGGTGTGTTCTTCTAGTTTTTATTATCTATTCAGTGTGGAAGAGGGAGGAAGATCTGTTGACTGGTTGGTGGATTCAGATAGGGTTTCCTCCTTCTCTTCGCTTGCTTGGTAGTATAAAGTTGCAAATAAACTTGAAAACCCCACTCTGTATCTGTACCCCAATGTTTTTAAGAGTATTTTTGTCATGCAAGCCTCCATGCACTAGCAGCATTGGGCCAATATTAAAGTTTTCACTTAGCGTGCTTTTATTTCAATTGTTTTGTTGTTGTTCAGTTGGGGCCAACGCTCCATAACCCTATGGACTGCTGATACATCTGTAAGCCACTGCGCCTCTGAGCTCCCTCAAGCTCATGTTCATTTATTCAATAATCTCATGTAACCATCTCCTGTCCCCTTCTTTGTGTGCCTTCAGTAGTTCAAAAAAAAATGCCACATCTATGATAATGGGTATATTTTATCAGCTTATTAGTATCCTTTATTTGTAGAGCGCCAACATACTCCATAGCGCTATACAGGGGTTAAGTACAAGGGGGGAAAAAATTAACACCTTGCAAAGAATGGAGGCCCTGTGTTTGAGCTTAAAATCAATTGCACATAGAGCTTGTTTCCAAAGCACCGAAACAACATTTGAAACTCACAAATTTACAGTTTAAAGCTTAAAAATAGGTGCTTTTATACAACCATTTTGCTTTTTGCTGATCTGAAGATAGGAGAAGACTCTGAGAGCAGGAGAAGATCTGGCTGCATAATGGAAATGTGGCAGCTAAAAAGGCCAGTGGTGTTAAAAGGAGTTAGGAAAACTTAATTGGTGAAAAAGGATCCTGAGGTTTGGTCATGAGGCTGAAGCTCAAATATTTTGGCCATATGACGAGAGGACAGGATTCCCTGGAGAAGACTCTGATGCTGGGAACGATTGAAGGCACAAGAAGAAGGGGAGGCCAGAGGTGGAGATGGATAGATGTGGTCATTGAAGAAATGAGCATGAACATGATGGAGCTCAGAGGGTCAGGGCATGCTGGGGAAAGACGGACATGACTAAACAACTAAACAACCACAAGGGTGTACTCATGACAGATTTATAAAATAATTTCCAAGAACCACTAACAAGTCAAATATTAGTTACTAGTCGTTTACCTGTATAAATGACGGTATAATATTACATGTGTCTCCCCCCGTTCCCTGTGTCTCTTTCCTGACCTCTCCCTCTCCTGTGTCTCTACCCCTCTCCCTTCCCTGTGACTCTTTCCCCTTTCTCTCTCTCCTGTGTCTCTTTCCCCTGTCCCTCCCCTGTGTTTCTTCTCTCCCTCTCCCTCCTCTTTGTCTATTACCCCCTCTCCTTTCCTGTGTCTCTTTCCCCCCTCTCCCTTCCCTGTGTCTCTTTCCCCCTCTCCCTTCCCTGTGACTCTTTCCCCTTTCTCCCTCTCCTGTGTCTCTTTCCCCCTGTCCCTCCCCTGTGTCTCTTCCCCCTCTCCCTCCCCTCTCCCTTCCCTGTATCTCTCCCCCCCTCTCCCATCCCTGTATCTCTTCCCCCCTCTCCCTTCCCTGTGTCTCTTTCCCCTTTCTCCCTCTCCTGTGTCTCTTTCCCCTGTCCCTCCCCTGTGTTTCTTCTCTCCCTCTCCCTCCTCTTTGTCTTTTACCCCCTCTCCTTTTCCTGTGTCTCTTTCCCCCCTCTCCCTTCCCTGTGTCTCTTTCCCCCTCTCCCTTCCCTGTGACTCTTTCCCCTTTCTCCCTCTCCTGTGTCTCTTTCCCCTGTCCCTCCCCTGTGTTTCTTCTCTCCCTCTCCCTCCCCTCTCCCTTCCCTGTATCTCTCCCCCCCTCTCCCATCCCTGTATCTCTTCCCCCCTCTCCCTTCCCTGTGTCTCTTTCCCCTTTCTCCCTCTCCTGTGTCTCTTTCCCCTGTCCCTCCCCTGTGTTTCTTCTCTCCCTCTCCCTCCTCTTTGTCTTTTACCCCCTCTTCTTTTCCTGTGTCTCTTTCTCCCCTCTCCCTTCCCTGTGTCTCTTTCCCCCTCTCCCTTCCCTGTGACTCTTTCCCCTTTCTCCCTTTCCTGTGTCTCTTTCCCCCTGTCCCTCCCCTGTGTCTCTTCCCCCTCTCCCTCCCCTCTCCCTTCCCTGTATCTCTTCCCCCCTCTCCCTTCCCTGTATCTCTTCCCCCCTCTCCCTTCCCTCTATCTCTTCCCCCTTTCCCTTCCCTGTGTCTCTTTCCTCCTTTCCCCTACCCTGTGTCTCTTTGCCCCTTTCCCCCTCTGTCTCTTTCCCACTCTCTGTCCCTTCCCCCACTCTGTTCCTTGCACGTTGGGCATGCGCGGCTAGAGCCATGCTTTGCGCACTGCGTCATGTACGGAAATCCATACAAATAGTTTGTGAAGTGCGCATGTGCTCCCCTGGAGCGTCACTCACACTACACAAACTATATTAGTGATATCCTTGCTTTAACATTGGTTAATTAAGTCCAAATTACTACATATTTATTAACCCACCTCTACTGAAGAGAGTATCTTCATCAATCCTGTTAATGGACTTACCTTAGAACATATGACCATTAATGAGCAATAACGCTAGGTATGGTTTAAACCATTTATGGTAAAGATCTAGTAGTGCTTGATGAAATCGTAAAGGAAATAAGATGAGTTATGGATATCGCCAATTTTTTACACACTAGCAATTAGCGTAAAAGGTGTTAGGTAAGGAGTGCAGCCATATTTATATGGTACCCTCTGAGCCTTTGAAGTTGCCTCTCTCCTATGGTTGGCCCGGTTACTTTGGTCGGGCGGCTGGAGACTAATCAGGGCTCTGTCAGGATGAAGAGTTTCTTTATCTGTGTCTGTCAGCAGCTAAGAAGTATATCAGAAGTCAATAAGATACCCCAGGGGTCAGGAAATGATAGAAAACATAGAATAAGAGCAGACGGTAAAAAGGGGCTTCTTTTATCAGGGAAGAATGGAAAGGCGAAACGCGTATCGCTTCAGTTTTCCTGTAATTGGGCTTAATGCAACAAATACCAGAGTTAAAGGAGAAATGTCGACCTGTTTTTAAACTTTGCTCTTTTTATTTTCAGAAATAATGAGAGGAAAAAAAGAGCAGAATAGGAAACAAATTCTAATCAGTAATAAATTGGTACCAAAATAAAAGGACTATACATGTTTATTAATTATGAAAAACACTGCAGAAATAATAGTACTGGTGATAAATAATGGAAAAAGTTATCAATAAATGCATACATATACATAATAATAAAATAAAAATAAAAAAAAGTATCTATTTATTAATCAATAGACGCAATAGAAAATAACGATAGCGATTTTTTCATCTATTTGTACCACATTTTACGTATATATCTCTTGTCTTACTGAGGTTCATCAAAGCTAAACTTCCAATTATGTTGATATTTTGTGAAATTTGAGAAAACTGAAGTTCCCTTGATATTCATATAATGTGTCATCTAAACATCATAATGACAGGAAAGTCATCTACATCCTATTGTCATTTTCGCTTTAAATCTCCCATTGACTGCTGGCATTGTATAAATTTGCCTAGGGGTTACATTAAATAAATAATTTCCCCTCTAATTATGACAGACAATGCATAAACAATCAGGTGATTTAAAACAAACAACAACAAAAAGCAATTTGATCATGAGACAAAGTTTAATTTAGATAAAATTTAATAAATATTATTTTTAGGAATGAGTCATTTCATATAACTGAAGACAAGAAAACGAGGCATGTGAACTAAGATGTGAACTAGAATATAGAGCAAATATGATAACATAGGGATAGTCCCTATCCAAGTCATCAACAACTCATTAGAAGGTTCCCTGTTTTTAATATTAAAAGCATGTCTAAATTTCCTGGATTATGAGTGCATCTGATAGAAGAGCATTAATAGTGTATAACAACATTTTTTGCATGAAAAAATACCAAGAATAAACATTTGAAACACTTACCTTGAAGTTAGCAAAATGTCATGTAATTTCTGACAAACAGCACCTCCAAACCCAGGCTAAATTTGCATAAAATTCATAATTCAATTTGGCCAATCAGGAGAAAGCAGAGGTTAGTCAAAACATTTGAATCAAACTCTGGGGTTCCTGTTTGTGCTGCAAAGCAGCCTGGGATATGTAATGTGGCATCATATTATAAGGTACTATGGCAGCAGCAGAGCACACAGCAGAGACAGGAAGCAGCAAGGAGGGTAATATCCCAGCAGTGACTTGGTGGCTGACATCAGTGCTCTCTTATTGGCTGAGGAAGACACAGCAGGTGAATATTGGTTTAAAATTGGTCCCCTAATGCTGCATGCTTATTGGGGGGATTGGGTGCCTGTGTAGACACCCTTGGGGTGTCAAAATAATCATTAGAGCAGGGGTGGGCAAGTTCGGTCCTGGAGGGCTGCATACATGCCTGGATTTGATGTTTGTTTGCATATTGATAAATATTAGACACACCCGTCGGTTGGAATGGTTACAACTGAACTCTGTTATTTTGTGTCAGGGAGGGATTCTGCTCTTATTGTTTGTTTTTCTGAAGGATTATTTGGGTTTCATAAGATTTGCATCAGAAAATTAATTGGTAGATTTTTGCTTTTAAAGAGATTTGGAAGCTTCCTGGATGTTATTAGGTATATATTATATCCATGTGTATCTATTTTTTTTTACGTACTTTATTTTACTAAGAAGTGCTTATAAGCTTTGTTTTTACTGCAGATAAACCAAACAATTAGTCCCTGCATGGGTCCGCACACTACAGTGCATGCAGACACAGACTCTGTAAGGCTGGATGTTCAGTGTAGTGTTCTAGCCTATCAGGGACCACGTCTCAGCAGCATGTTGTAGAATGTTGCTGAGAGATGGTCACTGATTGATTAGTATGAGACACCTCACACCCAGTACTACAGAGTCTGTGTCTTCATGAGCTGCAGAGGGCAGAGCAAATCAGTGAGAACAGAGCTTTTAAGCACTTAATAATAAACAAAAGTACATAAAACTAAATAGGGAGACAGGGATGTTATATTCCAAGAAAATCCAAGAACCTTCCTTTAAGCAGTGAGGTATATCAGACAGAAACAAGGTTGGATTCCAAATTTTTATTTATTTTTACATTGCACCCTTATGCAGATATTTAATTATTTAACTATTTACTATTCTTTATTTATTTAAATGAGTATCGGATAGGTTCAGGGTCCTGGATTCAATCTCATGGCATATATAACAATATTGTATTGGGATCCATAGTAGCAACATTGCTAACTTCTTCCAATGAAGCAAGTTGGATAATCAGGAGCCTACTGACCTTGTCTGTCTAGATTTTATTGAGATTTTTATTAGGCGAGCCTGGCTTATACACTGAGCCCTGTTATGGCATTGATAAGTAATAAAAAAGATGCATGGCAAATTAGTTGAAAGGTAGACGACATGGGTTATTGTAGAAAGACAGAATTCTGAGCAGAGAGGAGTAATTATTGAATTCCTAACGGGTTTGTGCCGGGATCTGTAATTCCCAATATAGCCACAAATGGTCTTAATGTATTAAAATCTGTCAAATTGCTTATATTTGCTGATAATGCAAATTCGGTGTTAACTCCAGACACATCACCAGGACGGGACGAGTTTAATAGAGTCGTACATGCATTAGGTCTCATTAGACAAATGAAAGCTGAAGTTTCTAATGGGAAATTGCAATGTATGCAGCAGTGGTTATGAGCAGCAAATGAAGAATTAAAGGGGTACTGTAGTCTTATATTTATATGCAGTGGCGGGGCTAGTGAATGGAGGACCCCAGGGAAAAGAAAAATATTGTGTTGACCTCCCTCCAGTGCAATATATATAATTAAAAAATATATAAATAAATATGTAAATATGTGTGTATATATATATATATATATATATATATATATATATATAAATAAATATATATATATATATATATTATTATAGTTATCTGTAGTGTACTGGACCCCCAAGCCCTTTCAGCACACCATTCACCCTCCTCCCGTTTTACGGTGGGCTTCTTAGAAAGTACCCGGGTGCAATCCATTGGTGGTTCTGTGGTATCCTTTCACTACCTGCACATCTTCGCTCCATGGCAGGGAATTCAGAATAACGTTACATAATTTGGGATTCCCTGCCTCGGCAAGAAGACTCACTGGCAGGGGAAGGGTACCGCTGAACTACCAATTTATTTATTGCACCCAGATACTGGGGGGTTCAACTAAACTACAGGGAAAAAACAGTTTAAATACAAGAAAATAAATAAATTTAGGCTCTGGGCCGCCCCCAGAGGAGGGCCCTCGTACACCCCTGATAATATGCACCTTATTAATATTAAAACAAATGTAAAAAGTAAATACAAGCTTGTAATGCATTATTATTGGTATACTTCATTAGAGAGCAGAATTGTGTAATGGAAATTATTTATTGAAAGTGCTGGCAGTAAGGTATGCCAGTGCCAGTAAGATATGCTAGTGCCAGTAAGGTATGCCAGTGCCAGTAAGGTATGCTATGTTTAAAAAGAAACAACTGAATCCCTCCCCGGTTTCGCCATTTAACTAATTAAAAGTAGATAAACTAAAATAGCATTCGGGACAACATAATTGCATAGAATTGTTGGAAATAAAAGACTCCAGAAACTCACAGAAGGACCAATGTAATTTCGGAAAAAATTCACATGTTTGTGAAAAATGGAACAGACTTATAACATTAGCAGTTATGTAAGTCATAGTGAAAATGTACCTAAGAGCTTCCATCATGGCTATCCTCAACACTTTCTGCTGACTTGGAACCTGGGGGACATTTGCTCTACTATCTGGATTCTAATAAGACATCAGCACAGGTCATCTTCTCCCTTTCTCTCATAGGCTTAGTAGACTCAGCTTGCAAGAACCCTTGCAAGTCCTGCTTCTGTACTCTATAACTGCCTCCTTCTGCCTAGAAAAAGATGTATGATGATCATGGCAGCCTCCATACACTAGCACAGTCTCCTAATATGCAGATATTCTCTGAAGATGCTTTATTACGCATGGTTACCCAGCTGCTAATGTTCTTTATTGTTACTTCCTTCACAAACATTTGACGTTTTCCCAAACTCCAGTGCTTCATTAATGTGGCTCTTTTCCATGCAGTTGTGTTTGAAATACTGATTTGCTTTGGATCTAACTGGTTATCGGCAGAGAGAGTGCGACAGAGATTGCCTTAAAGATTAAAATAAATATATTAACAAGCTCTACTATAGTCTTTACTCCAAAATAGATTATTCTTGTCTCTTTCAAACTGCCTAGGCCTATGGCCTCATATTTTCAGGGGGCAGCAGACTGTCTGAAGATGCAGTGCAGTAGATGACATGTATTTGTATGTCTATAAGATAAATATGCCCATGCTCTAGACTGATTGGCTACAGCTGACAGTGCTGTAAAGCTGAATTTCCAAAGAAAGTTTTTTTTTTATCATTGGCCATAATAAATTATATTTATAAATTTTTTTGTAAGTAGCCATTACCTTGAATGCTAATACAGAGTGTCCACATCTCCTTCCATGCTGTGTGTGACAAGTCATCTCGTTAATAACTAATTTCTATATATCAATATCATTCAACATGTCCTCTGTCTTATTCCGGACTTATTATGCACAGATATAATTGAAGGTCACCTGTCCGATATTCAATTAGACTTGTTATTTCTTGTGTACTGAGCTCTCAGCCCAATGTGCTGGAGATCAGAGAGTCTGACGTGACCTTCAGGAACAGCTATATTAGAGATTGAGAGACCCCCGCACTGATAGCAGGGGGGTCTCGCAATGTAACCCGTTCACTGACACGCAAAATACTGTTATTTTATTATGCTTGTAGAGTTCGAACATTTACTTTTTTATATATTATCTGTCCGTCTGTCTTATGGATATCTCTCTGTCTATTTTATCTATCTTATTTATTTCTCTATATTATATATATATATATATTTTTTTTTTTGTGGTGGGTTCCTCTTAGAGAGGAGACTGAATGTGGCCGAATGCTACCAAAAATCTAGCCTGCCTAGACGACCAGATGGAAAGGACCTAAATTGTAAATAAATTAGTCAGTTTAGGACCAATGGAAAGCGGGGAGCTCGAAGTGAGGTGATGAAGAAGCCAAAATATGATGTGGGCTGCTTAGCTGAAGGCTGATAGGATTATTTTCTTAGTGAAAAATGGGCAAATGATCAAGAAAAATAGGTGATGAAGGCTGATTTAGGACTAATGGAAATCTGGAGGCTGGAAGCAAAGTGATGGTGCGAGACAAAATATGAAGTGAGAGCTTGCAGAAGACGGACAAGCTTGTTTTTTTAGTAATAAAAGGGCAAAAATACAGAGGAAAATCTTAGCAAAGTCGATTTAGGACTCGTGGGTAGCTGGCAGCTCGATGCAAAGTGATGATTGAACCTGTGAAAGAATGCCATGTAAGGGAGAGGGGCGGGGTGATGGTGACAAGGGGTGTGTCCTTGGACATGGGCAAGGACACTGATTGGCCAGAACGATTGGGTGGAGTCTGAGAAGGCTGATGTGGGACTGTTATTTAGAAAATTTGGGCCGAATCTCAGTGTGTGGGCGCCAGTGCCAAAAAGTGGAACCTTGGACATGGGCAAGGCAGGCTGCACAGTCTATTAGGGCCAAATCTGAGACTCTCAATGCTTAGTGAATGTCCTTCTGAAACCACAATTCCCAATGATGTAGGAGCCATCTTCTAGAACCATGACTCCACAGCAATGGATGCCTTGGCGGGCATGTCCACCATCACTCTCCAGTGCTGTGTATGTCTTCAAGGACATAGGTGCGGGAGGGCCGGACAACAGTAAGTGCTTGAGAGACCTAAGAAAGCAAAGTGACAAGAGAAGGATTAGTAAGCCCAAGGCAGGAGAGTGCTGAGAACCCACCTTCTGGCAAAGGCTCAGTGCTGGACCTAGGTGCAGGAGAGAGGTAGACAGGAAGTGCTTAAGAAGGCTGAGAAAGCCCCGCCCATGAAAGAGGCGGGAGCGAGAGGGCCCCTCCCACAATACCAGGAAACTGACCTGGTCATATACGTATAATATACCTGTGTATCTATTTACTTTTATATTGTTGTTCTTTAGTCATTCAGTCATGTCTGACTCATTGTGGCCTTTTTAACAGAAGCATGCCAGGCACATCGGTCTGGCCCTCTGAGCTCCCTCAAGTTCATGTTCATTGCTTCAATTACCTCATCTATCCATCTCCATCTTTGCTGTCCCTTTCTTCGTGTGCCTTCAGTCTTTACTAGGGAATCCTGTCCTCTCATGATGTGGCCAACATATTTGAGCTGCAGCCCCTGTATCAATCCTTCCAGTGTCCATTTTGGTACTGATTAACTGAATCTTCTTGCTGTGCTGTGTCTCAAACGAACCAATCAGTGACCATTTCTCAGCAACATTCTGCTAATACATATAATAGCATAACATGCTGTTGAGACATGGTCCCTGATAGGCTAGGACATTGCACTGCACATTCAGTGCTACAGAGTCAGTGTTTGTATATTTTGCAGAGGGCAGACCCACACAGGAAATATGTATTTGATTTTAGACAGTAAACACTGAGCTTATAAGCACTTCTTAATAAAATAAAGTACATAAAAGCAAATTTATATATTTCTGTATGTATCTAGTGATATTCAGGCACCTTCCATATCCCTTTAAATATAATATTTACTGCCCAAATTAATTATTCAAGAACTATGTAGTACTTGAGACAATAATTTCTCATTATGCATAGGTAGCGATGAGGCAACTAACCTGGCCAGTGTTTAGTAGTAATGTAGTGACCGTTTATTTCATTATCCTCCTCAATACATTTATCTATAATTGACACTTTATTTACTTCTAAGTAGCCCCGAGAGTAACAGGTTTTCACCTTCTAGTACTTCCCTTTTTTCCTGTTAGCAGCCCGAGACGCTGGTAGCGGGTAGCTGCTCTGTAGGCGTTCCCTTAAGTCACAGCTGTACAACATGGCAGCTTGCATAAGCAAGAACAGTAAGAAAGATAGAGCTTCCAGAAACTGAGAATATGTTCTTCTTAACATTAAGAAAAGTGTAAATTCTATATGACAAAGTAAATACTTGATGAGAATTGCTGATCGACAGATAAAAAATAAACTCCAATGTACATTTGATGCAAGAAAATGTCATTTTAAAATAACAATTTTATTGGGCAATAAATTGGAATAATCCAAAGTCTGTGAATTCTTATTTTTGGGAGATTAACATTAAATAACTTAGTTAAAATATCTATATAGAATCCCTTTAAGTGATAATAAATTGTTATTAATATAATATTATTGGTCCATCAGCCATTCTAATCAATTATCTGCACCTTACGTTGTCATATAGAATTTAAACTTTGTTTACTTTTAAGAAGTCCTCGGAGTAACATATTCTCAGCTCAGTGGCAAAGTTAGTGAATGGATAGCTCTTGTGCAAAAAAAAAAAACTGGGGTCTTTCATTAACTAGCTTGACACACACACATATATATATATATATATATATATATATAAATAAAAAAAGATTTAAATATATATATGTATATATATATATGTATAAATAAATATAAATATATGTATGCTCTATCTTTCTTACTGTTCTTGCTCATGCAAGCTGCCATATTGTACATCTGTTACTTATAGTGGCTTTATCACACAGAGTAGATGAAGTTTAATACATCTTGCAATGTAGAATGATGCTTGCCATAAAAACTGCCATCTTTCCCTCTCGCTATCAACACAGCTTTTAGTCCATCCTGCCCAATGGACTAAATTGAGTTTTTAACTAACAATAAGCAATTACTTCCAAGTTTTCCTTTCACTACCAGCAGCCGAATAGCTAATCTAAAACCGCTTGTCTTTTTGTCTTTTGAAGTCGCCACAATTTGAAGTGGACAGGAAAAAAGATAATATTATTTTTTTCTGGGCATGTTTTGATTTTCCAGATCTAACGGATTCTGTCTTTTTGTTAGTAGAAGTAATTAAGTTTCAATGGCAGCTAATTATTTGTGAAAGAGGAAAAACAGCGCGGTAAGTTTGTTTGGCCAGACAATGTCTGAGGATTTTTTAATTGGCCGTCATTTTTTTCTTCGTTTTGGAGTTTGAAATCTGCACTTAGAATAAACAGCGTTTAACATTCATATCATTTGCAAGAAGCTGTATGTGAACAGACATCTTGCAAGAAAGTTTTAGATTCTTAAAGAGACTTACACCTGTTTTGCATTAAAAAATAACGTGATTTAAGCAAATGAAAGATCTAAAGTTGAGAAAATGTATATTAAAAAAACACAAAATGCTCTTATTTTGTATCATGATTTTGTTTAAATGTCATATAACCTGATTTTAGTAAAGGGGATTGTACTCCTAATGACGTCATCAGCTGCGCAACAACAGCAAAGACCCGACGCGCGTTTCTTTATTTCATCACAAGTCGATATCACTACATGTGTCTTCTATTAAAGGTTCTGGTAATCATGGAAACCAATAAATAAATAAAAATCATTCATAGAGGAATGGATTAGAAGTGGCTCTACCTTGATCTACAATGTCTGAATCAATGGTATGCAAACATTTAAAATATTACTTTACTAGGATTAATATATTAAATTTGGACCACAGACTTTGATTTTTCGGACTACCTAATAATTTTTCTGCTTCTCAGCTATTATAATACAGTGTGATATATTAGAAAATAGTCTAAGCTTTTCTATGCATTTTCTTATTTTTTATTTATATATATATATATATATATATATATATATATATATATATACAGTGGATATAAAAAGTCTACACACCCCTGTTAAAATGTCAAGTTTCTGTGCTATAAAAAAATGAGACAAAAATAAATCATTTCAGAACTTTTTCCACCTTTAATGTGACCTATAAACTGTACAACTCAATTGAAAAACAAACTGAAATCTTTTAGGTGGATGGAAGAAAAATAAAAAATAAAAATAATATGGTTGCATAAGTCTGCACACCCTCTTATAACTGGGGATGTAGCTGTGTTCAGAATTAAGCAATCACATTCCAAATCGTGTTAAATAGGAGTCAGCATACACCTGCCATCATTTAAAGTGCCTCTGATTAACCCCAAATAAAGTTCAGCTGCTCTAGTTGGTCCTTCCTGACATTTTCTTAGTCGCATCCCACAGCAAAAGCCATGGTCCACAGGGAGCTTCCAAAGCATCAGAGGGATCTCATTGTTAAAAGGTATCATTTAGGAGAAGGGTACAAAAGACATTCCAAGGCATTAGATATACCATGGAACACAGTGAAGACAGTCATCATCAAGTGGAGAAAATATGGCACAACAGTGACATTACCAAGAACTGGAGCTCCCTCCAAAATTGATGAACAGACGAGAAGAAAACTGGTCTGGGAGGCTACCAAGAGGCCTACAGCAACATTAAAGGAGCTGCAGGAATATCTGGCAAGTACTGGCTGTGTGGTACATGTGACAACAATCTCCCGTATTCTTCATATGTCTAGGCTATGGGGTAGAGTGACAAGACGAAAGCCTTTTCTTACGAAGAAAAACATCCAAGCCAGGCTACATTTTGCACAAACACATCTGAAGTCTCCCAAAAGCATGTGGGAAAAGGTGTTATGGTCTGATGAAACCAAGGTTGAACTTTTTGGCCATAATTCCGAAAGATATGTTTGGCGCAAAAAGAACACTACACATCACCAAAAGAACACCATACCCACAGTGAAGCACGATGGTGGCAGCATCATGCTTTGGGGCTGTTTTTCTTCAGCTGGAATTGGGGCCTTAGTTAAGATAGAGGGGATTATGAACAGTTCCAAATACCAGTCAATATTGGCACAAAACCTTCAGGCTTCTGCTAGAGAGCTGAACATGAAGAGGAACTTCATCTACTACATCCAAATCAACAAAGGAATGGCTTCACCAGAAGAAGATTACCGTTTTGGAATGGCCCAGCCAGAGCCCAGACCTGAATCCGATCTGTGGGGTGATCTAAAGAGCGCTGTGCCCAGGAGATGCCCTCGCATTCTGACAGATTTGGAGTGTTTTTGCAAAGAAGAGTGGGCAAATCTTGCCAATTCAAAATGTGCCATGCTGATAGACTCATACCCAAAAAGACTGAGTGCTGTAATAAAATCAAAAGGTGCTTAAACAAAGTATTAGTTTAAGGGTGTCCATACTTATGCAACCATATTATTTTATTTTTATATTTTTTCTTCCCTCTACCTAAAAGATTTCAGTTTGTTTTTCAATTGAGTTGTACAGTTTATAGGTCACATTAAAGGTGGAAAAATTTCTGAAATGATTTATCTTTGTCTCATTTTTTACAGCACAGAAACCTGACATTTTAACAGGGGTGTGTAGACTTTTTATATCCACTGTGTGTATATATATATATATATATATATATATATATATATATATATATATATATTTTTTTTTTTATTGTCTTTGTTCTACAATGGACTATAACATATAAACTTACATTAGTGAGACTTGAACCCTTTGTTAAAACCTGTTACGTGATAAAGAGTAGAATGTAGCTTTGAGAATCGATCATATATTCACAAGATTATGTTTTTATTACCATTATTACTCTTGGGGACCATATGTACCCAGCATGCCAGGCACATCTGACTGTGTTTCTGGTTGTGCTTATCCATATGGTTTTCTTGGCAAAGAACACTAGAGTGTGTTGCCAGTTCCTTCCCCGCGATTTGTCTTACCTCTGTGCTATAACCTGCCCATCTTTGGTGACCCTGCATGGTATAGCTCACAGCTTAATTGAAGTACACAAGCTTCTTCCCCACGACAAGGTAGCGATCCAGAAGGGAATGCTTATATAGATACGTTCGTGCTGGGACACTGCAAATCCCTTTAATTTAAAAATATATGGAAGGTTAAAAGCTCTATTTTTACTCACCAAAACCTTCCAAATAGTTCCCACAAAGGTCTGCCCCCAGCAGCTCATGCACACAGTGTTTCTATTGGTACTAGACATACTAGCCAAACACAGATTGTAAATGTAATTGGCTAGTACATCTGTGGCTCAGTATGCTAATGTGCAGCTCAGTATGCTAATGCGCGACTCAGAGTATTTGATAAGGGTGGAAGAGGGGTCTTACTACCAGATAACATTGGGGGCCTTTATTTTGGCCACTTCAAAGACAGATTAGCAGATTGCAATCCTAAAAAGCGCATCAAAGCAGCTTTTTAATATGCATCTGCCACTGATTTGCACATAAATGCAGCCACAACAACAACATGCAATTTCCCAGGACTAATTCCCTTTACAAAAAATGGATAACACAACAGACAGCAGGTTTTTCATGTTCATGCTGATAATAATCTAAACAAACCCTTGATTTTAATTTACTGCTATATCAAATTTAATGCACTTCCACTTAGAATTTTTAATTAAACAACATTTGCTATTATGTTTATTTTTACGGGTACTTTACATTTCGGCAATAACGGTGTCATTTTATTATTAAGTTAAAAATACATAATAATAATTCTATTTGATACCAATGTGCAAGGCTTTATATGACAGATCTTTATTATAAAATAAACACTTCACTGTGATTTTTACTCCTATAAAAAAAAGTAAATTACAAATGTAGAACATTGTAAGATTTTCCTACATGTCAGGAAATATTATTATAAATATTCAGTTTACAATAATAACTGGGAAGGAAAATATATGGTAATTTGACATAATAAGTTCTGACAGCAAAAGTAAATATTATACAATTTCAATGAAAAACAAGTTAAAATAAATGGAATAGGCAGAGAGAGAATAGCTGCTATAGGACAATAAACAATAAATAGGGCCAGGTATACTAAGTGCTATTATCCAGAATGACAAAGGGACACCGAAAAGATCTTGGTTGTGCAATACATTAAATATGGATCAGAATAAGAGAAAATTGTGGCATAAAACTCACAGCCCCCACCTCTATGTGTTTTCCTGCTAATTGGGAGTGTCAGGTTTTAAGTAGCCTGTTATACTAGCCAGCCATTAGTGTTGTATGGTTATCACATATATAGTTGTCAGTATTGGGGACGTTTGCGATGTTGGTAACGCACTTGCGGCCCTCGCCAGCCATTGACGCACGCACGACTTAGGATGCAATGAGCGGCAAAGGTGCTCATTCTGTGGAGCAAGGCTGTGATTGATAGCACAGTTTTCCTATGGACTCAGGTTACATTGCACTGACCAGTTAACCGATAGCTTTCCTGTTTTAGGTAAGTACCAGTCTTTATGTGTAATATTGCTTTTTGATCACTTTCTGTAAATTATTTTGTGAAAATAGCAGTTAAAGCATACACTACTTATGTTCATGCTTGACACCAGTGGGTGAGCTACTGCTGGTGCAAAGCACCAGGGCCCATAACATAATAGGGGCCCTCTATCAGCAACAACCTGGAATCATGTTAAACTCTTTATTTATTAAGGAAGAGTAGCAGCTATTTGTATCAAAGTGATCTGACCACCTACATAGGAAAAAAATTTTGGGACAGCCTCCTGGGCAGATCCTCCCCCAAACTTAGATCCCTAATAGAGGTTGAGGAAATCAGCTTTATTAATCCTTGAGTGCTAATACTCAAATGTAAATTGTATAAACTACACATCCCCCTATAGTGTGTCTACTGCAGTGGCCCTTTACTTTTAATCCACAGTAACTGTAAGACACATTGTATCACAGCTTAATGACACACTATCCCCATTGCTTTCATATCGGGTGGATGTAGAATAATGATTATTACACTCCAGCAGGGCCTGTGTATATAATAATGACACTGTATTTGCACTTATAACCACATTGTAATTAAGAAAGCTAAATGCAAAATAATATCAGTGTGTTTAATAGCAAAGTTATCCCGTCCCTGAGTGATAATTGCTCTTTATAACTTTGTGGGAATAACAATCATTGGCAAATTGACTAGTTAGGCAGACGGCATTAGAGATGGTGCGGAAAAAGGACCAGTATCAGAAATGACTGCAGAGAGATAGGGGTGTTACTGAGGAGGATCACGAGGCCAGGGCCTAGGGCAGCACATTTTCAGGGGGCTGCAGTACAGTGCTGTACATTGAAATATGTTTGTATATGCACAGAAATCTCTACATGCAGCGATTTCTGTCTGTAAGTGGACTCTCTGACATTATATATACCGTATTTATAGGCGTATAATACGCACTGTCGTATAACACGCACCTTATTTTAAGAAGGAAATTTCAAGGGAAAAAATTAAATTACAAATAAAGAACTTTGAAGCAAAATCCTCAACCTCAACCTCCCTCCTCATCCTCAACAACCTCCTCATCCTCAACCCTCTCCTCAACCCCCTCCTCCACCCCCCTCCTCAACCTCCCCATCCTCAACCCCGTCATCAACCCCCCTCCTCAACCCGCCTCCTCAACCTCAACCTCCCTCCTCAACCTCCCTCCTCATCCTCAAACCCCCTCCTCATCCTCAACCCCCCTCCTCATCCTCAACCTCCCTCCTCATCCTCCCTCCTCAACCCCCCCATCCTCAACCCTCTGCTCAAACCCCCTCCTCCTCCCCCCTATCCTCAACCCCCTCCTCAACCCCCCTCCTCAACCCCCCTCCACAACCTCAACCACCCTCCTCAACCTCCCTCCTCATCCTCAACCCCCCTCTTCATCCTCAACCCCCCTCCTCAACCTCCCTCCTTATCCTCAACCCCCCCTCCTCAACCTCCCTCCTCAACCTCCCTCCTCATCCTTAACCCCCCATCCTCAACCCTCTCCTCAAACCCCCTCCTCCACCCCCCCATCCTCATCCTCCTTCCTCAACCCCCCTATCCTCAACCCCCTCCTCAACCCCCCTCCTCAACCCCCTCCTCAACCTCAACCTCCTCCTCAACCCCCCCTCCTCATTCTAAACCCCCCTCCGCATTCTAACCCCCCCTCCGCATTCTAACCCCCCTCCTCATTCTAAACCCCCCCTCCTCATTCTAACCCCTCCCTCCTCAACCTAAACCCCCCTAAATACCTCCCCCTCACTTACCTGCTTCTGCTCCGGCCTCCACTCCGCTCCTTGACCCGGCGCGCATGTGACGTCTCATGCGCGCCACGTCATTAGCATATACTGGGTGCAAATACACTGCATTCTGGGAAGCTGGGTAGGAACATGCAAATGTGCCCACAAAGGCTTTGCTCTTGCAATCCCTAACCATTTTAAACATGGCTTCCTTTAAGCATATGCCCGCTGTATTACACAGCTTTTTTGCACACATATATATATATATATATATATATATATATATATATATATATATATTATACATTAATGGACCACTGTGGCTGTGTATTTATGGAAAATAAAACAATATGCTTCATGGTATATGCAATTATACATCTATGGGATACACCATGTTGTGTTTTTTTATTTACTTTTTAAGGTAGGTACCGAACAAGTTTCTCATCACAATGAAAATATGGCATTTACAGCTGCCAGTGCATTTATTCAGCCAGGGGAGGAGGCAACATGTCTCCAGTTTCACAATAAATTTAAAACATTTTAAAATTTAAAAGGTTTCTTGTTATGTCTGCTGGAGATAAATTGTATTAGAATCTGATTTTCAGGCTCAGGGAATCTTTAAAGGGATGTTTAATGCACTGACATGATGAGGTTGGTGCTTTAAGTATTACTGGTCATTAGTAAAATTGCCATTTATTGATTTATAATAGTAATATTTATTATTACATTATCTTTTAAAGATTTGGTTGTCAGCCCCGAGTTGAGTTGTTTTTCTAAACATTGATAAGGTCATCATGGCAGAAGTGTTGGCTGAGAGATAAGGTTCCTGGATATTACTAGGTATATAATATCCCTGGGTATCTATTTGCTGTTATGTACTTTATTTTATTAAGTGCTTATATGCTTTGCTTTTGCTACCTAAATACAAACAAATATTACTTGGGTTTGCCCTCTGCAGCTCATGAAGACACATACTCTGCTGTACTTGCTGTGCTGTGTCTCATACTAGTCAATGACCATCGCTATATTCTGCAACATGCAGCTGAGACGTGTTCCCTGATAGGCTATGACACTAAACTGCACATTATAG
This sequence comes from Discoglossus pictus, assembly GCA_027410445.1. NCBI lineage: Eukaryota > Metazoa > Chordata > Amphibia > Anura > Alytidae > Discoglossus > Discoglossus pictus. Next base: position 15,064,442 of record CM050164.1, on the reverse strand, counting down.
TTGGCCATACAGGGACTATTTGATTGATTTTAGGCAGAGCTTATAAGCACTTATTACTAAACTAAAGTACATAAATGTAAATGTATACAGAGGAATATTATATACCTAGTAACATCCAGGAACCTTCCATATCCCTTTAAGAATAATCTGATTAGATAAGAGGCCAATACAATGTATAGCGAGTTTTCCAACAAAACTTGATTTTTGGGTCACTTTAAATTCATTTAAATTCCACAAATCTCCTTGGGCGCAGAAATGATCATTATGAGTCTGTTCTCGGAGCCTGGAAGATCTTATTGTATCAGCAATTGTTTTATTTCTCATCTCTGAGCTTCTTATCAAACAAACAATAAAATAACTCCGAGCTTTCAAAGCTACAAAAGGTCTCTTTGTTAAATCAGTTATTTCTGCAACTCCGTAAAATAGAAATATAAATGTTCTGTGTTTCTTATAAATAATAAACGTCTTTTCTCATTATATCCTCACTTTTCTGTGGCCCCGGGGTGACGGATATCTCAGCTTTGATCTCTCATTTAAGAGTCTGGTTTTTAGGGTTAGAGGTTTGTTTGTTTGTGTCTGGTGACACTTTTTGTAAAATATCAATGAATGCAATAAATTGTGTTATTTATATAAATAAACTTTTCCGCTGGTTATTATCATATATAGAGTTGTTGTAATTGCGAGTTTGTGTGTAACGCTCGCAAAGTTATGGGATTGCGCATGCCGCGGCCTGCAATGAGCGACAAAGCCGATCATCGCAAGGCCTGAAGGTAGAGGGGGCGAGAGGCTTGCAATGAGCGCTAAGGCCTACAATGAGCCGTGATGAACGCAGAACGAGCTCATCGTGAGGCCAGCAAGGTTTAGGGGGGAAGAGGCTCACAATGAGCACCAAAGGCCTCTACCCATGCGTCCATTTCGGCTCTCGCCTGTCCCTCTGGGTCTATAGAGGGTGGACAGGCGAGGGCCGCAATGGGTGCAGGGGGAGACGCATGGTGCCCATAAGTATGGTTACAAACTAATTTGCTATTCAACTGGCGTCTTTTTGCGGGCTCCAAACGGCTTCCGAGTTACGGGCTTGAAATAACAAACCCACATATGTTTTCACACCCGTAAACGGCAGATGAGACAGGAGAGGGGGCAAAGAGAGACAGGGGAGGGAGAGGGGGGAAAGAGACACAGGGGAGGGAGAGGGGGTCAAAGAGACACTGGGGAGGGAGAGAGGGAGAATGAGATGCCGGAAAGGGAGAGGGGGCAAAAAGACACAGGGGAGGTAGGGGCAAAGAGAAATAGGGGAGGATGAGGAGGCAAAAGAGACACAGGGGAGGGAGAAGGGAGAGAGTCAAAAGGGAGGTAGGTGGAAGAGACACAGGGGAAGGAGAGGGGGCAAAGAGACACAGGGGAGGGAGAGAGGGGGAAAGAGAAACAGGGGAGGGAGAGCAGGGCAAAGAGACACCGGGGAGGGAGAGTGGGGCAAAGAGACACAGGGGAGGGAGAGGGGGGAAAGAGACACAGGGGAGGGAGGGGGGCAAAGAGACACAGGGGAGGGAGAGGGGGGAAAGAGACACAGGGGAGGGAGGGTGGAGAGACACCAGGGACGGAGTGGCAAAAGAGACACTGGGATGGTGCTGAAGGCGCTCATTGCAAGGCTCGAAAAGAGGAGAGAGAAGGGGAAAAGAGGGAGGAAGAGGACACAAACGAAGGGAAGGAGAGAGAGAGAAGCCGTGCAAACAACATAATTGCGAGGCTTGAACATTTTATGCCGTCATTTTTGACGGGCAAGTAGCTAGTATTATATTATATTATATTATTTTATATTATATTATATCATATTAAAGGGATACAATCGCTACAATTAGCTTTGAAGTGTAAATGTGTGGCACAAATACATATGATGACAATTTGAGTGCAAGATAAGTGATATTTTTAGCAAACATTATCTATACAGATGGGCGGAGCTACCACCGGTATAAGATTTATTTGACATAAATGATGGGCCTTTTGGTCCACCTATACTAGTCATTACTAGTCACATTATTTGATTGCAGTGTAACTATTATATTATTATAAGGCTTTTGATCTGTCTATAGGTTACATTGCATTGCATTTTATAGTAATAATAATTTAAGAGTAATAATATATAGCAATTTTCTTAACAAGAACATTATTTGGAATAGTTTCTGGATAGTTCTGTATTCAGTGACTGCTCATCCCATCACCCTATACGTCTGTGACCGGTGAATATAAGCGTGGGATGAGATTATCTGGTGATCCGTGATTATAAGATGGATCTGCTGCATTAGACTTGAGAAGAGACCTAATGATCCTAAATCCCACAATAAGACACGGCGGTCTGATAATGGGTGAGCAGTGACCCTCATCGGTCTGCTCTCATAGGAGATCCACTAGAGCAATGTGATTGGTGCAGACAGGTTGGGGAGCTTGTAGAGGAACAGATGGATAGAGGGATTAATAGAGGGACGAATAAATAGAGGGATAGATAGATAGATAGATAGATAGATAGATAGATAGATAGATAGATGGGTAGAGAGATGGATAGATAGATAGATAGATAGATAGATAGATAGATAGATAGATAGATAGATAGATGGGTAGAGAGATGGATAGATAGATAGATAGATAGATAGATAGAGAGATAGATAGATAGATAGATAGATAGATAGATAGATAGATAGATAGATAGATAGATAGATAGATGGATAGAGAGATAGATAGATAGAGAGATAGATAGATAGATAGATAGATAGATAGATAGATAGATAGATAGATAGATAGATAGATAGATAGATAGATAGATGGATGGGCAGATAGATAGGTGCATAGATAGATAGGTGTATAGATGGATGGATAGTTAGATAGTAGATGTATGAACAGATAGATGGATAGACAAATGGATAGAGGGATAAATAGAGGAATTAATGAATAGATAGATAGATGGATAGATAGAGAGAGAGAGATGGATAGATAGATAGATAGATAGATAGATAGATAGATAGATTGAGAGATAGATGGATGGATGGATGGATAGATGAATAGATAGATTGAGAGACATTTTAAGCTTTCTTATAGCTGTTACCCATTATCAATAGAAGTTCTTCATAAGAGCATACTATCATTAAGATACCTCATTGCCTCTTTAGTTTAAAAAAGAGTTTGCTTTCATTCATTATTTTTCAGACTAATGATATCGAATAATTTCTAAAATGTATCGCTATTAGACATTTTTAACTGATTTTGTGTGTTAATTAAAATAAATAATGTATCAAATCTATGTAAATCTCCAAATGCTCACGTATCTATTCACTCACTAATTCCGGATGCTCGTTTTCATTTTCTGGAATATCGTCCTTTACAAATTCTTTCAAATGAGTTATTTAGCAGAGCTGTTAAGTGAGCCCCAAACTCCTTCTCCTGCAAGCGACAGCCAATCAGACTGCTGGGACTGGCTGCCGAAAAACAGATGTGCAATGAATAATTGACAAACATCTCAGTTGTGGAATTGGAGGATCCTGTTCTTTTTTCTGTATAATTAGCTGATAACTTCAGGGTGCTTGTTGTTTCTGAGGTAATGAATGTGTCCTAATAAATGTATCAAATTAACAACAAGCAGTCTCAATTTATAACAATTATGCTTTAATTTAGTTTTTTTTTTTCACTGCTGCCGTTAGCGAAGGAGAATGTGCTGATAGAATGTGAAGCATTGGAGAGGAGAACAATGTATCCGTGTAACAATGTATCCGTGTAACAATGTATCCATGTAACAATGTATCCATGTAACAATGTATCCATGTAACAATGTAACCGTGTAACAATGTAACCCTGTAACAATTTATCCGTGTAACAATGTATCTGTGTAACAATGTATTCGTGTAACAATGTATCCGTATAACAATGTATCCATGTAACAACATAACCATGTAACAATGTATCCATGTAACAATGTAACCATGTAACAATGTATCCGTGTAACAATGTATCCGTGTAACAATGTATCCGTGTAACAATGTATCCGTGTAACTATGTATCCGTGTAACTATGTATCCATGTAACAATGTAACCATGTAACAATGTAACCATGTAACAATGTATCCGTGTAACAATGTATCAGTGTAACAATGTATCCATGTAACAATGTAACCATGTAAAAATGTACCCGTGTAACTATGTATCCATGTAACAATGTAACCATGTAACACTGTATCTGTGTAACAATGTATCAGTGTAACAATGTAACCATGAAACAACGTATCCGTGTAACAATGTATCCATGTAACACTGTATCTGTGTAACAATGTATCCGTGTAACAATGTAACCGTGTAACACTGTATCCGTGTAACAATGTATCTGTGTAACAATATATCCGTGTAACAATGTAACCATGTTCAATGTATCCGTGTAACAATGTAACCATGTTCAATGTATCTGTGTAACAATGTAACCATGTAACAATGTATCCGTGTAACAATGTATCCGTGTAACAATGTAACCATGTAACAATGTCGTAGTGTAACAATGTAACCATGTATCCGTGTAACAATGTATCCGTGTAACAATGTAACCATTTAACAATGTAGCAATGTAGTGGTGTAGCGGTGTAACAATGTAACCACGAAACAATGTATCAGTGGGACAATGTAACCATGAATCAATGTAACAATGTATCCATGTAACAATGGATCAGTGTAACAATATATCCGTGTAACAATGTAACCCTGTGACAATGTATCCGTGTAACAATGTAATTACATTGTAACAGCATAACATTTGTTCTTCTCCTCTTCCATGTCTGTAGCCGTATTTTCCAACAGGCCAATAAGGCTGTGGTCTAGGTCCAGGGTGGGATTTGTCACAAGGCAGAGTCGGTGCCCAGGTGCCATGTGGTAATATTTAAATGACAAATAATGCAAAATATATTTCAAAAATCTGAACAGGAAACCCTTATACATCTAGTTCTTAATTAGACAAAAAGATAATTGCAATGCCTCTGCGGGACCATGGAGGAATCCATGAAACATTGGTGAAAGTTGTGTGTGTTAGAGGGCATTTTATATTGATGCAGTGAATGATGCAAGGGGTCTGCTTCTGGGCCAGTGAGAGGGAGGGGCATTGTGTCTATTTCAATCTTATCCTATTACCTTTACTCTCTGTTTCTTCCTTCCCCTCCACACCCATACCCACGATTCAGTTCAGAGGAAGTGATGTAACAAACACAAAGTGGATTCCTCTACTCATAAACAGAGACTATAACAATTCAGATTTTCCCAAACAAATATTTATGCCCACTGCTTACAGCACTTATATTGTTAGTTTAGTAAATACTTGACAAATAAGTGTCCTATTTCTTGAACTGCAGTGGTCCTTTAAAGGGCATTATACAATATATACAATGTAGACATTATACATGACCATGGACATAAATATGTGCCTGGTGTATTACTGTCCATGAGGTCACGGAAAGTCAGACACGACTGAACAACAAAACAACAACAGGCATTTTACATTATATAGTTTTTAATTAGAGACATCCATGATTCTTTGGTGAAGGATGTGTGTATGAGAGGGGCATTTACATTTGAAAAGAGCAGGGCTTGTATCAGTTGCAAGCATGCCCAATTCTAATCATGTGAGAGGGAGTGAGATTGGTATCAAGTTCTCTAGCAATTTGTCCTCACCTTTATCCTCTTCCCCAAAACATCTTGTCATTGATAGTTAGAAAAATGCACACCCTTCATGCTCCATCTATCAGGTGAAACAAAGACAAAATATGATCTTTAAACCTCTAATGAAGATTCAGAAAGGATGTTTTATGTCAATGACTCACATCTGCTAATGTTCTTAGTACGTCACAAATAAGTGCAGTTTTCCTTCATCTGCTGTGATCCTTAGGGATATTATATTCACCTACTCATTTAAAAACATTTTTTTAACCCTTTCTTTGGCAGAGGTGGCAGCAATGCACATCCCTCTGCCAGTGAAAGGGGTAAGCATTGCCAGGCATGTATTTCTGCTGAGGCCATCGATACAAAGACCTCTGTCAGAGGAAGAAGAACAATTATAAATAGCTAAATGTTTACAGGGCATAAAAATATACAATAGAAAACAGCCTGTAATTTGTATAATGCTGCTGTGGAAATAGATAGATAGATGACTTGACTTTTTACCTATGTTGTTACATTACAGCCTTAAATTCAATGTTTTGTTAATCTGAATCTTATGTGATGGATCAGAACACAAAAGCCTAAGTTGGTGAAGTGAAATTAGATAAATATATACATAAAACTATTTTTTAGAAATAGAAAACAGAACATTGGCATGTGCGTATGAATTCACCCCCTTTGTTATGAAGCCCATAAAAAGCTCTGGTGCAACCAATTACCTTCAGAAGTCACATCATTAGTGAAATGATGTCCACCTTTGTGCAATCTAAGTGTCACATGATCTGTCATTACATATACACACTTTTTTGGGAAGGCCCCAGAGACTGCAACACCTAAGCAAGAGGCACCACTAACTAAACACTGCCATGAAGACCAAGGAACTCTCCAACAAGTAAGGGACAATGTTGTTGAGAAGTACAAGTCAGGGTTAGGTTATAAAAAAATATCCAAATCTTTGATGATCCCCAGGAGCACCATCAAATCTATCATAACCAAATGGAAAGAACATGACACAACAGCAAACCTGCCAAGAGACGTCCGCCCACCAAAACTCATGGCCCGGGCAAGGAGGGCATTAATCAGAGAGGCAGCACAGAGACCTAAGGTAACCCTGGAGGAGCTGCAGAGATCCACAGCAGAGACTGGAGTATCTGTACATAGGACGACAATAAGCCGTACGCTCCATAGAGTTGGGCTTTATGGCAGAGTGGCCAGAAGAAAGCCATTACTTTCAGCAAAAAACAAAATTTCACGTTTTGAGTTTGTGAAAAGGCATGTGGGAGACTCCCAAAATGTATGGAGGAAGGTGCTCTGGTCTGATGAGACTAAAATTGAACTTTTCGGCCATCAAAGAAAACGCTATGTCTGGCGCAAACCCAACACATCACATCACCCAAAGAACACCATCCCCACAGTGACACATGGTGGTGGCAGCATTATGCTGTGGGGATGTTATTCAGCAACCGGGACTGGGAAACTGGTCAGAGATGAGGGAAAGATGGATGGTGCTAAATACAGGGATAGTCCTGAGCAAAACCTGTACCCCTCTGTGCGTGATTTGAGGCTAGGACGGAGGTTCACCTTCCAGCAGGACAATGACCCCAAACACACTACTAAAGCAACACTTGGGGGGTTTAAGGGAAAACATGTAAATGTGTTGGAATGGCCGAGTCACAGCCCAGACCTCAATCCAATAGAAAGTCTGTGGTCAGGCTTAAAGATTGCTGTTCACAAGCGCAAACCATGGAGCAGTTTTGCAAGGAGGAATGGGCAAAAATCCCAGTGGTAAGATGTGGCAAGCTCATAGAGATTTATCCAAAGCGACTTGGAGCTGTGATTGCCGCAAAAGGTGTCTCTACAAAGTATTGACTTTAGGGGGGTGAATAGTTATGCACATTGACTTTTTCTATTATTTTGTCCTATTTGTTGTTTGCTTCACAATAATAATAAAAAAAAAAAAAAATTTCAAAGTTGTGGCATGTTCTGTAAATTAAATGATGCAAATCCTCAAACAATCCATGGTAATTCCAGGTTGTGAGGAAACAAAACATGAAAAATGTGGGGGGGGGGTGAAGGGCACTCTGGATAGATACATAGATAGATGGATGGATCAAGTGATAGAGGAATATATAGGGCATATATAGAGGGATAGATAAAGGGATCAAGGGATAGAGAGATGGATGAAGGGGTGGATAGAGGAATAGAGGGATAGATAGATAGATGGCAGGATAGATAGAAGATAAAGGGGTAGATAGAGCGATAGACAGAGGGACAGATAGAAAGAGAGATGGATAGAGGATAAATAGACATAGGGATGATAGATGCATATAGAGATAGATAGAAGAATTAATAGATAGAGGAATAGATGGATGGGCAGAGGGATGGATAGAGGGATAGATAGAAGAATTGATAGAAAGAGAGATGAATAGACAGATAGATGGATGGACAGAGGGATAAATAGAGGGACAGGTAGATGAATTAATGGATAGATAGATAGATAGATAGATAGAGAGATAGAGAGATAGATAGATAGATAGATAGATAGATAGAGAGATAGATAGATAGATAGATAGATAGATAGAGAGATAGATAGAGAGATAGATAGAGAGATAGAGAGAATATACAAATCATGAATTATACCAACCTTCCATGACTGTATATTTCTGTATTGTCCGTGTTGTGTGTATCGTCCGTGTTGTGTGTATTGTCCGTGTTTTGTGTATTGTCCGTGTTGTGTGTATTGTCTGTGTTGTGTGTATTGTCCGTGTTGTGTGTATTGTCTGTGTTGTGTGTATCGTCCGTGTTGTGTGTATCGTCCGTGTTGTGTGTATCGTCCGTGTTGTGTGTATCGTCCGTGTTGTGTGTATCGTCTGTGTTGTGTGTATCGTCCGTGTTGTGTGAAGTGTCCGTGTTGTGTGTATTGTCCGTGTTGTGTGTATTGTCCGTGTTGTGTGTATCGTCCGTGTTGTGTGTATTGTCCGTGTTGTGTGTATTGTCCGTGTTGTGTGTAGTGTCCGTGTTGTGTGTATTGTCCGTGTTGTGTGTATTGTCCGTGTTGTGTGTATTGTCCGTGTTGTGTGTATTGTCCGTGTTGTGTGTATTGTCCGTGTTGCGTGTATTGTCCGTGTTGTGTGTATTGTCCGTGTTGTGTGTTGGATGCCAATAGATATTTCCTCTGTGACTCCGGTTTATTTCTCTACCAGTGAAGGTCACAACAACTCAGTGAATAACTTTGAAAACATTTTAATTGATTTTTCCGTGTTCTGTTCACCAAGGTCAGTGTGTTCTGTGGGAATAGGGCGAGTACACAGAAGCAAATGACCCTAGAAACCCCATTCTTCTGTATGATTATATGTTCCAAGCAATTTATACTAACATACAAATACCAAAACTACGGCTCTTCCACGGATTTATTAAGTTGTATAGGGCTTGCAAAGCGGATTGATGGAAACTGTGATGTCTGTTTGCTATGGGGAAAGTGTTCACTGCAGCCTCAGTGAAGCTTATTGAATCTACCCTCTGTGTGTGTAGTTGGAACGTGTGTGTACTTCCACTACATTAACGGGAACCTGAAATCACCATACGAGCTCTGCACCAATAGATAGAGGGTGGAAAAATATTTGGAAAAGTGCTTTCCTTTTTACAACTGCTGCTAAAATACCTTAGCCTTATTAAATTGCAATTCAGCCTATTTAAGCACCGAGCATATTTTTTTTTGCAGAAGTTTTTAGTTAGTGAACTTCTATCCAAAAGCAAGGTCTTCACTAACTAACAACTTCTGTAACAAAAATATGCTCTGTGTTTATATAGAGCCCTATTCAATTGGCCGAATTACAATTTAATAAGGCTGTTAGTGTTTCTATGCTGCTTCAACCTGCCCTGGCATACTCAGAATAATTAACGAGCTGTATATATATATATATATATATATATATATATATATATATATATATATGTGAATATATATATAATTGTTATTAATAATGATAATAATTATTAATTTTTATGTTTTATTATTATTATTATTTCATTATTACTATTATTATTAATGCAAATAGGACATTATGGTGGTCTTGTATAACCAATATATATTTTAAGAGTATATTTTTCTGATCCAATTCCCCTTTATTATACAGTAATTAACCCTTGGTGGTGCAGACTGTAACTCTAAGAAGCAGCGGGCCAGCCAATCAGCCGTTGGGATGGATAGTGTTAAGTTGCTGCATTTCAGCGTCCGCCATGGCTGGGATTTAAACAACAGCTGCAGCTCGATCTGATATATTTTTTTTAATTAGGACATTTAAAAACACAAGCTGGCGGAAAGTGAAGAGCCTCTTAGATATTCCGCAGAAACCTCTTCTTGTTCAGGGTTGTAAATGACCCAAAACCAGATGTAAAAAAAACAGCCGTATGTTACACTGTCAGATTGCACAGATCCTGATGTACCCCACATATAACTCTCCCTCCATCCCTTCTTTAATGGGACACAGAAAAGGTCCATGTTATTATAGAATAAGAATTCACGGAGACATCAATATAATTCCAATTGGTTCTTCTTGAAGACTAGCAACTTGCCCGTCAAAAATGACAGCAATAAAATTTGAAGCCTGGAATGCTGTTTGCCACAGAATGCGAGTCTCTCCCCCTCTGCTTTGCGTGCCTTGTGATCAGCGGCTTTGCCGCTCATTGCTCGCCGCAGCATGTCCTGTGCGCATGCGCAAACCCATAACTCCCCTGTGTCTTTTTCTACCCTCCATCTCCGGTGTCTCTTTGATCTATCTCCCTGCCCAGTGGTTTTTTTTCCCACTCCCTCCCCTTTGTCTCTTCCTGCTCTCTCCCTCCCCGGTGTCTCTTTCCCTCCTCCCCTTTGTCTCTTCCCCCTCTTTCCCTCCCCTATGTCTTTTCCCCCTCTTTCCCTCCCCTGTGTCTCTTCACCCTCTCTCCCTCCCTTGTGTCTCTTTCCCTACCCTTTGTCTCTTCCCCCTCTTTCCCTCCCCTATGTCTTTTCCCCCTCTATGCCTCCCCGGTGTCTCTTTCCCCCCTCCCCTTTGTCTCTTCCTCCTCTCTCCCTTCCCTGTGTCTCTTTCCCCTACCCTTTGTCTCTTCCCCCTCTCTCCCTCCCTTGTGTCTCTTTCCCCCCTCCCCTTTGTCTCTTCCCCCTCTTTCCCTCCCCTGTGTCTCTTCCTCCTCTCTCCCTTCCCTGTGTCTCTTTCCCCTACCCTTTGTATCTTCCCCCTCTCTCCCTCCCCTGCGTCTTTTGCCCCTCTCTCCCTCCCCTGCGTCTCTTTCCCCACTCCCCTTTGTGTCTTCCCCCTCTCTCCCTCCCCTGTGTCTCTTCCCCACTCTCTCCCTCCCCTGTCTCTTTTTGGCCCCCTCTCACAGTTTTGAAAACCTTTGCAGGCTTGGCAACGGATAAACCTGTAAAAAAAAATTCAAGCCCGCAAGGCTTGAATCACAAATCACTATTGCTCCAAGCCTTGCAGGCTTGAGAAACAATTTACGGGTCTAACTCTAACTGCCATTTTGTTCACGGCTGTAACTCGGCAGCCATTGGGAGGCCACCAAAAGACGCCAATTGAATAGCAAATTAGCTTTCAACCTCACTTATGGACGCCCTGCTTCATAAGTGAGGTTGGTATCTAATTTTCTCTTCAATTGTTGTCTATTGGCGGCCTACCAATGGCTTCCGAGTTACGGGTTGGGAAAAAAATGGTGGCGTCTTTTTTTTTCAAGCCCTAGCTCGGAAGCCGATCGGAGCCTCTCTTGCGAGCCTCATCGCGAGCCTCTCCACCCCTCTAACTTGCAGCCCGCGCGTGGAGCGCCTTTGGCACTCATTGTAAGCCTTTCCACCCCTCTACTTTACGGGCCGGTGTAAGCGTTTTTAATGTTAAATCTATTATTCAGTTGACTGTTGAACAGTGCTTCTAATGAAAAATGTTTTTACAATTTCTATTTGATTTTGTCTGCTCTACATGATGGTGCAGAATACATTGGTCCATGGTCCCTTGTAATGTTTATTCCGTGGCTGCCCGCGCTGTAACTATGAGCCATAAATCTGACACATACAGTAGCTGGAGCCGAGGATTCGGAGATTAAAAATAAACAGATAAGAATATGCTATCTGCATCCATCCGCACGGCAGTAAAGAGAAGTATACGGAGCTATCATCCCGGCCTGTCAATCATGTTGGGTAGAGGCCACAAGCACAGAGAGACGTCTTGACAGGATCTGGTAGCCGTGGGATATAACTGCACCGGGGCCATGTCAGAGGAGCAGAACACGCCCGTGATTGACAGGAGGCCAAACACATTGTCGTGCTGCCTGTCCCTCGGTTGTGTTATTTTTGTAATATTGTGTATAAGTAACGCGTGAGAGATTTGAGAAGCAGACAAGGAGGGCGGGTTGCAAATCGCGGCGCTGCCAGCCGACTCTATCCGAAGCGCGATTCTGGGAACGGTGGAAATAGTTTACTTCATCCCTATTAGATAATGTTTTCTACATAATGACAAATGATTTTTGTATACTTTATTTTTAATACATATTTTACCTGCTTTGACTGCCCTCTGAAACTCACGAAGACACAAACTCTGCTGTACTGGCTGAGCAGTGTATCCTAGTAACCACTCAGTGACCAGCTGAGGCGTGGTCCCAGATAGGCTAGGACACTACACTGCGCATCCAGCCCTACAAAGTCTGTGTCTTCATAAGCTGCAGTGGGTAAACCCATACAGGGACTATTTGTTTGATTTAAGCAGTAAAATCTGAGCTTATAAGCGCTTCTTAATAAAATAAAATAAAGTACAAAAACGTAAATAGAGACATATATGTACAGGAATAACCCATTTAGCGCTGTACATGCATCCCTGCATGCAGGAGCGCTATGTAAATCAGCGCTAAACGGGGCATTTTAATGCCATAGCGCTGAAACAGCGCTATGGCGAAAAAACAGAGCTACATGTTTTTTTGTTGTTTTTTTCAAATGCAATTTGGCGCCAAAACTACTCTGTTGCAATATATATATACATATATATATATATATATATATATATATATATATATATATATATACTTTTTTGTGTATATATTTATAGCAACTTCAAGCAACCTGCTGCCCCTAAATAGATAGATACTACTAGGTCAGGGTCTATTTAAAGGCACATTGAACTATAACATTTGCCGGATGTCATATTGAAGAACTAGAGGTGATGATACAGAAACTATCCTTAATTTATTAGCTCTTTCTGTTTATTTTCCATTACAAAGGCTCCTCCATATCAACAAACATATAGAAGGATTTTGAAAGTGAGCTGAGGTCAGCCTTAAATCAGATGATTTAAACAGACACATTCTGTTTCTCTACACCCTAAACTAGAGAGCAGATCTGCCCAGGAGGCTGTCTTAAATTGTTGCAGTATGCTCTATATATAAAGACTCATATTAGGGCAGCCTCCAAGGCAGATCCTTTCCCACCCTAACTTAATAGGGTGTGGAAGACACCTAACAGAGGTTGGAGAGAAAAAGATCTGCTTGAACCTGCAGTGCTAAGGTTAACATGTAAAATCTAAAAGTTATATTTATTTTATTTTCCCAATAATTACATTTTTCATGCATAAACAGGCATATTTTAGTTTTTCATCAAAGAAAGTTCCTTTAAAAATAACAAAAATACAGGAGGATATTGTCCATATAATAACCATAAATAATAGAACGGTTCCACTGTTTAATTTATCAATATTTGAATACATATAACATAAATACAATATATATGCAAATGTAGAAAATTAAGATGAATAAAGTCATAAAAAGGAATCCTGAGGCCCTTGGTGCCTTTGGAATATTTGGGATCATTTTGCCTCCGTCCTATCAGAGGCTCTGAATACCTAATGAGGTTCTGAATACATAATGAGGCTCTGAATACATAATGAGGCTCTGAATACATAATGAGGCTCTGAATACATAATGAGGCGCTGCGCTTCTCCAGTATTCCATTGACAGGATGGTATCCTTTGGGTGAAAATCTGTGGAAATCCATCCTAGTAAAGCAACGTTTACAGAGGAAAATTCTAAATAAATTAAAAAAAAAATATATATATATATATATAGTAAATAGATAGTACATCTGTGTTCACACCTGAATGTCTAAAGCAAGTTAAAAAACCTGCTTCCAGCTCAGAGTTCCAAGAAAAACAGTTATTACACTGCATTCTGGGAAGTTGAGCTGGGACACACAAATATGTCCACAAATGCCTCGCTCTTCATTCCGTAGCCATTATCAAACATGGCTTCCTTTAAGCTTATGCATGCTGTATTACACAGCTTTAATGCAAAGCCAAGGTTGGATTAAACACAAGCTGAGTATCCTATCCATGTACAGCTGTTTCAAGCTTACTGGCTATCATCAGCATGGAGCGGGATCTCAGCCTGTGTTGTGGACCTTATGAGTGGGTAGTTCACCACAACAATCATATATAATATGGTGGGCAAAAGAGCGATAGAAGCCCTCCACCGTACAGTAGTACAGTAAATAAATAGCACATTAAAAAACCTGCTTCCAGCTCAGAGTTCCCAGAAAAACAGTTATTACACTGCATTCTGGGAAGCTGAGCTGGGACATGCAAATGTGCCCACAAATGCCTCACTCTTCAATCCATAGCCATTTTCAAACATGGCTTCCTATAAGCTTATGCCTTATTTAATATAACGACATAGAATAAAAAAAAACTGTTTTGGTTTAATGAAGAGAAATGAGGCTGAGAACAAAGTAAATGGCGGCTGCCGTGCGTATCGCGTGAGAGCGCCGCCAGAAAACCGAGGCTCTGTAACACTGCTCATGATCTAAATATACAGGTGGGAAAGTCCATTACTTGGAAATAGATCTGTTTACATCAGTTTAACAAGGAAATTGATCTTTAATTTGATTTATGGTAATGGACATATCTGATTTTTAAGCAGTTTTGATGACTGTTGCTTTAAAAGCTACATTTTAAATACTTTGAATGCGAAATGTTAAATTATACTTAAATTCAGTGGAGGGCCCCGGTGCAAAATAATTTGGTCCATCGTTGCAACTTCTCTATTACTTCAATAAATAAGGCAAACATATTTGTAATTAGTCTGGTGACACCTATGGTTATCAGATCAACTTTGTATAAGGTAATTATCTGCCTTTCTCAGATAATAAATTAAGATTCCTCCTTGACTGTCACTAGCAGAGGGCCCGTATCCTGTTGTGGGTTCAGGTACTTTGCACCTGCTGCACCAACAGTAGCTCCACCTACTTAAATGCTCTGATATCCAATCCTGATTGTGTGCTAAATGTTTAGGATTTTTTCAGCCTTCCTCAGTGTGCAGAAAAAAACTGTATTTTTTAGTGCCGCGGTTCTCAACCTATCACGTGCCGCGACCCTTTGATAACATTTCCCAAGTTGTGGCGACCCCTAACAGTAAAATTATTGTGTTTCTCATGTTTTCAGGTTTGCGCGGTTCATCCGTTAAAGTCGTATCTTTGCAAGGTCGTAGTGTTTTTTTTTCCTAAGTCCGTAAATGTTGCGAGGTCCACAGTTGCTGGCAAGGAGCGCCTTCGGCTACGCGAGCCCGCAGCGTTAGCAACAACCCGCATGCTCACCACTATATATGTGATTGTCAGCCATCATCGAGCGAATGACAATTAAAGTAAGAAAGTACTAACTACCAGTGGAAAAAAATGTACAATTACAAGTTTTACAGATTAGAATAGACAAAAACAACCAATTTCTGATGGTTTTAGGCGACCCCTGGCAAATCATCATTTGACCCCTGATGGGGTGCGGGCCCACAGGTTGAGAACCACTGTTTTAGTAGCAAACTAGAGGGGACCTGGTAATATTGTTACTTTTGTCACATGTTGGTTGTCAGCAGACACAGACTTTTAGCAGCTGTCAGCACACAGGAGAGAAAACATGAAGATTCTACTGCAACTAGCGGTGCTGATGGTGCAATATGTTAGGGTCAAAGTAAGTGGGAGGGGGTTGAGCCCCGCCTTTGGAAACTGATGATTTGTTCCTCTCCGAACGTAATTTGTTAATTGAAACCCATTGGACAGAAGCCATTTGAAGTGATTGTAAATCCAGTGTTTGCATAGCCAGTTCGGCATTCAAATGAATTAAAATCATTCAGAACCCTATAAATGTGCTGACGTCATCCCACTATGTGTCATCTAACGGATCAAGGCTTTTTGTAGGCTATAGGGCAGCCATTTTTAATACAAAAATCAGAACATTTTGATATTTAAAATGGTCTCCTTTTTAAAGGTATATCTACATTTCCCTATTCTTACCTTCTTCTAATCTCACACCTGCTGCTTATATCAGACACACACATTACATGGAGTCATTCTATACACATACAAACTTATTTTATTTAAAAATAAAACTTGTTTTCCACACCCCTGAGCTGCTTAGAGAGGTACCTGATACCTACCAATAGAAACACTGCTGCAGCTCAATGCAGAGATTTTACACAGCAGTGCTCTTCCTGCTTCCTGTTCCACAGGACTACACATCCCATGATTCTTTGATGCACCAACTGGCTTTAGAAGTTGATACAATTTATAGCTGGCTGTGATTGGCCAAACTGAATTATGAATTTTATGCTAATTTTAGCAGGGATTTCAAGGGGGCATTAACTCTGAAAATCACATGCTTTCCAACTTAAGAAATTTAGCAAACAGGGTGAGTTTGTTAATGTTTATTTTGGTACTTTTTCATGCAAAGAAAATGTTTTCATACACTACTGATTCTACTCTATCAGGCGCATTCATAATCTAGGAAACTTAAATTTGCCTTTAAATTCTCTATCTTGTAAGTTTTGTTACAGTCATTTCCCAAATTCTTTCATTACAATGCTGATGGGAGGGAAGCTTTATTATATCCATGGCTGAAACTTAAATATTCTGCATATGAGGTAGCCTTATTATCAAGATGACATTAGGTGGACATTAGGTGGATCGTTCTCATTTCAGTATGAGCAGATCAGTGATGGAGGACACAATACTGGAAGCTGATAATACTTTTACAAGTTTTACTAAAGTGTATCCAGTGATACAAACATAACAAACCAGAACCAATTAAAGAAAATAACAGGCCTGGCTTCCACTGAAGAACTACATTAACTATAAAAAGTGTCTTCACTAACCAAGTCTAATTCAGCTAAACCTGGATGGGGTAAAACAAACAGTCCAATAGTTTGCTAACAATCACTGGCCTGTATTTTTCAGAATTCCAGGTCTCCACTCTTTTCCAAGCAGTCATATGCTCCAGGCTGCTGTCTCATTGTATGCATCTTTCTTCAGGTCAGACAAAGTGCAAACAATAAGTCCATAAGTAGCCCCTCTCATACTCCAGGAACAGTCTTGCATCAGTGCTGCCCAGGCGCAGCTCATTACCTGAACATGAAAATTAACCCCGGCGGTCCTACTGGGGGTGGAGGCCGACGCAAGAACATTACCTGATTGGATAATATATATCTAAGCAGTATGTCAGAAAGTGTCAGATACTTGCAGACGCGCACACTGTACACTCTATGTGCACTATTCTACCGCACTAGCAACTTGAGCTTGCTGCACCATGAAGATGGATGAGAATATGCTGCACTGCACCACTCAGTGTATCTTCACCAAGACTTCTATTAAATAAGCAATGAGCGCCTTTGGCACTAATTGGGAGCCTCTCCATTATGTAATTCATCTTTCCTGGTTTGCACTGATCACCTTTGGCGCTCATCGCAAGCCTCGTGTTCATCCAGTTTCAGATTTTTTTTTACTTTTTTTGTCTGCCATTTTTTCCTTGCTTAGCCGATTTTGGATGGATGACAAATGCCAAATATGCCTTAAATTCGGTTGGAACCTCACTACCAAGCTTCCTGGTTCTCCCCCTGTGCTGTGAGTGTGTTATTATTATTATTTTTTTTTATTATTTAGCAGTTTTTTGAGGATTTTAAAGTTACTCTCTTGGCTCACAGTTGCGACTGTCGGAAGTCTGGCGTGCTTCAACGGCTCGTCTCGCTTTGCGAGGCACGCACTGCAATGAGCGCCTTTGGTGCTCATTGCAGCCTAAGTCCTGCGTGCCTCAACTGCTCGCCTCGCTTTGTGAGGCTGGCAGTGCAATGAGCGCCTTCAGCACTCATTGCAGCCTAAAAGTCGTGCGTGCGGCAATGGCTTGCTTTGCGCTGCTTACAGTCGATTGCTTGCCTTGCTCCGTGAGGGACCAACATGCGCGCGCAACGTCTCGACTTGCGAGGGACGCAAGTGTGTTACCAACATCGCACAGATCCACAACTATATATGTGATATATATATATATTTCTGATTTATAATGATCCCTTAATTTTGTCTGTGTTCATTCCAACGTTTCTATCCCTCATAGGGTCAATAAAAATGCCAAAAATGTTTATATCTAGTCAGATCCTCTTATGGTAATCAGATCACCTCTCTATAAGGTAATGATCTGCCATGCTTATCTAATACATGGAAATGCCTCCTATACTGGCAGTAGCAGAGCGCCCGACCCTGGTGCTTTGCACCTGCACAGGACTAATGTTAGCAGGATTGGGAGGAGGATTTGAGTTTTCTAGAGATATCCAGAATCCTGATATTACATAAAATTCATCCAGTTGTTCCTCCTGGGGGTGCACGGCATGTTGTGGTTTGGGGGGGAGAAAAGAAAAGGCGAGTGGGCGTTGGATGTATAATGGACGGGCTGCAGTCATTGCCATGCACAGATCTGCTGGGAGAAGCCAGATGGTGGCTATGTTTATTGATGTGTTCATTAGCCAGACACAGGAGTCAGGGAGCTGTAGGATAACGATAGAGGATCGGCTCAGCTATCAGTGTTATTGTCCTGGATGGTGTCGCACTGACCGCCGGATCACGCCTCATGTCCAGCTCTGTGTGCACAGCCCAACCTCCCACGGCATAAACTGGGCAACGACTCACTAACACCCTCACAGGGCATGTGCCAGGTATCAGTCCCACACAGTGACAATACATGGCAGGCTCCAACCATCCGGCCAGTTGGGCAATGTGTAAAACTATCAAGTCATAAAGGGAGAGAAGCTACATCAGCACAAGATCAGTCAGTCCAGCTATTGCTGGTGCAGCAGGTGCAAAGCACCGGGGCCCACAACAGGTTAATGGCCTTGTGCTACTTAATTCATTAGATAATTACTTAATAGAAAGGTAATGGCATGGTATGGGCATCCCATATGCTTTTGTCTTTTGTATTGACTCCAGGGGGAGATTTGCTTGGGGTCCCAGATTATTTTGCACCAGGGCCCTCCATTCACCAGCTCCACCACCAAGTCATATACTTCCCCTGTGTAATACATGCCATGCCCACTGCCAATATATAGTGTCCAAACAAACACAGTAACAAATACATTAAGATTCTACTGCAATCCTATAAATACAGTATATATTCTTCTTCAAGTAACACTTGAAAATGTTTTAAGACAGCAGCGTCTCATCTTACTTTCTTATATTCAATTATACTGCTGTGGAGATAAAGAGATATGGAAGGATGTTACTAGGTATATTATCTCCTTGGGTATCTATTTACTTTTATGTACTTTATTATATAAAGAAGTGCGTATTACTCTGTTTTTACTTAAAACAAACAAATAGTCGCTGTATGGGTCTGCCCTCTGCAGTGTAGGCAGGCACAAACTCTGTAGGGCTGAATGTGAAGTTTATTGTCATAGCCCATCAGGGACCACAGCTCAGCATCATGTTTCTAAGAGATGATAACTGATTGGGTAGTATGGGACACAACACAGCAAGTACTACAGAGTCTGTATCTTCCTGAGCTGCAGACGGTTATTTGTTTGATTTTAGGCAGAAAGCAGAGCTTATAAGCACTTCTTCATAAAATAAAGTACATAAAAGCAAATACATACATAGGAATATCATATACCTAGTGAAATCCAGAGAAAGCTTGTATCTGCTCAGTGGGAATGTGGCATCTATTACTGGCAGTGCTTTCAGTAGGAGTAATTCTATGCCCTCCTAAGAAAATAAGACTGAATCAGTTGAAAAAATAACGTGGACCCCACAATAAGGAATAATTGCTTGCAAAAGTTTGTAATTTTTTGCACATTATCAAGTTTAGATATAAAAATACCATCTAAAAATAAATAATTCTGCCTTAATGAATTAACTAATTAATTAATTAATTAATGGTCTTAACTAAAGGAACTTACAGAATATTTCTGCTTAAATAGCTAACTTTTAATGAAATGTATCTAACACTTCCACTCACAATTTCTCATAGCCACCAACTGCAATTATATTTATTTTTCCCTGTCAATTTTAAGTCTCCAGGACCCTCGTTCCTCATGTTCCTGCTGCCTCCACCTCCAGATTGTCTACATGAGAAATCTGCCGTTATGCACGTTTTCCATCAGACACATACAAATTGGCTGCCAAAAGCCTAAAATATCAAATAAAAAAGGGCACACACATACAATTCCTAGAGTTCCAGCGGCATTAACGTGGCATCAAAACACGGCTCCGGAATAAAATCCCCTCATTTAGTTTTTTTTTCATTTTAGATTGAGTGATGGGAAAACACAGAGCAAGGAAAATAAAGTCCTTTTTATAGCTGAATAGGATCTGCCGAGCAGGGCAGCACTGACAGATGGAGCTTTACTGTAACACAGAAAAAAAAACTCCATATTCTGCATATAAACAAAATCACAACTTAAAAATACGGTAAACGCCAAAAAAAAAGACAACAAATTCCCAGGCACCGTTATATATAAAAAAGCGAATCAATGCAAAGGCAAATTAGCTAAAGAAAACAGTTGTTTTATTTAGCCAAATATTCTTTTTTATGGATGCCATCTCCAGCGCGCATCACATGATGCATATATGGACGAGAATCAGAAATCGCTGCCAACACTTCTATCAACATGCTCGAATTATGTTTAGGTCTTATTTATTTATTTATTTATTTATTTTTCTCCTCGTTTTTTTAGTGTTGTGTAAAATATTGGTTATTTATAAATAAATAGATTAGAAACAAACAGATATAAATGTTGGAAATAATGTAATGTGGTGAAACGACCAACAATCACAATTTACTCTGGTTTCTGCTCTTTGCTTTGGTTACTCTAGACATTATCAACTTAAACATTGGGATTTATTACTGCAGTGAAGACAGATAAGCTTCTCGGCCAAGTGTAATACTTCCTCTAAAAAAGCCAGGTGAAGGTGGCACATGTCATGTAGGGGGGAATATTGGTCTGGATTGAGGCCAAGTAGACATCATTGGCTGGGACCTAGGAGAAGAACGACCCTTTCTCCCAGAAGGCACTAGGGCACATGCCTTTTGAGCACTTTTAGGGTCCCTTAGCAAAGATCCTTTGGTTGCATGAGTGGTCCCTCATATTGTCCATTCCCCTAGCCTATGGGTTGCAAGAGCAAGTCCATGTGCACCCCCTAGCACTAATGCTAAATGGAGATCTGTGATAGAGGTCTCCCTAAGGTACCAAAAGCCTGGGAGGTCAGTGGAAGTTGCACTCAGCACCTTACAATGGATTTTGATTATTTTTTTTTGCACTCCTAATTGCATGGTGTAGAGGCTGGATGGGTCCTGGAGCTTTCAAACCCAGGTCCCCCTTGAGTTGGAAGAGTCCCAGGGCTCTGAATTTCAGGGATGGGGTAAACTCTGGTCTGGACAGTGGCTGAGTAGGCATCATTTCCCAGGACCTTGGAGAAAAACAGAACATTTTCCAAGAATGTCACTAAGACGTTTAGGGCCGTCCAACCCAGACCTTTTAGTTCAAGATGGTTGCCCTGTTTTTTTCTATCCTCCCACCCGACGGATTGGGATAGCATGTCCATATGCACCTCATAGCACTAACACTAAAGGGAGGCCTGTGAGATAGGTCTCCCTAAGTCACAAAGGGCCTGGGAGGTTAGTGGCCTCCATCGAGCCCAGGTCCCCTTTGAGTTGGAAGAGTCCAGCCTGAAGACTGATGTTGAAATATCCCTCACCTTAGGGGAGGGAATAATGAGGTCCTCTTAACCCTTGTCTGCTTGTAACTTTTGGTTTGAACCTTGGGGAGGCCATGACCAAAGGGGTGACTACATCCTCAAGGTGGGGGCCTGGAGACCCTTCCAAACCATGGATCAGCACAACTTCACAGAGCCCACTCACAGGAACCCCCACCCAGCTTTTAAGGTATACAAAATATGCAGACCATTGAGGTCTACTGGTTCTTATCTGCAGTAAGAATCAATGTTTATATGCATGGATATACTCTTGAAGTTGAGTTTCATCCTTAACGCTCTCCCTGCTGATCTAAACGTCTAATGCTCCCAATCCAGTCTCGGTGATAATGCTGAATGGGCACTTCCTGCTCACTGAAGAAACTCTGCTCAATATCCTCGTGTATCCAAGTGATAAAAACTATAAACAGTATTTCAAATTCAGAGACATTAAGCCGCCACGGGCCATGGCTGACATTTTCGGACAGAACTTTTTGTCTTCTTTAAATCACTTCTTCATTAAGATTACCAGAGGGTGAAATCTAACATGTGCAGATAGTCAAAAAGTACAATGATGGTTTTCCTGTGGCCTCTCCAGAGATAGCAGCATCCCTCATTCTGCCTTCCGTACGCATTTGTCTGATGCGCTCGGTTTTCTCTCATATTATTCAGGGAAATAGTTCTGAGGCTCTGTCTGATGCATAAAGGCACAGTGTAATAAAAATACTGGAGTACAGTGTCCCTTTAAGAGGGACATAGACAAAATGTAAAGAATTATTCTAAAACTTAATTTTTGCCATGTGTTTAGTATCCTACATTTCTTTGTATAGAGCTATGGAATATGTTGGCTCTTTATAAGTGAAAAATAATAAAAACAATAATAATAACAAAGACTTTCTTGCAAGCAGCTTTTAAAACCAGGGACGGAGCTAGTGAATGGAGGGGCCGGTGCAAAAAATGATATTGCCTCCCCAGTGTCTCCCCCGCCGGTTCTTCTTCTTACCAAGACAGGGAATCCCAAATTATGTCACACACATGATGTCATTTGGGATTCCCTGTTTAGATACGCCAACATAAGATTCACAGGAAGCTCTCAAGAGTGGAGAAGTGAGGCGAAGGGGACCAAGGGGGTCGGGGGGGGGGGGGGAGTTAATAAAATATTATACTACACTATAGGAGGCCCCATGTTATATGCTATTTACATAGGAAAAACTAACTAAACTTGGTGTAGATTGTTCTTTGATGATAAAAGGCTTCAGACCTCTATTAACTGATTCCCCCCATAATTCTGATGGTGCAGTTCTCTGCAGTTCTCCTAATTACTTTTAATCAGCAGAAGGCTGGGAATGTCTGGCCTTCCATGTTTTTTAACCTTTGCAGCCCTCATTTATTACTCAAAAACAAACAAAAAAAGGGTTTCTTATCATTAATATCAGCTTTAGAAGATTGGTGATTGCAGTGTGCATTTAAACTGTATTGTAAGATACATGTTACCATAATTAAAGCCTCGTTAATTATTCATAATTAATTCTGCTCTTCAAGATTTTGTCCTGTTTAATGCCCACTGGTCAGGGATATCAGTCAGTTATTTACACACCATAACTCTTCGGCTATCAATAAGATGTCTTGTATTAGAATTAGAGCAAGCTGAGAAATCAAATATTGATGCACTCGAAAGGAGGGTCGTATTTGCTACATGAGTGTGGCGCTCGGCGCAGGCTGATGAAACACGCTTTCATAGCCACTTGAAGTGACTGCGCTTCCCCGCAGCTTTTCCTTGGCCGTGAATATTGGCTGCTGGAGTATTCCTCTGTGAGCTGAGCTGATAAAGCTGACATGAAGACAAATGTGTCGCCCGCTAATTCCATTTTGCTTCTTGTTGATGGCAGTCCTTGAAAAATATCATTGAGGGTTTTGCCGTTAAAGTGATGTTGTATGTTTAAATAATTAATGGAAACATCGACGTTGACAACAGATAAAAACTAACATTAGGATACTACAAACTTATTATTATTCTGCGGGTGGGTTGGTGGGACCCATTGAATGGATTAAACCAGGAATACTGCTTTATAGAACTATACGGATACTACATACCATTATTATTCTTCATGTGGCTTGGTGGGACCCATTGAATGGATTACACCATAACTACTGCTCTACAGAGCTATACGGATACTACAAACCATTATTATTCTGCTGGTGGGTTGGTGGGACCCATTGAATAAATTAAACCATAACTACTGCTCTACAGAGCTATACGGATACTACAAACCATTATTATTCTACAGGTGGGTTGGTGGGACCCATTGAATAAATTAAACCATAACTACTGCTCTACAGAGCTATACGGATACTACAAACCATTATTATTCTGCGGGTGGGTTGGTGGGACCCATTGAATAGATTAAACCATAACTACTGCTCTACAGAGCTATACAGATACTACAAACCATTATTATTCTACAGGTGGTTTGGTGGGACCCATTGAATATATTACACCATAACTACTGCTTTACAGAGCTATACGGATACTACAAACCATTATTATTCTGCGGGTGGGTTGGTGGGACCCATTGAATAGATTAAACCATAACTACTGCTCTACAGAGCTATACAGATACTACAAACCATTATTATTCTACAGGTGGTTTGGTGGGACCCATTGAATATATTACACCATAACTACTGCTTTACAGAGCTATACGGATACTACAAACCATTATTATTCTACAGGTGGGTTGGTGGGACCCATTGAATAGATTAAACCATAACTACTGCTTTACAGAGCTATACAGATACTACAAACCATTATTATTCTACAGGTGGGTTGGTGGGACCCATTGAATAGATTAAACCATAACTACTGCTTTACAGAGCTATACGGATACTACAAACCATTATTATTCTACAGGTGGGTTGGTAGGACCCATTGAATAGATTAAACCATAACTACTGCTTTACAGAGCTATACGGATACTACAAACCATTATTATTCTACAGGTGGGTTGGTAGGACCCATTGAATAGATTAAACCATAACTACTGCTTTACAGAGCTATACGGATACTACAAACCATTATTATTCTACAGGTGGGTTGGTAGGACCCATTGAATGGATTAAACCATAACTACTGCTTTACAGAGCTATACGGATACTACAAACCATTATTATTCTACAGGTGGGTTGGTGGGACCCATTGAATAGATTAAACCATAACTACTGCTTTACAGAGCTATACAGATACTACAAACCATTATTATTCTACAGGTGGGTTGGTGGGACCCATTGAATAGATTAAACCATAACTACTGCTTTACAGAGCTATACGGATACTACAAACCATTATTATTCTACAGGTGGGTTGGTAGGACCCATTGAATAGATTAAACCATAACTACTGCTTTACAGAGCTATACGGATACTACAAACCATTATTATTCTACAGGTGGGTTGGTAGGACCCATTGAATAGATTAAACCATAACTACTGCTTTACAGAGCTATACGGATACTACAAACCATTATTATTCTACAGGTGGGTTGGTAGGACCCATTGAATGGATTAAACCATAACTACTGCTTTACAGAGCTATACGGATACTACAAACCCATTATTATTCTGCGGGTGGGTTGGTGGGACCAATTGAAAAGGTTAAACCATAACTACTGCTTTACAGAGCTATACAGATACTACATGCCATTATTATTCTATAGGTGGGCTGGTAGGAACAAGAGGTCATGATTTTAAGTTGGAATTTGAAAGGTTGGGGGTTAATGTGGGAAAGTTCTACTGTACAGAAACAGTAGTAGTTAAGTGGAAAAATCTTTCAATGGAAATTATTGGGTCAAATCAAGTTAAGCGATAGTCAATAAAGTGCATAAATATGCATTTTAAACTGTTTGTCAGAATTAAAGTCTTCAAACATATATTTTTTCAGCATCCAGTGTTCCTTTAATAAAAGAAAAATAAGAGCAATATCTAAATCATTCAGTTCATTGACTATTTTAACTAAGGTTGTTCTTCCTTGGCTCCTCTCAACATACTCAGGGACAGTACAAATAAACTCAACCCAAGACCTTGAGAATATTAGATTGTATTGTGCCGGTTGTTATATTTGGCCCCTGGCCTTGTGAATCGCCATTTGGCTACTGAGCCTGATGCTTTCCATTGGTTTTAGTCCACTTAGGTGGAAATCCGGGAAGCCTCTTTGTAATTGAGTGGAAGTGATGCTTGCACATGAGTTCTTCCAAGACATGCCATGTGCCACAAATAAGGGCCACGCCTAGATGGATGAATTTTAGGTGGAATTTACCAAATTATAACTCCACTGGAGCCTCAAGGTTTAGGTTCAGCTCTCAAACCCGGCCAACATCATTATAAAGTCAAGTAATAGTAAATGTTGGATTGTGAGCATAGATTAATATTGATATTGCAGTGGATAAATGTATCAAGTTTAAGAATGGACTCAGAACACCAGGTTTTGAAGCCCAAAAGCTTCAGAAAAGATGACATCAGCAAACAGGGTGTTAGTCAAACTGTAATAAAGCAATACAATAGCATGAAGCCAAAGTGATGTAACAAAATTATATATTATAATATAATGTTTTATACTATAGCAATTAAAAGTTTTAATAAGGTATTGATCATTAAAATTCCTATTCAATTATTAAAAATATATATATTTAATAATAAAGTTTCCAGCTGAGCTGTTTGTCACCCCTAAGGGGGTGGGAGCATTTCTGACTTGGAGACACAGATAAATGATCATACAGTTTATCAGCTCAGGGAGCCACTTTAACACAGCAAGTCTCTAGCCAATAGGCACAATTCACTACTGTCCATGTAATGAGATTATAGCAAGTGGAGAAAAGCAGCTTAGCAGGAGGCAAGGAAGCTGACATGTTATTGTAAGTTTAATACTGATTTTTTTTTTATTGATTCAGTAGGTATATTATTAAATTATTAACATTGGCGGTGATAGAGAATGGAAGGTCTAGGTGCAAAAATAAAATAAATTGGGCCCTCCTCACATAGCACCCATTCCTATCTCATTTGTTCTCCTTTCACAGAACAAATCTCCCTATACTTTGCTGTCATCCAGCTATCTCACCTCTTCCCTGATACACTTCCCCAGTGTGCTGTTCTACTCCACACTGGCACCTGGGAGCTTCAGCAGAAATGCTCTTTTAAAAACACATATGGATCAATTTCCTACTGGGGAGGGATGTGGCTTAAGAGGCCCAGGGGGAGCCATGGTGGGTTGGGGGTGGGTGAGGTGCCTCTACACTACAGAAAGACAAATACATACAAAAAAAAAATTACACAGCACTGGGCCCCCCAAGAGGAGGGCCCTGGTGCATTGCACGACTGGTAGCTCCACTCGTGATTAGGTCTGTGCCAAACTAATACATATAACTCGTGTTGTTATAGTGTTACTCCTTAAAGACATTTATTTTATATCAAGGATTAGAAAATGTTCAATATTCCCACTTCGTACAATGAGAATTTAGTGTAAATACGTCAGTTAAATGGCGCTGTTCAATATCGAATCTGAGTGAAACACAAAATGGATATATTATTGCACTGGATCAAGTAACTTTCATCATCTAATCTCCATTTCCCTTAAGTATTCAGTTTTGTCTGACTACAGAGAAAAGACAAAAAAGCTATTTGGCAAAACTAAAAACACATTACATTGCTTTTAATTAGATTAAATGAGACATTCTCTACAGAAACCCAAACATTGTTATATCAAAACCCAACTCTATTGGGTATACGCAGTCAGACATTACTCGCTGTGCGTTTAAACAATAACTGAGCGGATAATGGGCGCGCTCTTTGGTTGTGTAGATGGCGCGAGTCTTCGTAGTAAACAGCCCCAAGGCGATGTACAGTAGAGTCCGAAACAGTCACAGGTAGAAATGGGAGGGCCTCATCATTCCAAACTCAAGTTGTTCTTTAGGTTACACTTAATTGTGAAAACTGGCTGTATGTACCTTTAAAGTATTATGGATGGGTAGGGATTATCCATAAATCCTGTCCTGGTCATCCTGGTTCTTTAAATAAAAAATAAATAAAAAAATAATAATAATAAAAAAAAAAAAAAAAAATATATATATATATATGTGTGTGTGAATGTAATGGTGTGTATGTATGTAAATATATGTGTAGATAGAGGATAAAGGATCAAGGGATAGAGAGATGGATGGATAGATGGGACTTGAAGAGGAATAGAGGGATAGATAAAGTGATGGATCAAGGGATAGATAGCTAGATAGATAGATAGATAGATAGATAGATAGATAGATAGATAGATGGGTAGATAGATAGATAGACTTTGTTATCCATTTTTTTCTAAAGTGAGCCAATCCTGAGACATTCCATTTTGTTGTGGCTGCATTTATATGCAAATGAGCAGCTCATACATATTAATTAGCCACTTTCATATGCTAATGATGATTGCAGTCTGCTTGTCTGTTTCTCTAGTGGCCAAAACAAAGACCCCCAGTGTTATCTTAGAGCTAGACCCCTCGCCCATCCTTATAAAGTTCTCTGAGCCATACAGGATCCGCAAAATCAATGCTAAATATTTCAGAAATGGTTTACTGTAAAGAAAAATAGCTAGTCCAATGGACTGTTAATGCTCTTCAGAAGTATATCAACTTCCTTTTTTGGGAAACCATAAAGACTCCGAGCTGGAATGAGAATCTCTGGCCTAATAAAGTTCCGGACGGGGCTTTTATGTTGAAAGACGCTCTCTTCAAATGCATTGGGAGCGTGGAGGACAGGCTGAGCCAGACTGATGTTTCATTAAAATATTCCCTTAAGCGCCAGGAGAATGAGTCTCACGCCTTCTCTGCGATACATGTAATGAGTCACTTCTCGCTCGCCGCGCGCTCCATGTCTGGGCTGGGTGGATAATGGGGGGAGTTTAACCCCTTGCTGTTAGGGAGGTCTGCGTCTCGGTGACATTTACACAGCAATTAGTTTTACAATTTGGAGGCTGCCAGTTTTGTTCTTATTACCTTCTTTCTTTAACCTTGTCAGCAAAAAGCAGCTTTAACTCTTCAGCAGTCTGTAATATACCTATCCTCTTCTGTATCGCTACCGTCTTGTGTACTTCAATGAAGCTGTGAGCTATACCATGTAGAGTCACCCAAGATGGGACGGTCATAGCAGAGAGGTCAGACAAATCACAGTCCACTGGAGAAGTAAGTGGCAACCCACTCCAGTATATTTGCCAAGAAACCTTATGGATAAGCACAACCAGAGACCAGATGTGCATGGCATGCTGACGTCCTTAGGGTTACGGAGAGTCAGGCACGACTGAATGACAGCAGCATCAACATATATAGTAATGGATATAGGGTGTTACTGCCAGGTGATATCATTTGTCATTGTAGAAAAATAACTAATCTTCACTGTTTTAGTTCTGAGACCAACCTGCACTGTATTCACTAAGTTTTCATTATGATATTATTATTGCAAAGTTTTCTCCAGCTCTCCACCCACTTTCTTAGTGCGCCACTACAGAACATGCAAATAAGCCATTATATACGGTATATTCTATATCCAACTAACAAAGCCTCTAACTCCATCATGTCAGCAGCAATTTCAAAAAGGAAAAAAACTAAATTGCTCATACTCTTTAAAATGAAGCCATCCTGTTGTTGGGGGTGACAGTGATTCTTTAAAGTGTCAGGAATGTGTCAAAACTTTCATGGGGAACACATACTGCTCCATAGCGCTCTAGTGGCCAAATCTGGTAATGCATAATTAAGTTTAATTTTGTTATTTTTTTGTGTCCCTTATTCATTATATCAATCCCCCGGTTCCTACGCCCCTGTTGCCAATCATATGTTAAAGAATGTATATATAGTTTAGTCAATATACATATAGGATTTGTGGTATCAAAACATATAACTCACCAACACTTCTGTGCAAAATAATTTAGACATTAATAATGTATCTAACGCCATCATATCAGCAGCAATTTAAAAAAGGAAAGAGGTTTTATCCATCTCTTTGACCATAGTATCTGACCTGATATCTGCTCAGCACTGCATCCATTAAGAGGATTCTGGGAATGGGTTTACTAGTACCTGTAAAAATTAGGTCAATGGGGCAAGAAGATGGTCTTGGGGTTGGTACCTTCAGATTTTGGACCTCAAAGTGGTTCCCTGTCTGAAGTTTTTGGTTACCTATAACCTATTACAGACACCAATTAAATAAAGGTAAGAGTTGTTCTTTTTTTTTTGCCTCTGGCACCAAAAACGTTTGGTTTGGCTCAATCTGTGTATAAAATCAGAAAACGGGCAAGCAAGACGGGTCAGGCTCTCAAATTGTGCTCCTAATTGCTGTTTGGTCACTTATTCCCGATCTTCCCTGAATACCTGGCTTATCATACATCTGCTCCGAGAGCCAACAATACACACTCTTGGCTGATACAAGCACTCCAGAGAGTTGACTTGACCTTATCTAATTGCTAGGTTGGCCTTTGCTATTTTGGGGTGTTTTCATGTAGCTTTCAACACACAAAAGGAAAAGATAAGATGATCAGAAAATACAATTAAGTAGATCTAGTGATGTGGTTTCTTTTGGCAAGTTTGTACTAAGGAGCATCGTGCGTCTCCCATTCATAGAAAGCAGGCCATTTAAGATACTTAAAGAAAGGAACTAAACTGTTACCTTAATGGATTTCAAACCTTTAAGTGTCTCCAGGGTCTAATATTCTCATCAGCTCACAAAAGCAGGACAGACTTGGTGGCTCTGTTCAGTGCACACACAGAAATGACGTTTTTTTCTCCCTTTTTTCTGTATTTGATGTTCCATTTCTAATGGAGATCCAAATCCAATCCTCTCCCACGTGGCATTTAATCCCCTATACTGGAACAGCATTTTTTATCCTTCAGTTAATTTAAGGTACCATAGCCTTTAAGAAATTATTAAAAACACACCTGTTTAAAAAATCTTATCATCTTCAGCCTTAACATGTACAACTGAACATTCCACAGCTTAATAACACTCACACCCACAATCTACAGTACAACACACAGACCCCTCCACTTTACTGAACCAATTGCTTTCAATTGTATTTGTCACCCTCTTGTATCACACCTAAACCCTTAGATTGTAAGTTTGCGAGTTTTCAATCTTGTGTCAGGCCTTGGAAACAAGCTCTATGTACATTTGATTTTATGCTCGAAAACAGGGCCCTCCATTCTTTACAAGGTGTTTAATTTGTTTTCTGCTATGTACTCAACCCCTGTACAGCGCTACGGAATATGTTGGCGCGATATAAATAAAGATAATAATAATAATAATAATAGCCTACTAAATAATACATTCATTAGAAACTAAATTAATTTAATTAATTAATTAATTAATTAATTGAATTAACTTAACTTTTTTTAGTTGTCAACCAGGCCGATGGAGGAACTCTTGGCTCACAAGGTTTCAAATGAAGTTTAGATGAAAACTTAAAATTATTGTATTCACATATTATTATTTTTTTTTTATTGGAACCTACCAGTTTCTGAAATATATTTAAGCAACAATAAATGATCATCAATTATTATTTTTATTTAATTACATTTATACAGAATAATTTGCTGTAAAGGCAGTGTATACAATTTACAATTAAATTTGGGTTGGTTGGTAAAATGGTGCTATGGATGTGGGTCGCGAACCCGTCGGGGGTCGCCTGGAGCCATCAGGGATGTGTTTTTTTGTCCATTTTGGTCTGTAGTTTTGGTGTTGGGGGTCGCCACGGCTTGGGAGGTTTTGTCGGGGGGTCGCAGCACTGAAGGGGTTGGGAGCCGCTGGGCTAGATGAATGTTGAGGCATGTCAAGGAGTCAGTGCTTGGTACCAGGGAGGTGATGTCAGTTTCTTAGGATGGTTTGGTAGTCTTAGTAGAGGAATATAAGGTATGTTCATTTTTATGGAAACTCAAGAAAAAAAGCATAAAACATAAAATCTTCTTTCCGTTCAAGTCAATGAATTTGAGATATCATAATACAGAAACACTATGTTTTAACCAATCCACTATTGCATCATCATAAATAATTTCACATTCATTTAAAAATGAAAATATCAAAAATAGTTAATAAATGTAGCTGATGCTCTCAAGTCCTACCCACGCACAAACCAACGGTGTCTATGGCCACTAAAGAGACAGACCGCTAGACTGTATTCCTAATTATCACATCAAAGCAGATAATTAATATGTGCAAGCTGCACATTTGCATTTAAATACAGCAACAACAATATGGAATTTCCCAGGACTGATTCACTTTAGAAAACAATGTATAACACAACATATAGCCAGTTTTTTATGTTTGTTAAGAATAACCTTACAAAACCTAATTTTGGGGTGACAGAGACTCTTTAATGTTAACATGTTGCAGTAAACCTCTTACAGAGATGTAATAAAGCAAAACATCATGTATACATATAGGCGATTTAAAGAGCAAATGGATAAGCAGCAAATAATCGTAAAGAAGGATAAGGAGGATATTTCAGAGGGATCTAATTAAATCTTCAAATCAGGTGATGAAATGCAGAGATTAGGTCAGTATAATTGTGCTTATCAGATGTAAATTCCTAAGTGATGACTGCTATGTTGCAGAACAGGTATTGACTATATATTGGATAGACGTAAAAGAAAGGCTAGCAAGAATAACTGGCAATTATATATATATTTTTATATATATATATATATATATATATATATATATATATATATATATATATATATATATATATATATATATAATTTTCCTTCAGAAAAGTAGTTAACATATACAGTATTTTAAACAACAATATTGATCTTAGTCCTTATCTTCATTTCTCTCTATGGAACAGACAAGCCTGTTTGTGTTTGGAGTTGTTGGGGTGGCCATATTTGTTACTGGCAGGTTATGGCGTGCAGTTAGAGCAGACTTATTTGTTACTGGCATGGCTTAGAGTGTGGGTACAGCAGACATATTTGTTACTGGTTGGGTTTGGTTGTGGATACAGTAGCCATATTTATTACTGGCACGATGATTATAACATTCAGGATTAAACTACAAAGTTGCACCAGTATAGTGCCTGCAAGTGCCGCTGCACAGCAGCATTTACATAGGAATGTGCAACTGGAGTTCACAACAGAAAATGTAAAGTGATTATTCAAATAATTTATTATAATATTTATGGTGTCCATACCTTTATTGATATATTTAAATTAAGCAGTTTTGAATTCTTCACAGATCTTCTTATTTTTGGTCCTGGTCCTTTAAATCACTGCAACAGATGGAACTCACCACATTAAGTTCATAGATCTGGAAGGCGTTCTGGTTAGCCAAATTTCCCATATGGATAATAAAGCTATTGATTACATTTTAACAACACTCGTGCCAAGACTAGAAAGATAACAGATCAATACAGGAACTTAATTATGAGCAATGGTAACATATTATTATAAATATATAGCTCCAAATGAGTCAATGGGGAAAGTAATATCACGTTTTTCGTTACTTGTGAAATATTGTGTATTAATTATTAAAGGCATGTCAAAGTTTCGGGGATTATGATTGCCCCCGATAGAGGAGAATAAGTAGTGTATGAAAATATCTTTTGCATGAAAAAAATCCCCAAATAAACATTAATAAACATATCCTAAATTTTACAAAATGTCTTCAGTTTGACCAATTCTTTGTTGCTCTAAACGTTGGCCAAAATTCACTAATGGGAGAGAGGCTAATTATTGCTAGGGCCAATATACAGTTAAGGGGAGACGTTTCGTGTTCTCACTACTCTCGCTCTTTTATGCACAAGCACAGACAATAGATGAGTAACAACCTGTATACACAATATATTGCGTACACATCAACATTATGCATACAAAGTTACAAGCCGTACGTCTTCCCCAAGTTCCGACCTTGTCAGATTTCCCTGTGACAGCAGCTTTGATGGGGGAGAATCCTGAAGTGAGATGCTGTAGTGTGGCTGTTAACTTTAGTTTTCTTTTGTGACAGTTATGTTCATGTGTATGTTCTTCAGCAGCTCATTTCACCTAACTTGGGTGTTATAGCTATAAAAGGCCCCGAAGCCGCCTACTTCCAAGGCATCCCAAGCATCAGAAACCTGTAGAGGAGAGGTCCTAATCAGTGGGATCATTCATTGGCCGGTCCCGCTGGTCCTTCCTCTTGACATCGGTATACAGGCACAGATCTGCAAGATGGCGACACTATGCTCTAGAGCAGCCTTGGCCAAATCCAGTCTTGAAAGCTAAAGCAAGGGCCATTTTATGGATATTCATTTGTAAGCACATGGAAGTAAATCCAAATAATTTAGCCATATCTGAACTAAGACAAGATATTATAAAAATCTGTGATGATACTGGCCCTTGAGGACTAGATGTAGAAATAGACTTTTATTAACATAATCTTCTCCAATAGATACAGTGTACGGAAGACTTGCTAGTCACCTTCTTCACAAGATAGCCCTCGGGTCCATAAGTTGCAACTGTTTCCATGACCTTTTCCTGGAGGGGGATATATGCATAGTAGATTAACAGCTATAGCTGGTATGGATATTCGTAAGGAAAAGACAGGACTCTGTGCTTTCACCGCTGCGACCTAGGTTCAATTCCAGACAGGGAACCAAGGAGTCACATCAAACTGAAGCCATGCAAGGTTGGGTCTAATCAGTACTTGGATGGGAGACCCACTGGGAATTAGTATGCTGTGGCCCACTGGAGAAGGAATTGGCAACCCACTCCAGTCATTCTTCCATGAATACCAAGTGGATCAGCCTGGTGTGTTATGGTCCATGAGGTCACGAAGAGTCGGACACAACTCCATGATGCAAACACACACACACACACATATATATATATATATATATATATATATATATATATTGCGATAATGGAGCTTAGCCTAGTTAAGAGCACAATGTAATGAGACATAACTTCGTGTTAACATGCTCACTGAAGCTTAGGTTGTGTGGTTGCCATGGTGGCCAATTAGCGCACTCTAATGACCTAGTTTCACTATTATTGTCAGAAAGTAAATCACTACACCACCTTCTTAGTGAGGCTGTTTTTATTAAGCACCAGTAAAAGACCATAACATAGAAATATAGATTTAAAGGCTGATGTGAATCAAAAAGGCAAATCTAGCCTGCCTATTATATCTACCTGAAAATGAATCACTTATATTTCTGGCATGCTTGAATTCCTGAACTTTGTTTGTCCCGACCACTTCAAATGGAAGACTATAACACTTACCTACTACTGCTTTCTTACCCCTTCCAACTTCAAGTCATGCCCTGTAATTGTTTCATTCTTCATTTTCTGGAAGACTTTTCTCTCTTGAACTTTATTAAATCCTTTGTCATATTTGAGAGTTTCTATATTAATGTCATGGAGTATCCTTATAAGTGCACCTTTAGTCGCCCATATTTGAATTGTCACTCATTTCATTTGGTCCTTTTGGAGATCCCGTCTCAGAATCGAACACAATATCTCGTAATCTATAAAGTGACTTAAGGACCAACCTTTTCTGCTGATAATTTCTCTTTCAACAAAAACAATTATCCTACTGGCTTTTCCTGTAGTTTTGTTGCATTATGTGTCTAGTTATAAATAATCCATTATAATAATACACAATAATAGCACTGAAAGTGATACATAGCAGCACACCCTGGCATATGTGTCATTTTCCATACTACACATTATTGTAACATTGTGTATCGTAAACAAACCTGTAAATGATGTAAAGTAAAATACTAAATGTTGCTGCATCAATCCGAATGTTATATTTGTGTTGTACAGATTCATATTTAGCTCTCGCAGTGATAATTGTTATTCTCCTTCCCTGGGAATTTGTTAAGTACGTTCCATTCTGTAGTAATATGAATTAGTAAACACCTGATGCTGAGAGCAACCCCTAGGCTGGAGGGTACAGACCTTATATCCATGTCAGGGCAATGCATATCCATAGCAACTGATACCTCTAGGACTGTAGGACTGGACATGTGCTAGGTAACGATGCAAAGAAATGGGGTATTAAATATGCAACATGCTGGGGGCAAGCACAGGATGCCCACCCAGGCCAGTGTCAGCCTAGTAATATATAATACCATATAATTATTACTACAACATTTCTCATATCATATAATGGAGCGTCGGGATGTCAGGTGGAAGTGTTCCTGTGGGCTCCTGGCTTTAGTTTGCATTGGCACAATTAATGAATATTGCGAGTTTGATTGTCCAGTTGTCCAGTCTCTATGCAGAGCATTTCCAGACTTTTGCAAGACAACCGATTGTTAGTTTGGGTGGGTCAGTTTGTGCAGCCATTAGCTACAAGTCTCCATGCGATACAACTCAAGACTGCCGTGACTTTGTGTAGCGAGCCTAGTTATCCTAGACAGTCTCCATGTGGCACAACTCAAGACTGCTGTGGGTTAGTTTGTGTAGCTAGCCTAGTTATCCTAGACGGTCTCCGCGTGGCACAACTCGAGACTACAGATAGTTAATTTGTATAGCGAGCCTAGTTGTACTAGACAGTCTCCATGTGCCACAATTTAAGACTGCCGTGAGTTAGTTTGTGTAGCGAGCCTAGTTATCCTAGACAGTCTCCATGTGGCACAACTCGAGACTGCCGTGAGTTAGTTTGTGTAGCGAGCCTAGTTCTCCTAGACAGTCTCCATGTGGCACAACTCAAGACTGCCATTAGTTAGCTTGTGTAGCTAGCCTAGTTATCCTAGACAGTCTCCATGTGGCACAACTCGAGACTGCCATTAGTTAGCTTGTGTAGCGAGCCTAGTTATCCTAGACAGTCTCCATGTGGCACAACTCAAGACTGCCATTAGTTAGCTTGTGTAGCTAGCCTAGTTATCCTAGACAGTCTCCATGTGGCACAACTCGAGACTGCCATTAGTTAGCTTGTGTAGCGAGCCTAGTTATCCTAGACAGTCTCCATGGGACACAACTTGAGACTGCAGTTAGTTAGTTTGTGTAGCTAGCCTAGTTATCCTAGACAGTCTCCATGTGGCACAACTCGAGACTGCCATTAGTTAGCTTGTGTAGCTAGCCTAGTTATCCTAGACAGTCTCCATGTGGCACAACTCGAGACTGCCATTAGTTAGCTTGTGTAGCTAGCCTAGTTATACTAGACAGTCTCCATGTGGCACAACTCAAGACTGCCGTGACTTTGTGCAGCGAGCCTAGTTATCCTAGACAGTCTCCATGTGGCACAACTCGAGACTGCCGTGAGTTAGTTTGTGTAGCTAGCCTAGTTATCCTAGACGGTCTCCATGTGGCACAACTTGAGACTGCCGTGAGTTAGTTTGTGTAGCGAGCCTAGTTATCCTAGACAGTCTCCATGTGGCACAACTTGAGACTGCCATTAGTTAGCTTGTGTAGCTAGCCTAGTTACCCTAGACAGTCTCCATGCGACACAACTCGAGACTGCCATTAGTTAGCTTGTGTAGCTAGCCTAGTTATCCGAGACAGTCTCCATGTGGCACAACTCGAGACTGCAGTTAGTTAGCTTGTGTAGCGAGCCTAGTCATACTAGACAGTCTCGTATGCAGCACGACTACCTTTACTTTGGGAATATAGGCACAATGCCTAGTTTAGGTGGCGGGTGTGATAGCTCCACTAGAGTGTATAGTTGTCACTGTGGTTATCCAAAGTGCCGACTAAATATCCCAAATTATATTTGTTCATTTCTATTGTATACTTTAGCACTGTACTGAGTAACAATGTTCAAGGGGGTGGGGTATTATTACTGAGGAAGTGACTTATACAACAGGACATCTTATTGTTTTTGTAAGCATTGTGGTATAGTCACTCACATTACACATTGTGGTATAGTCACTGGCATTACACACTGTGGTATAGTCACTCACATTACACACTGTGGTATAGTCACTCACATTACACATTGTGGTATAGTCACTCACATTACACATTGTGGTATAGTCACTCACATTACACACTGTGGTATAGTCACTCACATTACACATTGTGGTATAGTCACTCACATTACACATTGTGGTATAGTCACACACATTACACACTGTGGTATAGTCACTCACATTACACACTGTGGTATAGTCACTCACATTACACATTGTGGTATAGTCACACACATTACACATTGTGGTATAGTCACACACATTACACATTGTGGTATAGTCACTGGCATTACACATTGTGGTATAGTCACACACATTACACACTGTGGTATAGTCACTCACATTACACACTGTGGTATAGTCACTCACATTACACACTGTGGTATAGTCACTCCCATTACACATTGTGGTATAGTCACACACATTACACACTGTGGTATAGTCACTCACATTACACACTGTGGTATAGTCACTCACATTACACATTGTGGTATAGTCACACACATTACACATTGTGGTATAGTCACACACATTACACATTGTGGTATAGTCACTGGCATTACACATTGTGGTATAGTCACACACATTACACACTGTGGTATAGTCACTCACATTACACACTGTGGTATAGTCACTCACATTACACACTGTGGTATAGTCACTCACATTACACACTGTGGTATAGTCACTCACATTACACACTGTGGTATAGTCACTCCCATTACATATTGTGGTATAGTCACTCACATTACACATTGTGGTATAGTCACTCACATTACACATTGTGGTATAGTCACTCACATTACACACTGTGGTATAGTCCCTCACATTACACACTGTGGTATAGTCACTCACATTACACATTGTGGTATAGTCACTCCCATTACACATTGAGGTATAGTCACTCACATTACACACTGTGGTATAGTCACTCACATTACACACTGTGGTATAGTCACTCACATTACACATTGTGGTATAGTCACTCACATTACACATTGTGGTATAGTCACTCCCATTACACATTGAGGTATAGTCACTCACATTACACACTGTGGTATAGTCACTCACATTACACACTGTGGTATAGTCACTCCCATTACACATTGTGGTATAGTCACTCGCATTACACATTGTGGTATAGTCACTCCCATTACATATTGTGGTATAGTCACTCACATTACACATTGTGGTATAGTCACTCACATTACACATTGTGGTATAGTCACTGGCATTACACATTGTGGTATAGTCACACACATTACACACTGTGGTATAGTCACTCACATTACACACTGTGGTATAGTCACTCACATTACACACTGTGGTATAGTCACTCACATTACACATTGTGGTATAGTCACTCACATTACACACTGTGGTATAGTCACTCACATTACACATTGTGGTATAGTCACTCACATTACACATTGTGGTATAGTCACTCACATTACACATTGTGGTATAGTCACTCACATTACACATTGTGGTATAGTCACTCACATTACACATTGTGGTATAGTCACTCACATTACACATTGTGGTATAGTCACTCACATTACATATTGTGGTATAGTCACTTACATTACACACTGTGGTATAGTCACTCACATTACACATTGTGGTATAGTCACTCACATTACACATTGTGGTATAGTCACATTACACATTGTGGTATAGTCACTCACATTACACACTGTGGTATAGTCACACACATTACACATTGTGGTATAGTCACTCACATTACACACTGTGGTATAGTCACTCACATTACACATTGTGGTATAGTCACACACATTACACATTGTGGTATAGTCACTCACATTACACACTGTGGTATAGTCACTCACATTACACACTGTGGTATAGTCACTCACATTACACATTGTGGTATAGTCACTGGCATTACACATTGTGGTATAGTCACTCACATTACACATTGTGGTATAGTCACTCACATTACACATTGTGGTATAGTCACTCACATTACACATTGTGGTATAGTCACTCACATTACACATTGTGGTATAGTCACACACATTACACATTGTGGTATAGTCACTCACATTACACATTGTGGTATAGTCACTCACATTACACACTGTGGTATAGTCACTCACATTACACACTGTGGTATAGTCACTCACATTACACACTGTGGTATAGTCACTCACATTACACACTGTGGTATAGTCACTCACATTACACATTGTGGTATAGTCACTCACATTACACATTGTGGTATAGTCACTCACATTACACATTGTGGTATAGTCACTCACATTACACATTGTGGTATAGTCACATTACACACTGTGGTATAGTCACTCACATTACACATTGTGGTATAGTCACTCACATTACACACTGTGGTATAGTCACTCACATTACACATTGTGGTATAGTCACTCACATTACACATTGTGGTATAGTCACTCGCATTACACACTGTGGTATAGTCACTCACATTACACATTGTGGTATAGTCACTCACATTACACACTGTGGTATAGTCACTCACATTACACACTGTGGTATAGTCACTCACATTACACATTGTGGTATAGTCACTCACATTACACATTGTGGTATAGTCACTCACATTACACCTTGTGGTATAGTCACTCACATTACACACTGTGGTATAGTCACTCACATTACACCTTGTGGTATAGTCACTCACATTACACACTGTGGTATAGTCACTCACATTACACATTGTGGTATAGTCACTCACATTACACCCTGTGGTATAGTCACTCACATTACACATTGTGGTATAGTCACACACATTACACACTGTGGTATAGTCACTGGCATTACACACTGTGGTATAGTCACTCACATTACACATTGTGGTATAGTCACTCACATTACACACTGTGGTATAGTCACTCACATTACACATTGTGGTATAGTCACTCACATTACACCCTGTGGTATAGTCACTCGCATTACACATTGTGGTATAGTCACTCACATTACACATTGTGGTATAGTCACTCACATTACACATTGTGGTAGTCACTCACATTACACATTGTGGTATAGTCACTCACATTACACACTGTGGTATAGTCACACACATTACACACTGTGGTATAGTCACTCACATTACACATTGTGATATAGTCACTCACATTACACATTGTGGTATAGTCACTCACATTACACACTGTGGTATAGTCACTCACATTACACCTTGTGGTATAGTCACTCACATTACACACTGTGGTATAGTCACTCACATTACACATTGTGGTATAGTCACTCACATTACACCCTGTGGTATAGTCACTCGCATTACACATTGTGGTATAGTCACTCACATTACACATTGTGGTATAGTCACTCACATTACACATTGTGGTATAGTCACTCACATTACACATTGTGGTATAGTCACTCACATTACACACTGTGGTATAGTCACTCACATTACACACTGTGGTATAGTCACTCACATTACACATTGTGGTATAGTCACTCACATTACACATTGTGGTATAGTCACTCACATTACACATTGTGGTATAGTCACTCACATTACACACTGTGGTATAGTCACTCACATTACACACTGTGGTATAGTCACTCACATTACACCTTGTGGTATAGTCACTCACATTACACATTGTGGTATAGTCACTCACATTACACATTGTGGTATAGTCACTCACATTACACACTGTGGTATAGTCACTCGCATTACACATTGTGGTATAGTCACTCACATTACACATTGTGGTATAGTCACATTACACACTGTGGTATAGTCACTCACATTACACATTGTGGTATAGTCACTCACATTACACATTGTGGTATAGTCACATTACACACTGTGGTATAGTCACTCACATTACACATTGTGGTATAGTCACTCACATTACACATTGTGGTATAGTCACTCACATTACACATTGTGGTATAGTCACTCACATTACACATTGTGGTATAGTCACTCACATTACACACTGTGGTATAGTCACTCACATTACACATTGTGGTATAGTCACTCACATTACACATTGTGGTATAGTCACTCACATTACACACTGTGGTATAGTCACTCACATTACACATTGTGGTATAGTCACTCACATTACACATTGTGGTATAGTCACTCACATTACACATTGTGGTATAGTCACTCACATTACACATTGTGGTATAGTCACATTACACATTGTGGTATAATCACTCACATTACACACTGTGGTATAGTCACTCACATTACACACTGTGGTATAGTCACTCACATTACACATTGTGGTATAGTCACTCACATTACACACTGTGGTATAGTCACTCACATTACACACTGTGGTATAGTCACTCACATTACACATTGTGGTATAGTCACTCACATTACACATTGTGGTATAGTCACTCACATTACACACTGTGGTATAGTCACTCACATTACACATTGTGGTATAGTCACTCACATTACACATTGTGGTATAGTCACTCACATTACACCTTGTGGTATAGTCACTCGCATTACACACTGTGGTATAGTCACTCACATTACACATTGTGGTATAGTCACTCACATTACACCTTGTGGTATAGTCACTCACATTACACACTGTGGTATAGTCACTCACATTACACACTGTGGTATAGTCACTCACATTACACATTGTGGTATAGTCACTCACATTACACATTGTGGTATAGTCACTCACATTACACCCTGTGGTATAGTCACTCACATTACACACTGTGGTATAGTCACTGGCATTACACACTGTGGTATAGTCACTCACATTACACATTGTGGTATAGTCACTCACATTACACCCTGTGGTATAGTCACTGGCATTACACACTGTGGTATAGTCACTCGCATTACACATTGTGGTATAGTCACTCACATTACACATTGTGGTATAGTCACTCACATTACACATTGTGGTATAGTCACTCACATTACACACTGTGGTATAGTCACTCGCATTACACATTGTGGTATAGTCACTCACATTACACATTGTGGTATAGTCACATTACACATTGTGGTATAGTCACTCACATTACACACTGTGGTATAGTCACTCACATTACACATTGTGGTATAGTCACTCACATTACACATTGTGGTATAGTCACTCACATTACACACTGTGGTATAGTCACTCACATTACACACTGTGGTATAGTCACTCACATTACACACTGTGGTATAGTCACTCACATTACACATTGTGCTATAGTCACTCACATTACACATTGTGGTATAGTCACTCACATTACACACTGTGGTATAGTCACTTACATTACACATTGTGGTATAGTCACTCACATTACACACTGTGGTATAGTCACTCACATTACACATTGTGGTATAGTCACTCACATTACACTCTGTGGTATAGTCACACACATTACACATTGTGGTATAGTCACTCACATTACACACTGTGGTATAGTCACTCACATTACACATTGTGGTATAGTCACTCACATTACACACTGTGGTATAGTCACTCACATTACACATTGTGGTATAGTCACTCACATTACACACTGTGGTATAGTCACTCACATTACACACTGTGGTATAGTCACTCACATTACACATTGTGGTATAGTCACTCGCATTACACATTGTGGTATAGTCACTCACATTACACATTGTGGTATAGTCACTCACATTACACATTGTGGTATAGTCACTCACATTACACATTGTGGTATAGTCACTCACATTACACATTGTGGTTTAGTCACTCACATTACACATTGTGGTATAGTCACTCACATTACACATTGTGGTATAGTCACTCACATTACACACTGTGGTATAGTCACTCACATTACACATTGTGGTATAGTCACACACATTACACATTGTGGTATAGTCACTCACATTACACATTGTGCTATAGTCACTCACATTACACATTGTGGTATAGTCACTCACATTACACATTGTGGTTTAGTCACTCACATTACACATTGTGCTATAGTCACTCACATTACACATTGTGGTATAGTCACTCACATTACACACTGTGGTATAGTCACTCACATTACACATTGTGGTATAGTCACTCACATTACACACTGTGGTATAGTCACTCACATTACACACTGTGGTATAGTCACTCACATTACACATTGTGGTATAGTCACTCACATTACACACTGTGGTATAGTCACTCACATTACACATTGTGGTATAGTCACTCACATTACACATTGTGGTATAGTCACTCACATTACACACTGTGGTATAGTCACTCACATTACACATTGTGGTATAGTCACTCACATTACACACTGTGGTATAGTCACTCACATTACACACTGTGGTATAGTCACTCACATTACACATTGTGGTATAGTCACTCACATTACACACTGTGGTATAGTCACTCACATTACACATTGTGGTATAGTCACTCACATTACACACTGTGGTATAGTCACTCACATTACACACTGTGGTATAGTCACTCACATTACACATTGTGGTATAGTCACTCACATTACACATTGTGGTATAGTCACTCACATTACACACTGTGGTATAGTCACTCACATTACACATTGTGGTATAGTCACTCACATTACACACTGTGGTATAGTCACTCACATTACACATTGTGGTATAGTCACTCACATTACACACTGTGGTATAGTCACTCACATTACACACTGTGGTATAGTCACTGGCATTATCCGTGTATAAAAATTACTCTCATATTGTCTAAAGGAACATTTGTTAATTTCTAGAATTATGGGAATTTATAGGCTTATATTTGGGCAATTTAATTGGTTTCTCACCTTTTTTGTGCCATTATTAAGATTGAGGCTCCTTAGTATGTGATCATGGGACATGGGACACGGGATCCGGCTCTGACGTTACATGTCCGTACCCTGTGACTATACAAAGTCTGTTCATATCAGTTTCATGAATGAGTTTAAAGGTTATATTTTATCTCTTGATATTCAGAATTTAGTGTTATATCCGCTATTGGGATAATTCGGTTTCCCCAGTATATATATATTTATATAAAGGATATTGTGACATAATATACAGTTCTTGCCGCATTGTGCTCCTTGACTCTGACTTGGGATTTTATTCTCTGTCTTAGCATTTATAGATCTGCTGGCTAAATAC
The DNA here is from genome assembly GCA_027410445.1 of Discoglossus pictus. Classification (NCBI taxonomy): domain Eukaryota; kingdom Metazoa; phylum Chordata; class Amphibia; order Anura; family Alytidae; genus Discoglossus; species Discoglossus pictus. The sequence continues at coordinate 15,019,697 of CM050164.1, read as the reverse complement.
TTTATCACATCACACAGGGTCACACCAGCTCTGTCCAAATACCAAGCGATGATCGTGCCCGCTGGCAGCTGCAGCGCCCATATGGCACCGGCGTGGCAGGTGGTTTAATTGCTGAATTTAGAAAAAGATTCTTCAGAAAGATCTAGGTATTATTATTGGTGGCAGTAGGAATATGGCACCCAAAGCTGGTATTTTGTCTTTTCAATAAGAACAATGTGCAAAATACGTTAAGAAAGCAATAGAAATACATTATATATATTATATATATATATATATATATATATATATTTATTTATATATATATAAATATATACATACATGTAAATATATATACCTGTCAGACAGGTACACATTATACAGGAATGTAAAGGTATATGGACATTTTTCTAAATAAACCAAAATGAATTCCTGGCGCTGCAGCATCTCTTTGAAGCAGTGTGTTGCCCCCTGGTAATATATGGTAAGCTGCCTTATATACAAACACACTCATATATATATACTAGCGAATTGCCCATCAAAAAATGACGGCAATGGAATTGTAAGGTAGCTTATGGTGTTTTGTGTGTCCTACTGAAATATATAATACATTAATAAATGAATATACTTTACCTATTTTGAAGCATTGTGTTGAAGAGCTGACAATCTGTGTTGATGTTGCTGCAGCATTAGTGCTGTGGAGCTGCTGTGTAAGCGTGCTGAATGTGTGCAGTGTAATAGTGTGCGTCCGCGAGCCGTAACCGTTAGCGTAGTCGTGTAGTTCCGCATTGGAGTAAAATGGCGGGTAATATGTGGTAAGCGTCTTAGCGGAATATCCGTAGGTCTTTTGTGGTGTTTTGCGAGTTTCTTGTGGTGTTTTGCGTGTTTAGAGTGCTGTATCCTCGTTTTCGTTTTGTTCGCCGTAATTTTTTCTGTCGCTTAGAGAATTTTTTAGTGTCTAAACTCTTTTATTTTGAGTGAAATGAAGGTGTAAGTTGTTTTTTTGAGGTGCTGGATGCTCCCTCTTGCTGTAGGTAAGCTTTTTATGTATGTGCTGGGTGTATGTATTGTGTTTTTTTTTTTTTCATGTTCGCGAGTTGCGTCCGATTTTTGCAAGGTCGTAATCAGTGTTAACGTGTCTCGTATGTTGTTTGCGAGTGTCGCAGTTGGTGTGACGTGTTGTTTGCGTTATATAAGTAAATTTTGGGAGGGTCGCAGTTGCTGGCAAGGAGCGCCTTCGGTAAGATGTCATACAGCACATATGGTAAGGTATTATAATGCACATAGTAATATCCCATACTGCGCAGAAATTAGGTTCAAACACAGTGCTTATAGTAAGAATATATACAGTGCATTAACTAACATCATTAGTGTATATAGTACAGACAGCACATATGGTAAACACATCTATGGGGCATATAGCAGCATGATATGGAGGTCACTATTTATGTTATATAAAATACTTTTAAAAAGATCATGTGCAGAACATATGGTAAGTTCAGATACATAGAATCCTATAAGCATACATGGTAAGATCAGAGGCAGAGTATATAACTGAATCCTATAGGTGCAGGTATTTCCATGTTATACAGTTGATACAATCATATAGTAAGATCCATTCCAACCTATATGATAACATTCTAATATTAATAGGTTATTTCACATGCAACATGTGCAGACCTCTATATCTCCATATATATCACCCCAGACGCCTATAGGAGACCCCATCTACTACTACCTGACCCTCAGCATGTAGAGCATTAACCCCTGCAGGCCCAGAACAGGCCCACATAGCAGTGCAGGGGTTAACCCTCTCAGTGCCATTGCCCATGCATTGCTGGGCACACTCACCAGTAGAGTCTGCCCCTGGAATCTCCGTGCGGTGTGGCTGCTGCATGCTGCAGGATCAGTGTCCTAATACCCCCCGGGGCACAGCATCCACACGGGCTCACTGGCACAGCCTCCTCCAGGCATAGTCCCACCACAGCAGTGTCCATCATTACAGCAGCAGTGTCCTACAGGAGACGCGAGGGCCGCGGCTCCATGCCAGCTACGCAAGGGCCGCGGCTCGCACAGCCTCCTCCAGGCATAGTCCCCCCCATAGCAAGCGTGAGCAACGGCCCGTACGCTCACAACTATATATGTGATGTGATATTTAGTTGTTCCCAACACTCATGGACTGTAACAACTTTACGTCCATGGTCATGGTGATCCACTTGGTATTCATGGCAGACATTATGGAGTAGGTTGCCAGTTCCTTCTCCAGTAGGCCACAGTATACAGCTCCTGGTATTCCTAGGTGGGCTGCCATCCCTGTATTGACCAGGCCCAAGCCTACTCAGCTTCAGGGTGGTGTGACCTCTTGGTTCCTTTTCTTGGAATTGAACCCAAGTCACAGCGGTGGAATAACTGAATCCTAACCACTGGACCACCAAGGAGCATATATACAGGCTTGTTTCTTAACAGCTTTTAGCGGAGGCTGACAGTTGCTTATTTGTTTCTAACCGGATCTTGTAGCAGACAAGATCTCTATTCAGTTTAATTGCAACACACAACAATGATGTGGATTAAATGTAAGTGCTACTAACAATAGGCACAACATCTCTGGGATAACAACCAACATAATGAAACCACTCATAAAGAAAATATATTATTATTTATTTTTTACTATCCACTTTCTGACCATTATCGGGACCAGATCTACAATTATGAGATGACAGGGACCATCTACACCGTTTTGTAAGAATATTTATTTATTTATTTATTTATTTTTATTTATTTACAACCAAAGTTATTATAAAAGACCAGACACGTCCCTTAAACACTGTGTATCGCTGGGCATGTCACGGGCGCACTGTCACGCCACGTCTCAAGGACTATCAGACACACAAGCGCACGGGTTGCTATCGTATCTTACCATTGAGAATTAAGAAAGCCAAATTATCTTTCAGTTCCACTGAGTTATATGAGAAATAATTAATAATTATTCTGCCTAATGATTTTTGTCTGTTCTGGGTATAAGATCTGCCCCAGTCAATTAGAGAGTAAACATACATTTTACAGTCCGGCTCAATTAAATCTCGGCAATATTTAATGTAATGTACACTGGACTAGCGCCGTGGTAAGTATGTGGCATTGAAAAGTCTACTTGTATGTGCAAAATGATGAATTTAGGCCACAAAACCCTAAATATAACCGTAGTGATGATGGAAACAGAATAAGAAAGAACTTGGGAGTTATTATATGGCAGATGATCATCCTGAGTAGTATTGCTTTATAGGGATGGTCACCTACTCGGAGAGCGGCCTCTTTTAGCCACTTGTTCCCATTATAGCAAGAAATAACCTGTAGTATATCAGTCCAGCCCCTAAATACTAGGCATCTCTACCCTGAAACAGTAATACTAAAGGGTATTTCTTCCTGCTGTCTGAGTAGCTTTCCAGGCCTATAGAACAAACCTACTTAGGGGTTCCTTGGTGGTCCAGTGGTTAGGATTCTGTTTCCACCACTGCAACCTGGGTTCAATTCCAGTCAGGGAACCAAGAGGTCACACTACCCTGAAGTCATGCAGGGTTGGGCCTGGTCAGTACTTGGACGGGAGATCACCCAGGAATACCAGAAGCTGTATGCTGAGGAGAAGGAACTGGCAACCCACTGCAGTACATCTGCCACGCAAACCAAGTGGATCAGCATGACCATAGACATAAAGATGTTCCTGGTGTGTTATGTTCCATGAGGACATGAAGAGTCAGAAATAATAATAAAAAATTTGAAGCAATTTAAACCACGCAACCAAAATTATAAGGAAAAACTTAATGACCTGAACATGTATAGAAGAGAGGGGTATGTTTGTTGTTATTTAGTTGTTCAGCCATGCCTGACTCTCTGTGACTCTATGGGCCACAGCATACCAGGCACACCTGTAAACCACTGCCTCTCTGAGCTCCCTCAAGCTCATGTTCAATGCTTCAATTACATCATGTACCCATCTCTGCCTCTGCTGTTCCCTCATATTCATGCTCATTTCTTCAATGACCTCATCTATCCATCTCCGCCTCTGTCGCCCCTTCTTCTTGTGCCTTCAATCTTTCCCAGCATCAAAGTCTTCTCTAGGGAATCCTGTCTTCTCGTGATATGGCAAAAATATTTGACCTTCAGCCTCATGATCAAACCTTCCAGTGAACAGTTTGTCTTCATTTCCTGTAGTACTAATTGATTGGATCTTCTTGCAGTCCAATGGACCCCTTATGTTACTACTGGGAATACCAGAGTTCTAACTATGAGGACCTTTGTTGATAGTGTAAAATCTTTCCTTTTTTATAGCTTGTCCAGACTTGCCATAGCTTTATCCCCGAGACGAAAACATATTTAAATTTTCTCGCTTCAGTCACCATCTGCAGAGATCTTGGAGCCCAGGGAAATAAAATCTGTCACTGCCTCCAATTCTTCCCCATCTATTTGCCCAAAACTGAGATTGCTATTTACGATAATCTTCGTCTTAGGCCATCCTAAGACTTTATTAAGCCAAGCTTTTCAGTAGATACAATACTCAGATTTGATGAACCTTATTTTGATGATATCTACCATAATCTGTATGTTTATGCTTCGCGCAGTAAAAAAAATGGATATGGTGATTATTATATTTTAGTTTTTTTTAGCAGAATATTCACAAATGGAAAAGACAACTCTGGAAAGGTTGAGAGGTTGAACGCAGAGCGCTTTGTTCCGTTGTCTCGCTGTCACATACCCTGCAGCTGAAACAATCTTACTCTACATTTAAGCACATGTCCTCATCCTTTTATCAATTAGTGTTAATTGAGTTGCTGGTGTTGTGATGAGATTGTGGAACCACAAAGGCGTTGTGCTAATGAGCTCACTGGCAGTCTGCTTTATTAACTTTCCTGACTTCTATAAACCTGACCTTATAAACAATCATCTTTTGGAATAACGGGACTAAATTACATAGGGATCCAACAAATAAACTTATCATTTGTATGACGGATAATGTTTTTAAAGGACAATGGGATTCCTAAATTGGCTCCAGAAAATAAATGCTTCAAGCTTTAAAGGACACTGTACCCAAAATGGTCTATGAAAAGGAAACTGGAGTAATAAATCATGTCATGGCCCTTTAAAAATATAAGTTGATAAGTTGTATCCAGAATAATTAAATTGTTACATTTACGTGAAGTTATGAATTATTACTGTTTTATTTCCTCTTGGAGATTGCCGTGTTGGCCAGTCTCTCCGGTCCTGTAAGGCAGACCGTGCGTGAGGTGGGTGGGCAGAAAGCTTTAAATCCCATGGGAATCTCCATGTTGCATCTTCTAATGCAAACACAGTCCAGACAATGTTTTTTTATTACTCTAAATAATGAAATTGTCCCATTTATATGAAGTTATGAATAATTTTTTTTATTTCCTATAGAAGTTTGCATGTTGGCCAGTTTCTCTACCCTATCTCTTAGACCTTGCCACCTGTGAAGCTCCCTTTTGCATCTTCTAATGCAAACACAGCTCAGTCGAAATGTTCCTATTAGTCTACACGGTCATGTTGTGCTGGATCCTTTTATAGATGCTGCACCACATGCCTGTGTGGACCAATAGGAATCTTCGTGCCAAGCTGTGCGCAGTAGAGGGTGCCCACCCACTTCATATTGAGAGAAACCAACATGGCAGAGGGGAATGAGAAAAATGTAATGAATTCATAACTTTACATAATTAGGCTAATAAGGCTTTACAATAAGGTTTTAAAAGTACACACTTCATCCACTAGATATGTCTTTTTATGTAAAATCAATTTGATGATATTAAGCTTTTCATAAAAACAACACAGGATATCTATCTACGGTGGAGGCTTCTATCGCTCTTTAGCCCACCGTATATTAAATTATTGTTGTGATGAACTACCTACTCAAAAAATACAACAAGCTAAGGAACTGACCCCACACTGATGACAGACAGTAACCTTAAACCAGCTGTCCTTGGGGGGTTCCTGGCTTGTGTATAATCCAACCCTAGCTATGCTCAAAGCTGTTTCATGCAGCTGGTATATGCCATGTTTGATATGGTTGTGCATTGCAAGAGCAAAGCCTTTGTGTGCGCATTTGCATGTCCCTGCCAAGGTTCCCAGAATGCAGTGTAATAACTAGATTTCTTGGAATTCTGGGCATGAAACAAGATTTTTTACTTGTTTTAGACATTCAAATGTGAGCACAAATGTACTATTTATTTACTATCTATCTATCTATAAATCTCTCTCTCTCTCTATATATATATATATATATATATATATATATATATATATATATATATATGGCAACCCACTCCGGTGTCTTTGCCATGAAAACCATATGGATAGGCACCACCAGAAACACAGACAGATGTACTTGGCGTGCTGTGTCCATGTTGTCACAGAGAGTCGGACACAACTGAAGGACTAAACAACAACAACAATATATATATATATACATACACACACACACATATATATATATATATATAATAATTAAAAAAAATATTTAATAATTGATTAATAATTATTTATCAACTAAGTAATTAATATTTAAACTGCATATTGCAGATCAGAGGGGATCTTAAAATGTTGAACTTGATGGACTGAAAGTCTTTTTTTCAACCATAATTACTATGTAACTATGTAATATATATATATACACACACACATATATGTTTTTTTTATTTCAATTTATATATTATTATTATTATTACTTAATATGCATCAACATATTCCGTAGCGCTATATAGGGGTATGTTCAAGTCGAAACAATATTAACGCAAAAAAACAAAACATGGAGGGCCCTGTCTTTGAGCTTAGAAGCAAACATACACAGTTTCCGTAAACCACTTAGCAAGATTGAAAACTCTCAAACTTACAATATATATATTGTTTTTATTTTTTTCAATTTTGTCTTCTTGGGTGTCAAGAATTGTCAAGAAAATGTATCTTTGAATAAACTGCTATCCTACAATTTCTCATTACATTGTGTATTTCCGTATCCCATTGAGGGGTTCCTGCTACACTTCCCCATTTCAGAAGCTACGGATGTTTATTCACAACTGGATCCTCATCTCCATAGGATAGAGAGATGGAGCTTCCAGTCAATGTCGCTGAGCCAAGTGTTGACATCTGGGGCCAATAAACATGGCTGGCTCGGTACGAACACATATGGGTTGCCCAAAACATCGAACACGCACATACAAACACGGAGATAATAAGCTCCACTGATGACAATTAAGATGAAGAAGCCCTGAATTATGTATGTAAATAGTTTGTACTGAACGAGCAAACACCAAATGGAAGATCCAGATGCAAAGACAAGGAATACGATCATTAATTGAGGAGTTTAGGGAGCCGGATATTGGACCATGTCAGCCATATCTTGTGCCTTGTTATTTCTGTAATGGATGGGAGACACGCTTTAATATATTTTGCCGCTTGCTTGTTTGTTTTAATTGTTCCTCCTGAGACGTATTCTGACATGGCCAGCCATTCAATCTGTCTTATCACAGCTGTTCTGTAATAATTTCACTTGCAAGACGCGGAGACAGGGTCCGTATAGATAACACATGAGCCTGTCATTCTGGTGACCAGAGGTCTTATGGAACAGTTTATGAGCTTGGAAACGCTTCTCAAGGCTCGATTGTGACGTATTCAGATACACCATGGTATCTTTTATTTAGACTATGGCTGCTGCGGGAGTCAATTGGGGTAGATTTATGAAAGATGGCTAAAAGTTGGGAAAAGAGGAGTTAAAGAGGCAAAACCAACTATTAAAGGATCACTGTTCAATGAAAAAAAAAAAAAATATATATATATATATAAAAAAGCAAAATTAAATATAAAAAAAAAATACAGATAATATTTAATAAACTTAAGAAAAGCTTGATGCCTATGCTGGACTCTGGAGGTATCCATAATAAATAGGTGGACGTTGTGAGAAGGCTTTTATATTTCTGGAGAGTACGGTTGCATTTTCTGAAGCAAGGAGCTTGGGCCAACTGGGGAAAGGGTGTGCTGTCAATTTCAGACATACCCCTGGCCTGTATAAGCACATATACTGCAGTATAGACATAAGTGTGCAAACTCATACTGCAGAATAGACAGTCCGCTCTATAGACACAAATACTGCTGGACAGAGATACTCTCTATATACTCATATACTGTAGAACAGACACATTTGTATACTTATCCATAGACACTTCTGGCATCTCTCTCATACACTCTAAAAGAGAACAGCAAGAAGAACTGTATCCAGAAGAGAGAAATGTGTCTAATAATGTGGGTTTGTTCCTTCAATAATCTTAAAGGAGCAACTGTATGTTGGTTTGTGGGTGGATCAGAACAATCTGACTCAAGTATTGCAAAAATCAATGTCAGTTTACTGTAGGGAAATGCATTTCAATGAAATTCAGTTGACAAACAGCTTATTACCCTCCATTGTGTTATCCATCCATAAAGCATCACTCACCATATCCCAGATCACTGCATCAGACGCCCACAATCTTACTATCCATGGTATTTAGTGCTTTAAATCAGGGTGTTTTATATACTGAGACTCCTCATAATGTGATGATAGAGAATAGGTGAGAATACAAGAGAAGGAAGCTGATGTAATGGGCTAGTAAGGAGCAGGTGTGTCTGCTCCATTACTAATCAGTAAATAAGGGTAAGAGGGCTATCCAGCCATAAAGCATCACCTCTTGTGTATCACTCACCATGTCCCTCTTCATCAACTCAGATGCCCTCACCCTTGCAGATCATGCACCCTCTACATACACCCCCATCCATAATCTCTCCTTGCAGATCATGCACCCTCTACATACACCTCCCATCCATAATCTCTCCTTGCAGATCATGCACCCCTACATACACACACCCCATACATAATCTCTCCTTGCAGATCATGCACCCCTACATACACACACCCCATACATAATCTCTCCTTGCAGATCATCCACCCCCTACATAGACCCCCCCCATACATCATCTCTACTTGCAGACCGTGCACCCCCTACATACTCTCCCATACATTATGTCTCCTTGCAGATCATGCACCCTGTACATACCCCCCCCCCCCCATACATAATCTTTCCTTGCAGGTAATTCACCCTGTACATACACCCCCCCCCCCCATACATAATGTCTCCTTGCAGATCATTCAGGGGAACACAGGGGAGGGAGAGGAGGAAAGAGACACAGGGAAGGAGAGGGAGGAAATAGACACAGGGGGGCGAAAGGGGGGAAAGGAGACAAAGGGGAGGGAGATGGGGGAAGAAGGCACAGGGGAGGGAGAGGGAGAAAGAAGACACAGGTGAGAGGGAGAGACGGTAGGTAGGGGGAGAGACACAAGGGAGGGAGGGGGAAGAGACACAAGGGAGGGAGGGGGGAAGATACACATGGGAGGGAGACAGGGGAGGGACACATGGGAGGGAGAGGGGGAACAGACACAGGGGAGGGAGAGGGGGAAGAGACACAGGGGAGGGAGAAAGGGGGAAAGGAGACCCCTTCTGGATTTCTACCTTGACATGGTACCCCCAATATATCATCTCTTCTTGCAGTTCATGCATCTTCTCCCAACACCCACTCAGATAATCACCCGTTACAAATCATCCTCTTTCTTCCTTTACTTACGTTACCAATATCTACCATCAGCAAATGCTACAAACTACTAATGCTTTTATTATTCCACAAATAAACTGTACTCTGGGAAACTTTGCTTTCAAATCTCCAAAGCACGAAAGCACATTATACTCTTCATTTTGAAAGCCAGATAGTGCTCCAGGTTTATGTTCTGTACAAGAGCACCGAATAATACAGAACCCATTGATGTAGAAAATCTAGGGAAAAAAACACTAGCCATGAGGTTAAATAAGGAAACGAGGCAGGAACTGCAGCATTAATTGTAGGGTTTGAAATGTGACAAACAATTGACCTATGCTAAGTAATATCACTCAAAAGCAAAGCATTATAATAACAGTTCTGCTAAGTCCCACTAAGCTGCTTTAAAGCCTGCAATTAATTCAACTCACTTCAATTTTCTTATTATCATTTCATCACTGCACAAGTTCCAGGGTTATTTAGTCACATCATTTGGTTAAATTATGGCCAGTCGGACCCCAGGAGACAAGGTGACCCGTCATCAGTCTGGGGAGATGCACATTTGGTTTCTGTCAGTAAATAGTGAATGAACATGATCATCTGAAAAGCACTTAAAAACACCCATAAAAGCCTATTTATTGTGAAATGTTTGTGCTTTATTTTGTCCAGCTAGGAGATAAACCAAGCAACCACTATGATGGCTAGATTTATAACTAGGTGAATAAGGCAGCTGCCTAGTGTGCCTCCCTGGAAGGGGCACCTCTTTTGCATAGCAACACATTAACATTTCAGATTGTTTATTTATCACACATAGACCCTGCGTCTTTAGACAGATGCCATGAGGAAGATATTTTGTGGTGAAGGAGGTGGGTGAGAAGTGGCAAGCTTACAGTGTGCTGCACTATAGTAAAACATATACATATATTCAAATCGCTGTTGTAATTGATTTGTTAGATCTACAGCTTCTGGATTAACATGGTGGCACATGCACCCAGGGGTGGCTAAGGAGTTTGTGCCTAGGGTCAACAGATATGTAAATCTTGATCTGACCACAATACTATTTATTAACCCCAGTCACTTTGATTGTATTACAGAGCTCTCTGTGCTGTAGAAAACAGTATATAACTAACCCTAATTTTATATATCTTTACTAAATACAAATGAAGTCCATGAAAATGAGAACAATAAATAGGCAAAATACTGTGACAGACAGTCTCATTCACTGTCTTTACTAAGATTATTTATTTAAAGGAGGTGGCACTAGTCACATTCACTTGTAGCCAGAAACTCTTGGAAGCCTCCAGAGCCCAGAAGAGGTATCACATATTTATTTTTTTCTAAAAACTATTTTTATCTTTTTTACCTGCCTATTTATGTTCTTAGATTCAAATTATCAGACATATATCAATTGTTATGAACAGAAGGCCCACTGGACTGTTCATCATGGGTTCATCAGTTATTATATGTGTGGTTATAAGGTACTAACAACTTATCTGGGAAATACAAAGGTGAAAGTTAAAGAGTTTAAAGAATTTATATGGCCCTGCGATCGGCCACGTGTGAAGGCTCTGGCTTTAGTCATGAAGGGGGAGCTAGTTTTATGGGATAGAAAATGTGTAATGAGAAGAAAGCCAGACCCCTCTATACATCTGGAAATAATGTGGGTGAGGGGGGATAGCAATCTATTTGGCCAGGAGGATGGGCTAAAACTGGGGGGAAGTCTTTGGTGTTTTGTGTCATCTGAAAAATAAAGAAGTGCCAGTCTGATTTTGGACTCACTAAACAAAGGTGGTGTCGGAGTCTGCTTGTACTAATCAAAGGTACATGGTGTGTGATTCTGAGATCCTAAGAAAAGGGGTCGGATGGTGCCTGTCTCTTCAGAAATGATGCTGTCATCTGAAGTGTCTGCTGGTGTCGAGATCTGAACAAACAGTTGTGACCCATAGAGAGAGAATTGGGGTGAGCATAGTCCCCCAAATTTGCCTGGTGTAACATCAATTATGTACACATATCTACCCATCTATCTATCTATTTATCCATTGATCTATCCATCTATCTACCCATCTCTATCTATCTATCTATCTATCTATCTATTTACCCATCAATCTATCATCTATTTACCCATCTCTATCTATCTATCTTTTTATTTACCCATCTATCTACCCATATCTATCTACCCATATCTATCTACCCATATCTATCTATCTATCTATCTATCTATTTATCTATCTATCTATCTATCTATCTATCTATCTATTTATCTATGCATCTATCTATCTAAGTGTGTGTGTGTGTATAGGGCCAGATGGGCATGGGCAAGATATCGATAAACAGGAAATTAGGTTGCACTGCCCCCCTTGCATTGCACCACTTGCACCGGCAGTATCTCTGCCCATGGTGATGTATGTTGTGTACATAGGCATATTCATGCTTATTATAGGCTGTCTAGTACTACTGATACTACTATTACAGACATATCCATTTGATACTACTCATTCTCACCCCTTAGACAAACTAAACTAAAATGTGAAAAATGCAAAAAGCCAAAATATAAACATAACATTGTGACTTCAGGTTTCCCTGGGGCAGAGGTGACTCTTCTTTCCATGTAAATAACTTGGCGACAGTGGATTGTTTAAGCAAACATAAATAAATTAGCAAACAGCACTTTGAACTAAGTGTCTGACATGTAGGAGAAGATGTTGTGTGGAGCTGTGCTGGTGCCTACAGGCAGAGGAAGGAAATGTAAGGACATTGCTACAGTAAGGACATGACATCACTGGATCCTTGTAAGACATACATGCATTATACATACACTTCAGGATAACACAGCAATAGGTGTAGTAGAGACATTACAGATTCATATAGTGCAATGTGGCATTTATCAAAGTGAGTGGTGGGCTCTGATGCAAAATAATCTTGAGCCCCCCGTGCAACTTCTCTATTCAACCCTTGGGGTCAATAAAAAAGCCAGATCACCCCTATGATCATCAGATCATATTTCTATTAATAAATTATCTGACATCCTCTTCTAATAAACGAAGACCCCTTATTTAATCCCAGTAGCACAGGGTCCCTACCATATTGTGGGCCCCTGTGCTTTGCACCCGCTGCACCAGCAGTAGCTCTGCCCCTGCTATCTTGCATGCAATAACAATAATGAAGATGGGTTATAGCACAATTAATTACAATTTTTAACTTATCATCTCCTTTCTATACAGAGGAATGAAATCTTATAACGTGGAGTTAAAGCTGCATCCAGCATAATGACAGCTTTTCTAGCCAATTATATATAGCTATGAAGGCACAGGATGGCAGAGGTGGGCACAGATGGGGTAATTGAAGAAATGAACATGAGCTTGAGGGAGCTTAGAGGGGTTGTGTCTGACTGACGTGCCTGGCACGTTTCTGTCCGTATGGTTACGGAGAGTTGGACATGACTAAGCGAATATTATTATTTTCATTTTGCCTCTGCTCAACTCTAAAAGGCTCCATATTGTCCGCTGTCACTCTTCCCTTTTCAGAATATGTCACTTGGTTTGAGGAAAGCCGTAAATCCCCATGTTACATCACCTAATGCAAACACAGCACAGATAGCAGCATCCTATTTGTATGTGGTGTAGCTTGTAGAGGTGGAGCCAGTGGTGGAGCCAGACAATGGAGTTCCCTGGTGCAAAAAACTATTTTGCATAGCACCCATCACTATTTCCTTTGCTCCCCCCTCACAGGACCCATCCCCCTGTACCTTGCTGTCACTTTACATCCCTTGCTCTCTTACTTTCTTCCCTGATACACATCCCCAGTGTGGAGCTACAGTTGAAATGCTCTTTTTGAAACAGGCCATGGGGTGAGGTTGCCCCTACACTACAGTCATGCAAAAAAAAAAAGAAAATTACACACCACTGGTCCAACCACTGGTAGATATGCCCCTGGCAGGAGCCAACATCATATGGCTACATGGACCAATGTAGGTATTGCGTTATTATTTAATTAATTATTTATTAATTGTGATGATATCTGACTACCGCTGATGGGTGGTGTAGTTTAGGTTATATATATATATATATATATATATATATATATATATATATATATATATATAGCAATCGGTTCACATGTGGTGGGCTGAAGAGTGATAGAACAAACAATGATTAGTACATTGCGCTGGGGACACTATGAGACCCCTCGTGTGTAAGAGATCCTGCGGGCGCTGCCCATGCTGCCACAAGACAGAGGGCATGAACATGTGCCATACGCCACAGAGCCTGCACACTGCCCAGGAGATGATGGGCAACCCAAAGAAGGAGACGTCTCCAAAGCTGCGGAGACAACCAATGAGGGAGAGATCACCTCTACAAAACCACCTACTCTGAGGACCTTCAGCAATGCCCATGTGGGGCGAGAAGAGACACCAGGGATGGGGAGAAGGTATCGCCATATGGGAGAGAACAGGACGGAGAGGACATGAGGAACCTACAGGCGCCCAGAATGAGAAGAGACTGCAAAGAACTCTCTAGGCACGCATAGAGGGAAACACTGACAGACAAAGAGGACATTGTAAAAGAGAGCTTGACACTCTAATCAGCATGCATTTGTGACGCGTGCATATCTCTAGGCGTGCATTGGTTTGGGCGCGCATGTGTCGCCGTTCATGCGTTTGGCTCACATTTGGCCGACGCTTTAAAGTCGTGCTGTCGATGTATCTGCATTTTTGGTGCATTTACCCATTTTAGAGCCCTCCAGGAGATGGTGATAATTCCCAATCAAAGTTGGACTTTATTTGCATTACAAGATGCAATATGGAGAGTCACACCTAGAAGAAGACAGAGGGAAATTTAAAAAATAGTAAGAATTCGCAATTTTTAAAAAAAAATACTTTAGGATTAAACTTTATTACCTCCCACCTACTATTGGGCAAAATATTTGGTTTGAATTATCAATAAAAGACTTTGGCAGCTATTTTTAAATTAATATTTTTTCTGGATTTTTATACATTTTTTATTTCTCCCCACCCTCTGTATCTGCTCATTTTCTGCATAATTGAAACGCACCCAATGTAATTGAATTCCTAATGATATATTAACCAGTCTCTCCCACATGTCTCATGGCCCGGGAGGGGTCACATAAGGGGGTATCCTATGGAAATGGGACGACTTCCATTCTTAATGGAATATTAGATGAAACATAATAACCTGGAAGCTTCTTAACAGCACAGCCGGCAGCCAAAATATGTATTTTTCACACTTCCATTGGTTATATTATTCATTTATTTATGTAATAGGCCATTTCAATGTGACATTACCGGTAATCATTCAAATTTGAGATTCCAAAAAGCTGTTTAAAAAGCTCCTTTCACTCTATTTCCTCAGTCGGTGTAATTATCTGTATTGATGTGAAATTTAACATCTTAAATGGCAAATCCTTTGGTTTTTAGATTTTTGGAGAATAAAAACGCTTCTTAATACACAGGAAAACAAGTCAAAATGGGAGAAAATGACAATATCGGCTAATATTAGCATACAATTATAAATCTGTGATTTCAGGTATTATTTCGGAATTATTTATATTATATTTGACTGTTACATAGTTACAATTCTAATATGGACCGACCTCTCCTGGATTGTGAATTAAGTAGTGCATACACCTTAATGTGTTATATAGATACAATGGTCAGCCTAGATGGACCTGTTGAAACATAGTAACATAGACTTGATAGTAGATAAGAACCAAACAGCCCATTCAGTCTGTCCAATGAAACCTTGGTTTAATTAAGCCTCAGCATAGCCATATCCGAGGCATGCTTGAATTCCTATGTTGTGTACAATCCTTACACATCCACTGGAAGGCAGTTACACTTATCTATTACTTTTCCTGTAAATTACCCCTAAATCTTCCACCTTGAAATCATGACCTCTTGTTCTTGCATTTTGCTATTTATAGA
This sequence comes from Discoglossus pictus, assembly GCA_027410445.1. NCBI lineage: Eukaryota > Metazoa > Chordata > Amphibia > Anura > Alytidae > Discoglossus > Discoglossus pictus. The sequence continues at coordinate 15,004,162 of CM050164.1, read as the reverse complement.
AGATATATACATATACTGATCAAATATATATATATATATATATATATATATATATATATATATATATATATATATATTATTATAGCAATTGTTTCACATATGGGGGGCTAAGATAAGTTGATAAAAACTTATTTCCTGCTCAAATTTCTCAGAAATACAGTATATGCACTGCATTCTGGGAAAACTGGGCGGGACATGCAAATGAGGCCACATAATGCACCATCACTCTGTCAATCCAAACCATTTTAAACATAGTAATACATATCTATACATATGTAAATATATATATATATACACTGTGTTAATCATAACATAATTGCTATATTTTTTCAGAAAGTCTACATTAGTGCCTAATAAATGTTACTAATATAAATAATAAAATATAACTTCTAAATAATATAATATATTTAATATATTTTTTAAGAGGTCAAGTGAATCTGGTCACTTATTTATTACCATGCATTTATAAGACAATGCATTAAACCCTGCTTTGTAAAAGTATGTGCTGTAAGGGTTAAAATATGTTCCTTTAAAAAAAGTACAAACTGCTTTTGAAACAAAAGTCTGGACCTCCTCCTAGCTTACTCTAATATGGGTGTGTCAGTGAACTGCACCAGCTGAGCTGTATGGAAAATCAACTGCACCCTCTAGTGGCCGAATCTGATACAGAAAAAATAAAAGCGTAAGGAGATTCCAAAAGCAGTTTGTCTAGAAATGTATGACTTCAATGTACCTCTACAGATTCGCACATGTATGAGATATGTCCCAATATAAAAATTAATGAAACTAAGCATTGTTACCAAATGGTTAAAAATAATAAAGTAACAGTCTTTATTAGGACGCTGTAATTACCTTAATGGTACAATTATTATTGATTTACTGGATAAGCAGACAATGTTTTCGTATGTCCATTTAATTCTTATTTTAATTGGTAATTATTTTCCTTCTACATTGTCTCTTCAAGTTGTGATTAACAAAACAAAACACAAACCGCACAATGGAAATTGTCTGAGCTGATAATTAATTCCACATAAAACTGTTCCCGTTTTACGTGGAGTTTAGACAGAAATCTTACTAATGCATCAGACTAATTGGTTACTATGGAGACTTAAAATATAAAATATAATTTAAAACATTTGCTTGTAAGTGCCATTGTGTTAAAGGGCCACTGTAGTTTAGGAAAACCTGCACATATTTGTGGAGAATGTAACAAAATAACATTAACAGCAGAAAGAAAAACATTTGCAGAGTTTTGTAGTTACAATGTAGCAGGTTGCATCTTGTCTGGTTTCAAGACAGCTTGGAGTCTGAGTGGTGGGTATATGCTTATCAGTGGAGGGGGAGGATGGGGAAGGGTGAGGGTAGGTAGATTTGTTAACTTGAAAACTTTCCCCCCACACATGCCCATTGCAGGAGACCTGCAAAAATAACTGCAAGCTCTGCTTCTGCAGACATATAAATACCCCTCTCACATGCATAGCCTTCACCAAAGTATCGTGGATGCCTCCAGGCACCAGCAGGCATATATTGTTTATCTAATTAAAAAACTAGATTTATGCCTAAGTATGCTCTTTGTCTGACCAAATGTTTTCATATATATATATATATATATATATATATATATATATATATATATATATATATATATAGTATTTAATTGTACAGTGATCCTTTAAAGGCACTCTGTCACCTTAATAGGAAGTTGACTTAATTTTAAAAAGCATTACAAACAGGCTACACATTGTACTAGTTGTTGTTCTCTTCAGTAAATAATTTCTGAAATATTTTGAATAGATTTTGTGGCTCCTGTATGCTAATGTGTGTGCTTGATATTATTCTTTATTTATAAAACTTATTGAAAATTGCTAAATTAATGGAACACTGTAGTTATATATGTAAATATATATATATTCTGTTGAAGTACTTTCATTCAACACTTCCTGTAATGTATTACCTTTTATAAGCAATTCTGCTGCTATTGAACCTGTCATGTTGGTTTATGTTGATCTACATCCTTAGTTGGGAATGCAGAGGAAGATTTTATATGTACAATGGGAATGGGGTAAACAAAACTGCCAGTGCTTCCAACAATAGTAATGTAAGCACAGAGTAAATAAACAGGGTCGTAAATATTTGGACGTCATAGGGGGTTAAGGTACAATAAAGCTGTTGGGAGACTGACAAGCAGACCAGAAAGAAACCAGAGAAAACAATCATATCAGGAATATAGAAGGTTAGAAGTTAAGAACATGCAACAACATCTCCATATTTACATTAAGTCCTCTATTTTCTGTATTAACGGGTGTTAGATTTTCATTTCAAATGTCTTTCTTTCTTGTGTGTTTTTGAAATGACCACTGAGTATTTTAATTTTCAGGTTTTAGATGGAGTGGTTATTTTGTAAAAAAGTGGTGTCCAACTGGAGTACAGTAACTGTCCTCATTGTGATTTTGGATGGAAAGTCTTTGCAGATTCATCCTTAAATGTAGTTGGATGATGTTGGATGAATATGACCCTCTGATGCTAAAGCTGTAATATGTTTGTCCAATAATAAAGGAATCACTATATACTGCAATACGCTGATTATGAATTCCACAACAAGGTAGCAATCCAGAGGGGGATAAATAGATAGATAGATGGATGGATGGATAGACAGATAGACAGATAGATAGATAGATAGATAGATAGATAGATAGATAGATAGATGGATGGATGGATAGATAGACAGATAGATGGATGGATGGATAGATAGATAGATAGATAGATAGATAGATAGATGGATAGATAGATAGATAGATAGATAGATAGATAGATAGATAGAGATAGATAGATAGATAGATAGATAGAAGATAGATAGATAGATTAAAACAGACCACCAATACTTTTCTACCCTGGTGGAACATTGGAGGGCTCGGTGTGTTGCACATTTCTAAGTACGTTGCGCCGGCAGATCACGATATGCATAAAAATCAGCTCGGTTTTAATAATTACTCTGATTAAAGTAGATTACTTGATTCTGAATAAAATGTCATTGCAGTTTGTTAGAAATATTAATTATGCTGAAATCATCAAGCTCTAGCCTTATGTTGCAAAATTCTTTAAAGCTGTCTATTGTGTCAACTGCTGACTGCATCAAAATGCTAATTTATACATATTAACTTGTAATGTTGCTTCAGTTCTTTTACATGGCTCTATCCTTAAAGTGACAATAACAGATGATGTTATATGTTAATAAAATATACCTTGGTTTTTATTATATCAAATGTTTATCAGGGTCCTATAAATTCACTTTTAACTCTTTTTGTTGGTGCAATTAGAAAGTGAAGTCTGTAAATGTTTCACAAGGTGATTCCCTTTTCTAAAAGTATACCCCAAAAGATACATAAATTACTTTCAATGTATTAATGTCCACAGGGGATGTCGCTGTCACCCATGGTGGTCCCTATGGACCCCATATCCCCTAACATTAATACCTATACCATGGGGGTCAATACGGACCCCAATGGTATACTGTCCATTAACCATGGGGTCCTTATGGACTACCATGGGCCCTAAACTTAACCTCTTACCCCAAGGTCCCATGGACTCCAATGGTACCCTAACCCACATGGGTTCTTATCCCCCACGGAAGTCTACAAAAAACAACAAAGACCCCATAATCACAACCCCCTTAAAATTAACTAAATTGAACATATAAGAAACATTACAGAAAATTATGAAACATAAAAAAAGAAACTACAAATGATAAAATAAAAATATTATAATTAAAATAAAAGCGACCAATTACCAAAACAAATTATACTTACCCTCCCTTGGATAAGCCTACAAAGATGACCCACATCACTCTAATTTTTATGGATTCTGGTTGTCTCTAATATATATTAATCATTTTTTAGCCAATCTGAATAGAGTTTTTAAATATTGTAATTCTGATTGGTTACTGAATTAAAACAATCAAAGGAGGCTCATTTGTAATTCCTTTTTTTTCAATATTTTTTTTATTTTTTGTAATTTTTATGTATTTAATTTAGTTACTTTTAAGGGGTTAGTGAAAGGGACTATGTGGGTCCCTGTGTACCCCCTTGCAGGGATAGGGGCCATGGGGTCTATATGAACCCCTATGGAAATAGTTACAGTGTAATGGTAGGGGGTTAAGTATAGCTACTAAGGTGGTCCATAAGGACCTAAATCTAATAGAATAGTATACTATGTCGGTTCTATAGTGACTCCCTTGGTATAGGTGTTAATGTTAGGTGCCATGGGGGCCCAGAGGGAGCCAAACGTTAGAGGATAGTAGGCCATGGGGTCTTTATGGATGCCATTGTATACGTGGAAATGTTAGATACCATGGGGATCCATAAGCAGCAAGAACTTTGTTTCGTAAATTTGGGAAAACAGGATTTACACTTTAGATGCAGGTTACACACGCATAATACACCCATCACACACCCCATTCATAACAACTTGCAATGAACAGCAATGAGTTAGATATTACAGGCGAGAAAGGACTTCAATAAATGGCACCATCCACTGAGAAGCTAATGCGGGTTATAGCGGACGCAATAGCACCCGCAATATGTAAGTTAATTCCCCCTACCCTGTAGAGTGACTGGAGCCCTTCTGTTAGAAGATGGTAAAAAAGGTAGTACATTTTGAGCCTCATTTGCATGCCACTACCCAGAATCCTTAGTAGCAGTGGGAGCACTGAGAAATATTATGGTAAAAGCAGGTTTCCTGGCCGACATGAGACAGGTAGATGTACAAAGATTTTTCTAATTATTTTGTTAAATATACAAATTAAGCCCTATAATTTGACCTCTATAATGACCTTTTAAGGTTTGTAATTTAGGACTTGTAATTATATTTGGGGTTAGATTAATACAACAGACTCACAAGCTTAGTGTACATAGCCCTCTCGTGTCACTGTTGTTTGTGTGTATACAATGCTGATTTCTTGACCTATGCTAATTGACTTTGTGTTCCCTCTGCGCCACTTGATATTGTTGAACAAGGGTGCGCTTAGATGAGAAGCAAATTACCCAGACGGACGTCTGTCTGCTATTTATTTTCTGGTTTGTTAGAGCCGCGGATATTCCATTACCTGGGAACAAATGACTTTCCAAACAGCAAACAAACAGAAGCAACTAATAATGTTAATATTAGTCCTAATAAATTGCTGTGTTAATAAGCTATGGGAAATAGAATGGAAATGTACTCATATTATTAGAGGATTGTCATGGCTGTTGTTTGAAAAATATAATAACCCTTGGAACAGAATTACAAACCAAGGCGGTAGATAAGGAAAGGTAATAATGTGCTGGAAATTGGTTTAAAGCTTGAAAATGAATCTGGATTATATGCAAACAAATTAAATAAATAACCATAACAATTTGCTCTCTCTGTCTTTTTTTGCTTGTTGCATGCTTACTTACCTTATTTTATTTTAATTTTGAGCTATTAAATTTTTTATTTAAATGGTGGAGCCATTTGTCTTCTTTTTACTAATGGAAGTATTTATAAAACCAATATTTTTTATTCAATTTACTTCCATACTATAAATGTAATTACTGTTGAATAAAGTACACACATAAGAATATTTGATGTATAACGTTGAAAGCTCTTACCTGTCATGCCCAGGGGGCACTGGGGGTCTCTTGGGGTTGATTCAACCACCTGCTGTCCCGGGAGGGCAGGGGTGCGTGGCACAAGGAGTCCCTTTCCAGGCAAACATTGCACCTCCAATGTATATCTGGACTTTACAAATGGATATATGGACTGTATCTGGACTGCTATTTTCCTGTGAGGAGGGTGGTCATAATTGGGGTACCCCCTGGATGCGTGGGTCCTGGTTGCCCTGTTCGCATATGTGGGTTCATAATAATGTGGCATTAAAGGTATGAAGTTATTTAATATTGCATGTTGTAGTTTAATATTGCCAGTGGTATAAGCATGATATATATGACTTATATTTGTACTGTATGAGAATCCCCATATCATTTGGCATTAAAATAAACAGGGATATAATAAAGCATGTCGCCTGAGATTCTTGGGGGACAGCATCAGAATTATGGGGTAACAGTCTGAGGGGGTTCGGGAAGATTTCAGAAGTTAGACGTGGAGGAACCAGGACATTTCAATCAGGGAAGGGTGGGGAGGATCTAATTAGCCATTATAGTCCCCTGGACAGACAGCTTTTTTGACAGGGGAGACTTAAAGTGTGAATCCCCCTACCCAGGACAAAAGAGAAGGGTTGAGGATTGCTTAAGCGGACTGTTGCTAAGTGGTGTAACTTAGTGATAAGGGGTGACCTAAATGTATAAAATATTGAATGGATGAAAAATAAAGAGGTGCTCATGTGATATATAATTGTGTGTTCATTATTGAGAGAAGGGATAATAATTCTGCATCTACCTAAGCAAGAGTTGCAACTGGTAATTCTGTTACTCTAGTGATTCTGGAGTTCTTGTGGTCATTTTTAGGGTCCATTGGGTTCTATCTCTGCTAGCAGGGATAATAGCAATAACCATCACATGTCGCTGGGTGAGTCAGAGCCAAATTGAAGAAGCGGTTGTGTCGTTACCTATATAGGTTTCTGGCTGACGTGCTGTGCCACTTAGACCTGCCGCTTTCGCACAATTAGGGGAGGGGCAGTTGTAGCAAAATTCATACTGTGGTTCCTGGTATCTGACTGGTGTAGATCTGATGTCTAATCTACACCAGGTGAGAGATAAATTAATAGAAAAAAGCTCATAGACACACACCAAATAAATAAACAGTAAATCCAATAAGGTCATATATCAATTGTTCCTAGACCTAAATGGTGTTTTGTTTTCTAATGTCTAATCTACACCAGTCAGACACCAGAGCACACATAAGGAACTCTGCTATGGCTGCCATGCCTCCATGGCCGGATTACCCAATAGGCCAACTAGTCAGCCGCCCAGGGGCACTTCCCTGTAAGGAAATAGTTCCTGGCTTAAAAAAATGAAATGTTGCAGTTCATAAACTGGCTACTAGGGGGTGACCACCTAGAACAAGGCAGTTACAACAGGAAAGGGATTTACATGTACAGAAAAGGCTAAAATGGGTCCATGCATACCTTGCATACTCACTTGCTCCTCACTGCCTAGGGGCTCCAAAAAGGTAGATACAGCCCTGCACGCCTCTAGTTATGAAAATGGGGTGGAGCTAAGCGGCATAGCACATCGGATAGATACCTATTAAAATAAGATATTGAAACTATAACTACTAGCATTACAATGATTACACATTTAAAATCAAGTACACGTATGCATGTACTTTCATTTTATCATTTGTATAATACAGCTAAATATTATCCAATTTCAACAATAAACCTTTATCATTAATAATACTTTAAAATGGTTTTCTGTGTCCTGTTAAATCAGGTGCTTTTTCTGTGTCCTGTTACCAGCTCCATCCAAGTGAGTGGGACTGAAATCTTCCCAGGATATTGAATAAGGGCCAACGATGCATACTTAAAATTCATTAACTGTATTACATTAACTCGCAGCTAAAAGGCCTGTTTCAGAGTTTAATTCATATCCTTTACATTGCATTAAAATTTAGAAACCAGCATTTAAACTACTATTTTAAGACAGTTCATTAAACAGATATGTATTATGATGACATGTGGCTCTTCTGTGATACGGAGCAGGAGGTTCTGTCCGCCGCGTGCAAAATGAATAAATATCATTGTAGAATTCTTCTAGAACTGCAGTGATACATTTAAATATCTGGTTTTGTAAAACATATAAAAAAAATTATAAATACATAAAATATACATAAAGAGTTAATTTTCACCCAAAATTAAGTTTATTATAAGTATATATATATATATATATATATATATATATATATATATATATATATATACAGTGGATATAAAAAGTCTACACACCCCTGTTAAAATGTCAGGTTTCTGTGCTGTAAAAAAAAATAGACAAAGATAAATCATTTCAGAACTTTTTCCACCTTTAATGTGACCTATAAACTGTACAACTCAATTGAAAAACAAACTGAAATATTTTAGGTAGAGGGAAGAAAAAATATAAAAATAAAATAATATGGTTGCATAAGTATGCACACCCTTAAACTAATACTTTGTTGAAGCACCTTTTGATTTTATTACAGCACTCAGTCTTTTTGGGTATGAGTCTATCAGCATGCCACATTTTGACTTGGCAAGATTTGCCCACTCTTCTTTGCAAAAACACTCCAAATCTGTCAGATTGCGAGGGCATCTCCTGTGCAGAGCCCTCTTCAGATCACCCCACAGATTTTCAATGGGATTCAGGTCTGGGCTCTGGCTGGGCCATTCCAAAACTTTAATCTTCTTCTGGTGAAGCCATTCCTTTGTTGATTTGGATGTATACTTTGGGTCGTTGTCATGCTGAAAGATGAAGTTCCTCTTCATGTTCAGCTTTCTAGCAGAAGCCTGAAGGTTTTGTGCCAATATTGACTGGTATTTGGAACTGTTCATAATTCCCTCTATCTTAACTAAGGCCCCAGTTCCAGCTGAAGAAAAACAGCCCCAAAGCATGATGCTGGCACCACCATGCTTCACTGTGGGTATGGTGTTCTTTTGGTGATGTGCAGTGTTGTTTTTGCGCCAAACATATCTTTTGGAATTATGGCCAAAAAGTTCAACCTTGGTTTCATCAGACCATAACACTTTTTCCCACATGCTTTTGGGAGACTTCAGATGTGTTTTTGAAAAATGTAGCCTGGCTTGGATGTTTTTCTTCGTAAGAAAAGGCTTTCGTCTTGCCACTCTACCCCATAGCCCAGACACTTGAAGAATACCGGAGATTGTTGTCACATGTACCACACAGCCAGTACTTGCCAGATATTCCTGCAGCTCCTTTAATGTTGCTGTAGGCTTCTTGGTAGCCTCCCAGACCAGTTTTCTTCTCGTCTTTTCATCAATTTTGGAGAGAGCTCCAGTTCTTGGTAATGTCACTGTTGTGCCATATTTTCTCCACTTGATGATGACTGTCTTCACTGTGTTCCATGGTATATCTAATGCCTTGGAAATTCTTTTGTATCCTTCACCTGACTGATACCTTTTAACAATGAGATCCCTCTGATGCTTTGGAAGCTCTCTGTGGACCATGGCTTTTGCTGTGGGATGCGACTAAGAAAATTTCAGGAAAGACCAACTAGAGCAGCTGAACTTTATTTGGGGTTAATCAGAGGCACTTTAAATGATGGCAGGTGTATGCTGACTCCTATTTAACACAATTTGGAATTTGATTGCTTAATTCTGAACACAGCTACATCCCCAGTTATAAGAGGGTGTGCAGACTTATGCAACCACATTATTTTTATTTTTTATTTTTATTCCCTCCACCTAAAAGATTTCAGTTTGTTTTTCAATTGAGTTGTACAGTTTATAGGTCACATTAAAGGTGGAAAAAGTTCTGAAATTATTTATCTTTGTCAATTTTTTTTACAGCACAGAAACCTGACATTTTAACAGGGGTGTGTAGACTTTTTATATCCACTGTATATATTTAAATTTATATATTATAGAAATTAATTTTATAATAAATGTGTATAACTGAGAATTTTCTGTTAAAAACTATTTTTTTGGTATTAAAGGACATGGGAGGTTTCTAGATTTTAATAGACATATAATATCCCTTTGTATCTATTTACTTTAATATACTTTATTTTAATTAAGTGCTAATTAGGTTGGCTGTTACTCCCTAAAATCAAACAATAGTAGGTGTATGGGTCTGCCCACAATGAAGACACAGACTCTGTAGTACTTGCTGAGCAGTACTTATACTAACCAATCAGTGACCATCTCTCAGCAATATTCTGCAACATGCAGCTGAGACGTGATCCCTGATAGGCTAGGATACTACACTGCATATCCAGCCCTACAGAGACTGTGTCAACATACAATCTAGTGGGCAGACCCATACAGGAACTAGTTGTTTCATTTTAGGCAGTAAAAGCAGAACTTAAAGGGCAGTTCTTAATAAAATAAAGTACAAATTGATACACAGGGATATTATGTATCTACTAATATCCAGAAACCTTCCATATCCCTTTAACACTTTTAATTTGAAACAGAATAAAATGGCATTTTTGGTGTAACTTGTGCCCATTCATCCAGATAACTGTCGTGTGATTTCCATTTCATTTATATCTCTTGAAATCTATTACTTGACTTGAGGTAAATGAGTTTGGCCTCATTGCTTGGCTAACCCATCATTATGTTGATGAGCTATTTAAATGGATACACCCATTGGACGGCGCCGCTACAGACGGATTTAAGTTGAATGTATGAAATTAATTACAGCCTGTGATTATAGATTCCTTCTCCATCTAAAAATATTTCTCAAAGATACATTAAACTGATGAGATGGAAACGGAGACGCGTCGTTATTCATCAGAATTGGAGGGTGTCCTGGGGCCATTTTATGTAAAAGACTACAGACAAATCTTTATGGCACCAATTATGTACTATTTTGGATACTTTACATTTTCTCTCAATACTTTTTACTTAAAAAAAGTTATAAAATATCAAATATTAGCTCCAACTAAAGAGCATTGACATCGATACAGTCGGGGTTCCCGATAAGACATACTTTAAAGCTATAGGAAATAACCAGTGAAAACTATAGGTAATTGAATGTTAATAAAATAGATTTTCCTATAATGAAGCTTGAAATTTTTACCTGTCAATTAACCTTATTTATTTACCTAATCCCCTTTTGGATTGCTACCTTGTCATGGTGAAGGAGCTTGTGTACCTAAGTTGGGCAGGTCATAGCAGAGAGGTCAGACAAATAGTGGTCCACTAGAGAAGAAACTGGCAACCCACTCCGGTATCTTGGCTTAACCAGGCACAAGATGTGCCTGGAGTGCTGTGGTCCATAGGGTCACGGAGAGTTAGACATGACTGAACGACTAAAGAACAACAGTTTAGCTAATATTGAGACTATGGTACTTCTTGCTAATGGACATATCATTAGCAATAATTGCAAATTAACCAATTGGTTTTGTGCATGGCTTACCCTGATGACTCTGAGCATGCTCAGATCAGAAGAATTTACAATATGGATCTAATATGAATAATGAATTCCTCAGAGTCCCAGGGGGTAGTACATAATTACTGGCAATGATCTGTGCTATAGCAAGATAAACCATAGTGTCCTTAGTGAGTGAATCTCTCTCTCTCTCTCTCTCTCTCCATACACTAGATTGCTATATATATATAAATAGTTACTTACCCTGTGCCCTTAGGACCCCTTTCTTTCAGGGACCACATACATTAATAACCCTGATATTACTCTATGTTACCACTTACATTGCTGATCTTACCACTAACTTACTTCGTGTCACTTATAATTACACTACGTTGTTTACACCCTATAGTAATATGGTTTATGGAACCAGTGAAGACTCCCATAGTACATTTCTGATTTACAGACAATAACATGCACTTTTTCCTGCACATTGTACTGTTTACCACTTATTGTGGATTAAATAAAGAGATTTTTTTAGTTTTGGTTTTTCTGAGCAAGTAAATTAATATTTTATTTTATTTATTTTATTTTTCCAATTTAACTTTAATCTGTAAACAAATAAATCATAAAAAACAAAGTTGTACCAACTTCATGTTTTTATATATGAGTTGTGCCAAGCCCTAAATGTAAAATAAATTTGGGAAGCCCTCCTCATGTATAGAAATGAGAACTTGAAGCCAGCGTCTTACTAGGCTGTTGCCTCATCTAAATACCTTTTAAATATTAAATTTTTTTAAAATTAAAGGCAAATAGTAACGAAAGTTTTAGAAATTAACCAATTATTCCATTCACTTCGAAATATATAAATAAATACATTCATACATAAACAAACAAACAAACAAATAAATAAATAAAACCCAAGTGATCTGATAAGTACTGTGTTCATATAAAGAGTTAAATAACTCTACTTGTATCACTACTTTATTCACAATAAAAAGCCAACGTCTCTTATATTTGTTTCTTCAGAAGATACAAAAATGATATTTTAGAGCGCGCAGTTACATGTGATTTTTAAGTACATATAGGGCATAGTTTATCCGTGCTATTAAACTATCCACTCAGTGAAATGTACCTCTGTGTTTCCCCTGAAGGCAGACGTAATTGTTTTTCGATTGCTTCAGTATAGGAAATACCAAGTGAATTTAGTTTTTAATAAAACTACACAGGAATACAATACCTGCGAGTAATTGTGGAACAACACAGAGCAAATATACGTACACACACTTAGATCTATATAGTATATAAACTAAAATGAAATAACCTTTTCACACATATATATATATATATATATATTTATATATATATAGATATATACATATATGTGTGTGTGCGTGTATATATTTTTAAAATATATATATGAATGAATATATATATATATATATATATATATAAAATTGAATTTTAATTTAAATATATTAATATATATTTAGATATTAATTTATATAAATGTATATATATATATATATATATATATATATATATATATATATATGTATTTAAATCTTTAAATAAAAATATATATATATAAATATATATATATATATATATATATATATATATATATATATATATATATATATATATATATATTATGAATAGATTGTACATTTCTCAGCTTTCTCAGCTTCTTATAAACAGTGTTTATAAGCACTTCTTACTACAATAAAGTTCATAAAAATAAATAGATACACTGGAATATTGTTTTCCTAGTAAAATCTAGTAACTACCCATGCAAGGGTGCAGGAACTGGGGAGGGATGCAAGGGACAAATCTCTCCCAGAATAAATGAACAGGGGACATAAAAAATATCAAAAATAAACTAATTCAATTCATGCATTACCAGCGCTATATATATATATATATATATATATATATATATATATATATATATACATTTTAATTATATTGGTAACAGGGGCAGGGGCATTGAGAGATTACACAAAAACATTTTAAAAAAAGTTTTTGAGAAGCCCTGCAGCAATGGGTGCACCAGTGGTAGATCTGTCCGTGGTTCGTGTCCTAGGAGCTGAGTTGAATTATCCACCCCAGATTTTTGGGGCTCCGACGCCCATGCTTCCATGTCCCTTTGATTATTGCAAACACTGCTCCTCCATCCTGCAAGTCCAGTATAGGCATATTATTTATGATTACAAATGATTCGGACATTTGCTCGTCCTAATGCTCTTAGTCAAATATACAGATTTTTGCACCGTAAGTAGTTGTTTAATGTTGACCTTTATTTCAGTAACACTTTGCCATGCTGTGGGTATAAGGCATCTGCAACAAACCTTAAGACATGCTCCTTAGCTCCCTGCTTTAAGCCATCATGAAATTTCCAACCCCAAAATGATCAGTTTAGCATCGATTTTTTTCGTAAACGGAGACAAGTCAGCTTTAGAATCGAAGAGAGAGAGAAAAAAAAGCCTTTTTAATTCCGCCTGTGGGAATTAAGCTGGATTTTTGTAGGAACATCATTTTATTTGTGTCCCTCATTGATTTTTTGGGATTCAACAAGTCAGCATATGGAGGCAGCGCTGGGCCCCGGCGTGTCACTGGGTAAATAAATAAAAGATGTATAGATAAGGCTTCCTCTTAAAGGACACAGTGCGTCTGTGCCGTATCTGTGCATCCAGGACACGTATTCTGAATGGAAAGCACATGCCTTTAATCTGAGTGAGCATCTGATAAGTTCCATAACTGGGACTTTAGCAAACTGCTGACTCGGCTGTTTTAAATTGAAATTCTACTCAGTATTTGATTAACACCAATGCAATCCTGCGCCGCTCTGAAATCAGCAAATACAGTTACTTTATTTTTCTCCCTATACCACATTTCCAAATTTTAAGTATGCTGTAAATGCCCCTGCCATACACAAAAGGGAGGGGTCGAAGTAAATGGAGAAATGTAGAGAAGCCCCCAGAGATATTATCATTTCCATTGTCCAAATAGGAGAAGAAACTATAGAATAATTACTACAGGAAGATAGTGTCCGAAATGGCTCAGAGTCATCTCTTTGGAGCCCACCTTGGGGCAGATAAAACCTTAAACAAGGTAATGAAGAGATTTTAGTGGTTTGGTGTTTATGAAGAAGTATGTTGGTATTGTCTTTCCTGCCTCGAGTGTCCACCTCCCCATCTCAACGCTCCCTTGATATCACTTCCTATGGAACCTTTTGATAGGGTAGCGATAAAACTCATAGGTCTACTCAAGCAGATAGCCCAAAGTCATCAGTACATCTTGGTTATACTGGACTATGCCAACTCTAAGAGTATCCCAAAGGACCTCAAAGGCCCACTTGAGAAGATAGCCCGAGGTTACCAGAGATTTACAAACAAGTAGAATTATACTTGCTTCCATTGATTTAGATTCTAAGCTTAAAAGAGGGTCCTCTATGCTGCAACACTCGATGATAATAATATTATGATAATAATAATTATGATAATATTAATAATATTTGCTAATTCATGATAATAATAATAATAATAATAATATGATATTAATAATAATATTTGCTTGTATACTTGTCTTAATGCATGCCGATATTCGATTATCCATCAGTCATTTAAAGTACAAAGAATTATTTTTAGCATTAAGGAGTATTAATCTGAAATTAGAAAATGTACACAGACACATAGATTTTGAAATCTAGTCTGCCCATTCTGTTTATCTAAAAACATGTCTTAATTCCACAGAACAGCTACACGGGCATCACGGACATAACTGCTTCCTCCAATGTGTTTGTCTCAGCTGTCACCAGGGTCCGCATTTGTGGGCCGAAAGTTGTTGGGGGTCGTAGGGATGAGTGCCTATGGCACTCATCACCAGCACAAGGAGCGCCTTTGGCACTCCTTGCCATGTTATGGAACAAATCTATAACATGTAAAGTCCAAATACAGTAAACTCCCCGTTATCCGGCACCCATGGGGACTCTCTATTGCCCGACACGTGTAGTTTCCGGTTAATCGGGAGTCCACAAATTTAAGGGTCTAAACGACCCTTAAATACCCCAAAAAACTTAAAAATTCATTCACAAAAGGCATTAGCACCTAAACTGGGCCATTTAGGCCCAGTAAAAATAATTAGAAAAAAAGTTAGCATTTTTGTTTTTTACAGTCTCGAACTCTGGATAGTGCTGGTTATGCCGGATAGTGCTGGTTATGCCGGATAGTGCTGGTTATGCCGGATAGTGCTGGTTATGCCGGTTATGCGGGAGTAAATTTAAAATGGGGTATTGATGAGGGTGCCGGTTGCTTGAGAGTGCCGATTGGTTAGGTGTCGGGTAATTGGATGTTTGCTGTATTTAGATTTCATCCAATTCGCAGGAACCAGTTGCTCTGCAGATGCATCGTAGCCCAGATACATCAGCTATAACCAACCTTATATGAAAAGAAGGATAAAGGCTGCAGGTATCTAAGGGTTGAGTAAGGTTTACTGTGACAATTATCTTTCCTAAAAAGGGCTGTTATTGCAGTTAATGTCTGTTGTGTCAGTGTGTTAACCTTCCCTCGCTGACCCCGGGGTGTTTAACGGCCAAACATTAGTTACGCCTGACAGTAACATCTCGGCCGGATCACTGCTCTACTGACTCACAGGGTCTAGTAAATAGAAACTGCTTCACACCAGGATGTAATGTATATATATATATGAGAAAAAAACGACCAGCACATCTCAGAACTTTATACCTTCTTTATCATCAAAGAATAAACATCATCTTGAAAAAGACCCTGTGATAGGGTTGACATATTGATGCTGTTATAACGTCTTGGGATGTTATAAAGTCTTGAGATGTGCTGATCAATTTTTCTCCTGTTGACAATTCAAGCACCATCTATGTCTCTCTCTCTCTCTCTCTATATATATATATATATACATACTAGGAACTTGCCCGTCAAAAATGACGAGATTAAAATTACAAGGCTGGCAATGCTGTTTGCCGCACAATGTGAGGCTTTTGAATCTACATTAGATGATACTGTAATGTATTATAACGTCTCTCCTTGAATGTCAAGTGTAAAAAAGAAATGTTTCAAGTTTGACACAAATCTCCTTGGCAGTCTGTAATGTCACCTGCAAGGACTTAGAAGGTTTAATTGAAGAGGTAGAAAGTTAGATGTGACAGAATCAATGTATAATTGTGATATGTGTTAAGGAACTGGTACTGTGGATTTATTTAGTCACTAACTGTATTATTTGCAGATCAGAAAGTCAATGTGGTGTCTCTTGTAACACTGACTGCAAGAGAATCGGATTCTAAATAGACTCAGAATCATATAATAAGAAGGATGAACAGACCCAATGTCCAGATTTATTCACAAGATTTACATCTGCTGCAGTATTGCATTATACATTATAATAAAACATTTCCTGGATTAATAGAGTTGAATTAATAGTGTATGAAAACATTATTTGCATGAAAAAATACCAAAATAAACATTTAAAATCTTACCTTGAAGTTAGCAAAATGTCTTGTAATTTCTGACATTTGGAAATTAGGGTTAACACCCCTCCAAACCCAGGCTAAATTAGCATTTATTTCATAATTTGTTTTGGCCAATCAGGTTAGCTAAAATATTTGATTTAAACTCTGGGGTTCCTGTTTGTGCTGCAAAGCAGCCTGGGATATGTAGTGTGGCACTATGTTAGGTGTTATGGCAGCTGCACAGATAGGAAGCAACTTGGAGTCATATCCCAGCAGTGACTTGGGTTCTGATATCAGTGCTCTCCTATTGACTGAGGAAGAAACAGCAGGTGAATAATGGGTTAAATTGTTCCTCTAATGCTGCATGCTGATTGGGTGGGGATCAGGGGCCTGTGTAGACACCCCTTTGGGGGTGTCAACATAATCATTAGAGGGTTTTTAGATAAATAAAAATAAAATGTTTTACATGCTTTTAAAGGGCCAATGAACTCACTGTAAGTGTTCTTCATGGTCAACATTGTAGGTTAAAATTATCTATTTTTTTTAATTTCACTAATAACAGCTAAACAATCTTACATCCTAAATCATTGTTTACACACAGCCTATTTTGCCCACTGGCTGTTGAATAAAAAATTAGCACAGGGTTGCGTTGTATGAGGCTCTATAGGGGAAGGATATGATTGATAACTCCAACCCATAGCTTGCCTGTTTTAGGTGAGCACCAGTATTCCATGCCTGCACAGATATATGTGGCGAGGGTTACAGTCTAGTACATCTCTCCTATATATTTTAGTTTAAGGTAGGATGCTATATTAAAATGACTAAAGACCTTCAGGGAGTAAATGATGTTTCCATAGAGCTGCAGAACTCAGTGATCTAACACACTCATATTATGTTTGATGGAGATCTTTGCATGGTTGTAAATGTTGAACTTGGGGATGAAGTTAAAATCTTTTTTGCAACATTGTTCTTTTAATACAAATAAAAATCCATGTCCTATAATATTCATAAATAATGGAAATCATTACTCCAGCAGCCCAATAACACATAAAATAAACCCAAGTTTCAACTTCCATTTAAATATTAAATCTAAATATATTATGCAACTTGTCCCGTCTTCCGCATACAAACGCTCCCTACTCCCATTGTGATCATTCTTGCTGTCTCTTCCTCCTGCTCCCTGTTTTTTGCACTCTACTCATCCCTTATCTTTGTCCCACTCCTTCTTTTTTCGAATTCCATTAGCGAAAGTAGATAATAACTTGTGAAACCAAGTGGAACTTCATTTTCTGAAACCACACACTCGCTCTGGAACCCATTAAGCTCGATGGCGAGGAATGAAAGAAATCATAATTATCAGGCCACTAAAATACATGAAACATAACATTTGTCAGGCAAAGTAATTGAAATTATTGGAGCAGTTGGGTCTGATGCAGTGCAAACCCTGGGTGATAATGGAAAGGTTACGGGTGAGGTTTAGCAATGCTGATGAGGCCCAAGGTGACTCCGTGACACCAGAGTCAGCAAGTTTATGCTCCGACTATATTAATTTGCTAATCTGTCTTTGGAAAGGGCCAGTAGGAAGCAAGTGTTTTGTCTTGAATTAAACCAAAGAGTCTATTTATCTAAGATATGGAGGAGATCTGCTTCCATCTTAATGGGATTCAAGATTGCAAACATCACATGCCTTTAAAATATAGATCCTCGTGCTTCGGTGGTAAGAGGAGTGAGAATATGTTATAAGGGAGTGTAAAATTACAATTAAAGTACAACATTGAGGTAATAAAATGTGCGTTAAGGAGAAATAAAAATATGGGACTTTGTACAACGCTATATGGCACTGAAGATGTAATTGTTCATAAAAGCTGCCCTAATAAATTGCTCCTACAAGTAGCTATTAATATGGGCGCTGAATATGCCCCAAGTCTGGTGAGAAATGAAATTGCGATTGGATGCTGTTAAAAAATTATTTAGTAAAATAAACTTTATGGGATGTTGGAGGTCCCTGGATTTTACTAGGTATATAATATCTCTATGCATCTATTTACTTTTATGTACTTTATTTTATTAACAAGCTATTAAAAGCTCTATTTTTTATTATTTTATTAAGAAGTTCTTATTAGCTTAGTTTTACTGCATAAAACCAAACAAACAGTCCCTGTATGGGTCTGGCCACTGCAGTGTATGCCAACACAGAGAGAGAGAGAGGGGGAACAGACAAAGGGCAGGCAGAGGGTGGGAAAGAGACACAGAGAGGGAGGGGTGGAAGAGACACAGAGGAGGGAGAGGGGGGAATATACAAAGGGGAGGGAGAGGGTGGGAAAGAGACAAAGGGAGGGAGGGGGAAGAGACACAAAGGAGGGAGAGGCACAGGGAAGGGGGGAGTGAAGAGACAGAGGGGAGGGAGAGGGTGTGAACGAGACACAGGGAGGGAGGGGGAAGAGACACAAAGGAGGGAGAGACACAGGGAAGGGGGGAGTGAAGAGACAGAGGGGAGGGAGAGGGTGTGAACGAGACACAGGGAGGGAGGGGGAAGAGACACAAAGGAGGAAGAGGGGGGAGAGACAAAGGGAAGGGGGAGGGAAGAGACACAGTGGAGGGAGATGGTGTGAAAGAGACACAGGGAGGGAGGGGGAAGAGACATGGGGAGGGAGAGGGGGAAGAGACACAGGGAAGGGGGGAACAGGCAAATGGGAGGGAGAGAATGGGAAAGAGACACAGAGGAGGGAGAGGGGGTAGAGACACAGGGAAGGGGGGAGGGAAGAGACACAGGGGAGGGAGAGGGGAGGAGAGACACAGCAGAGGGAGAGGGGGAAAGAGAAATGGGGAGGGAGACGGGGAAGAGACACAGAGGAGGGAGAGGGTGAGAGACACAGGGAAGGGAGAGGGGGTGTTAAGAGACACATGGGAGGGAGAGGCGAGGAGAGACACAGGGGAGGGAGAGGGGGAGGGAAGAGACACAGGGGAGGGAGAGGAGGGAGAGACACAGAGGAGGGAGAGGGGGAGGGAAGATACACAGGGGAGGGTGAGGGGGGGAAGGCAAACATCAAATATTATCCTGTCATTTATGTCAATTGACTAGTATACCTAATAAAATACAAAAACCTTCCACATCCATTAAAATCTTTGTACCTTTTAGAATTTAACATCCACCTCCATTGCCATATACATGCTAAAAGGTAGGCAGCATGCAAATATAAATGTAAGCACTGTTCCTGCAACAATGTAAATGCCTCTCTCATGCATGCGCTTATTAATTAAAGTAAGTACATAAAAGTAAATGAATACAGAGGTATATTATATACCTAGTAACACCCAGGAACCTTCCATATTACTTTAAGATGATGCGCTCAGGAATCGGCCCAGTAGATCCTTTTCCTGCCTCTCCATGTTATCTGATACATATCGGTGAGCTGCAGAGAGCGCGGAAGAATGAAGCAATTAACACAACTCTGAATACATAGCTGTGATGTGATTGGTTAATAGGTCAATACAATGGCTCATGGTTATGGTGAGTAGGAAAATGTATTTAGATATAGTAACATAATCAAGTAGCCTTAAAAGGACCCGCACATTGTTATCAAGTCTGGTATCTTGACCTTTGTGGGACATGTATATAAGCCCAAAATAGAGTGAATGTGCGGCTCTTGATAAGGGTGGAAGAGGGGTCTAACCGCCCGATAACATTGCAGGTCTTTATTTTGGCCACTACAGAGACAAGCAAGCAGACTGTAATTCTAATTAGCACATCATAATAGCTAATTAATATGCATGAGCCTCTCATTTGCATAAATACAGCAACAACAACATGGCATTTCCCAGGACTGATTCATTTTAGAAAAAAAAATACAACATATGCTCTTTGAGAAACTTGATTTTGGGGTGAGAGAGTCCCTTTAAGGTTCATACAAGTAAAAAGATGATGAGTGTCTTTTCGGTGCAACTACCCAGAATCCTTTGCTGCAATCAGATTAATTCGCTGGGGATCTTAACTTGATTGGAACATGTAAATGTGCTGAAATATGGATTATCTTGGTCAATGGCAAAGCTAGTGATTAGAGGGCCCCGGTATAATTTGGGGTCCCCCTTGCAACTTCCCTATCCAACCTGTAGGGGTCAATACAAATAAAAATGTATATATGATGGTCAGATCACCTTTAGATAAAGGAGTTATCTGCCATCCTCATCTGATAACATTCCTCCTTTATTGACAGTAGCAGAGGGCCCCTGTCCTGTTGTGGACCCTAGTGCTTTGCACCTCCTGCACCAACAGTCGTTCCGCCACTGCTCTTGGTGTAAACCGGGCCCCATATTTTAGTATTGTTTCCTAGACAGTACACCGTAGGCTGCAGCAGTATCTGAATTAATATTATTTCTTGCCACTATACTGTGCAGTAATCAACACGCCATAAAGCAGACAGCAGACATTATTTTATTACACATCATTCATTTTTGTAGACATTTTGGAAAGGCTCATTAGACATTATAGTTCTGTGCACTTTTTCTCCATTTCTGGCTGTCATATATATATATAAATACATTTTTACATTCACTCCACTTCAACCGATCCAAAATGCCTCTATCTGCATCATTGTCAGTCTTCCTTGGACGTTTCTGAAGCTCCCCGTGTTTAAAGGGACGTGGAAGGATCCTGTGTGTTACTAGGTATATCATATCCGAGTGTATCTCTTTATTTTTATGTACTTTATTTCATTAAGAAGTGATTATAAGCTCTGGCTTCACTGCTTAAAATCAAACAAATAGTCCCTGTATGGGTCTGCCCTCTGCAGCTCATGAAGACACAGACTCTGCTGTACTTGCTATGCCTCATACTAACCAATCAGTGACCATCTCTCTGCAACGTGTTGTGAGGCTAGGACACTGCACTGCCCATCCAGACCTTATGTAAAATAAAGTACATGTCGGTAAATAGATACACATATTATATACCTAGTAACACCCAGGGACCTTCCAGATCCTTATAAAATATTTTTTAAAGGTAAGATGCCAAAAATGAGAATTGAGCCCAAAAATAATACCAACTTGCTTAAAATAAAGCTTACTTACCCCTTCCCCTATACATGCCTATTAGCAGGCAGCATGCATTAATAAATACAAGCTCTGCTCACAGAAATGTAAGTACTCTTCCCACTCATGCAACCTTCACCAAAGTATCATGGATGCCTCCAATGTTTACCGGATACTTTTATAATTAATAACTAGTTCTATGACCTGTCTCTGACTTCTTATATTCCTTGTTGTTCGGTCGTGCCTGACTCTCTGTGACACCAGGCACATCTATCTATGTCACTGGTTATCTTATCCATAAGGTTTTCTTGGCAATGGTACTGGAGTGGGTTGTGAGTTCCTTCCCCAGTGGACCATGATTTGTCTGACCTCTCTGCTATGACCTGCCCATCTTGGGTGATCCAACATGGTATAGCTCACAGCTTCATTGAAGTACTCAAGGTAACGATCCAGAAGGGGGCTTATGCTCTTAGTCATTCTTAATGATATATACAGTTAGTGCGTTATTGTATAGTGGTCCTAAGCCGGTTCAGCCATTGTGTACACTCTCTCCCAAGCCCTCAATCTTATCTCCTTCCTCCTTGTGTATTTCCCTAGTTTATTCCACACTGCCCAGTGTTGCTCTTTCAGCCAAAATAATATTATGCCGAACAGTATTTGCTAAGTGGCCGCATTTTCCCAGCACATTTTCTGCTTTCTTGCTTAGTTTGCATATGAGAGCATGTTTAGCTGCTCCTAAGAGTGTTTGATAAGAGAAATGCGCGTAAGTCAAATTTCCACTCCACAGATACAATTTTTCCATAATTCATCAAAGTTCAGAGACTTATTTTTGGAGCCCTGATGGCGGCAGTTTGCTGCGCGGTGACAATCTGCTGCTGAAAAGAGAAAATAAATACATTGCACTAATAAGCAGAACGTATTACTGTAATCCGGCATTTGGCTGCAAGAAACAAATGGATAGAAGGGCCGGTAAGTCTGTGCCAAAACGGCGCCGAGGTATGGTTTGTACCTTAGGATGTTATGGACTATGATAAAGGAAAGTGTATAACTGCAGGTGAATATATAAGTGGCATCACGGGATAGGCCTGAGATAAGTTGTAGCAATAAAAGAGAGTTATATTACCGTATTTACGTGACTATAGTGCGCCATCGAATCTAATGCACACCCCAAGTTTGGTACCCATGAATCAAAAAAATGTTTTTGCTGGCGAATGTAATGCGCATTTGTCATTTGTACGAGAACTCTCTTCCAGTTTGTCTGTTTCCATTTTTTTTCAGCAGAAAGAATAACTTTGCGTTTGCATTTTGCATCATATGACATCCTTTTCTGATTCTCAGCCATTTTGAGGTACGTTTTTGTACACAATAGTATCACAAAAAGTTACAGTAAACAATGGAGCTGAATTACTGGCAACTCAAATGAGCATTTAACTAGCAACAACAACAATATTCTTTGCATTTTCCTTTTTCTTATTTTATTCTTTTTCTTTATGCTTTTGTGTGCCAGGTTCTGTGTGCTGGGGCTCTCTGGGTGCCAGGCTCTGTGCGCTGGGGCTCTCTGGGTGCCAGGTTCTGTGTGCTGGGGCTCTCTGGGTGCCAGGCTCTGTGCGCTGGGGCTCTCTGGGTGCCAGGCTCTGTGTGCTGGGGCTCTCTGGGTGCCAGGTTCTGTGTGCTGGGGCTCTCTGGGTGCCAGGTTCTGTGTGCTGGGGCTCTCTGGGTGCCAGGTTCTGTGTGCTGGGGCTCTCTGGGTGCCAGGCTCTGTGTGCTGGGGCTCTCTGGGTGCCAGGCTCTGTGTGCTGGGGCTCTCTGGGTGCCAGGTTCTGTGTGCTGGGGCTCTCTGGGTGCCAGGCTCTGTGTGCTGGGGCTGTCTGGGTGCCAGGCTCTGTGTGCTGGGGCTCTTGTGGTACCAGGCTCTGTGTGCTGGGGCTCTCTGGGTGCCAGGCTCTGTGTGCTGGGGCTCTCTGGGTGCCAGGCTCTGTATGCTGTGGCTCTCTGGGTATCAGGTTCTTTGTGCTGCGGCTCTCTGGGTGCCAGGCTCTGTGTGTTGGGGCTCTCTGGGTGCCAGGCTCTGTGTGCTGCGGCTCTCTGGGTATCAGGTTCTGTGTGCTGCGGCTCTCTGGGTGCCAGGCTCTGTGTGCTGGGGCTCTCTGTGTGCCCGGCTCTGTGTGCTGGGGCTCTCTGGTTGCCATGCTCTGCGTGCTGGGTCTCTCTGGGTGCCAGGCTCTGTGTGCTGGGGCTCTCTGGGTGCCAGGCTCTGTGTGCTGCGGCTCTCTGAGTGCCAGGCTCTGTGTGCTGGGACTCTCTGGGTGCCAGGCTCTATGTGCTGGGACTCTCTGGGTGCCAGGCTCTATGTGCTGGGGCTCTCTGGGTGCCAGGCTCTGTGTGTTGGGGTTTTCTGGGTGCCAGGCTCTGTGTGCTGGGGCTCTCTGGGTGCCAGGCTCTGTCTGCTGGGGCTGTCTGGGTGCCAGGCTCTGTGTGTTGGGGCTCTCTGGGTGCCAGGCTCTGTTGGCTTGGGCTCTCTGGGTGCCAGGCTCTGTCTGCTGGGGCTGTCTGGGTGCCAGGCTCTGTGTGTTGGGGCTCTCTGGGTGCCAGGCTCTGTTGGCTGGGGCTCTCTGGGTGCCAGGCTCTGTGTGCTGGGGCTCTCTGGGTGCCAGGTTCTGTGTGCTGGGGCTCTCTGGGTGCCAGGTTCTGTGTGCTGGGGCTCTCTGGGTGCCAGGCTCTGTGTGCTGGGGCTCTCTGGGTGCCAGGCTCTGTGTGCTGGGGCTCTCTGGGTGCCAGGTTCTGTGTGCTGGGGCTCTCTGGGTGCCAGGCTCTGTGTGCTGGGGCTGTCTGGGTGCCAGGCTCTGTGTGCTGGGGCTCTTGTGGTACCAGGCTCTGTGTGCTGGGGCTCTCTGGGTGCCAGGCTCTGTGTGCTGGGGCTCTCTGGGTGCCAGGCTCTGTATGCTGTGGCTCTCTGGGTATCAGGTTCTTTGTGCTGCGGCTCTCTGGGTGCCAGGCTCTGTGTGGTGGGGCTCTCTGGGTGCCAGGCTCTGTGTGCTGCGGCTCTCTGGGTATCAGGATCTGTGTGCTGCGGCTCTCTGGGTGCCAGGCTCTGTGTGCTGGGGCTCTCTGTGTGCCCGGCTCTGTGTGCTGGGGCTCTCTGGTTGCCAGGCTCTGCGTGCTGGGTCTCTCTGGGTGCCAGGCTCTGTGTGCTGGGGCTCTCTGGGTGCCAGGCTCTGTGTGCTGGGGCTCTCTTGGTGCCAGGCTCTGTGTGCTGCGGCTCTCTGAGTGCCAGGCTCTGTGTGCTGGGACTCTCTGGGTGCCAGGCTCTATGTGCTGGGACTCTCTGGGTGCCAGGCTCTATGTGCTGGGGCTCTCTGGGTGCCAGGCTCTGTGTGTTGGGGTTTTCTGGGTGCCAGGCTCTGTGTGCTGGGGCTCTCTGGGTGCCAGGCTCTGTCTGCTGGGGCTGTCTGGGTGCCAGGCTCTGTGTGTTGGGGCTCTCTGGGTGCCAGGCTCTGTTGGCTTGGGCTCTCTGGGTGCCAGGCTTTGTTGGCTGGGGCTCTCTGGGTGCCAGGCTCTGCACGCTGGGGCTCTCTGGTTGCCATGCTCTGCGTGCTGGGGCTCTCTGGGTGCCAGGTTCTGTGTGCTGCGGCCCTCTGGGTGCCAGGCTCTGTGTGCTGGGGCTCTCTGGGTGCCAGGCTCTGTGTTCTGGGGCTCTCTGGGTGCCAGGCTCTATGTGCTGGGGCTCTCTGGGTGCCAGGTTCTGTGTGCTGAGTCTCTCTGGGTGCCAGGCTCTGTGTGCTGAGTCTCTCTGGGTGCCAGGCTCTGTGTGCTGGGGCTTTCTCAGTGCCAGGCTCTGTGTGCTGCGGCTCTCTGAGTGCCAGGCTCTGTGTACTGGGTCTCTCTGGGTGCCAGGCTCTGTGTGCTGAGTCTCTCTGGGTGCCAGGCTCTGTGTGCTGGGGCTTTCTCAGTGCCAGGCTCTGTGTGCTGCGGCTCTCTGGGTGCCAGGCTCTGTGTGCTGGGGCTCTCTGGGTATCAGGTTCTGTGTGATGCGGCTCTCTGGGTGCCAGGTTCTGTGTGCTGGGGCCCTCTTGGTGCCAGTTTCTGTGTGCTGGGGCTCTCTGGTTTCCAGGCTCTGTGTGCTGCGGCTCTCTGGGTGCCAGGCTCTGTGTGTTGGGGCTCTCTGGGTGCCAGGCTCTGTGTGCTGCGGCTCTCTGGGTATCAGGTTCTGTGTGCTGCGGCTCTCTGGGTGCCAGGCTCTGTGTGCTGGGGCTCTCTGTGTGCCCGGCTCTGTGTGCTGGGGCTCTCTGGTTGCCATGCTCTGCGTGCTGGGTCTCTCTGGGTGCCAGGCTCTGTGTGCTGGGGCTCTCTGGGTGCCAGGCTCTGTGTGCTGGGGCTCTCTTGGTGCCAGGCTCTGTGTGCTGCGGCTCTCTGAGTGCCAGGCTCTGTGTGCTGGGACTCTCTGGGTGCCAGGCTCTATGTGCTGGGACTCTCTGGGTGCCAGGCTCTATGTGCTGGGGCTCTCTGGGTGCCAGGCTCTGTGTGTTGGGGGTTTCTGGGTGCCAGGCTCTGTGTGCTGGGGCTCTCTGGGTGCCAGGCTCTGTGTGCTGGGGCTGTCTGGGTGCCAGGCTCTGTGTGTTGGGGCTCTCTGGGTGCCAGGCTCTGTTGGCTTGGGCTCTCTGGGTGCCAGGCTTTGTTGGCTGGGGCTCTCTGGGTGCCAGGCTCTGCACGCTGGGGCTCTCTGGTTGCCATGCTCTGCGTGCTGGGGCTCTCTGGGTGCCAGGTTCTGTGTGCTGTGGCCCTCTGGGTGCCAGGCTCTGTGTGCTGGGGCTCTCTGGGTGCCAGGCTCTGTGTTCTGGGGCTCTCTGGGTGCCAGGCTCTATGTGCTGGGGCTCTCTGGGTGCCAGGTTCTGTGTGCTGAGTCTCTCTGGGTGCCAGGCTCTGTGTGCTGAGTCTCTCTGGGTGCCAGGCTCTGTGTGCTGGGGCTTTCTCAGTGCCAGGCTCTGTGTGCTGCGGCTCTCTGAGTGCCAGGCTCTGTGTACTGGGTCTCTCTGGGTGCCAGGCTCTGTGTGCTGAGTCTCTCTGGGTGCCAGGCTCTGTGTGCTGGGGCTTTCTCAGTGCCAGGCTCTGTGTGCTGCGGCTCTCTGGGTGCCAGGCTCTGTGTGCTGGGGCTCTCTGGGTATCAGGTTCTGTGTGATGCGGCTCTCTGGGTGCCAGGTTCTGTGTGCTGGGGCCCTCTTGGTGCCAGTTTCTGTGTGCTGGGGCTCTCTGGTTTCCAGGCTCTGTGTGCTGGGGCTCTCTGGGTGCCAGGCTCTGTGTACTGGGCTCTCTGGGTGCCAGGCACTGTGTGCTGGGGCTATCTGGGTGCCAGGCTCTGTGTACTGGGGCTCATTGGGTGCCAGGCTCTGTGTGCTGGAGCTCTCTGGGTGTCAGGCTCTGTGTGCTGGGGCTCTCTGGGTGCCAGGCTCTGTGTGCTGGGGCTCTCTTGGTGCCAGGCTCTGTGTGCTGAGGCTCTCTGAGTGCCAGACTCTGTGTGCAGGGGCTCTCTGGGTGCCAGGCTCTGTGTGCTGGGGCTCTCTGGGTGCCAGGCTCTGTGTACTGAGGCTCATTGGGTGCCAGGCTCTGTGTGCTGGGGCTCTCTGGGTGCCAGGCTCTGTGTGCTGGGGCTCTCAGGGTGCCAGGCTCTGTGGGCTGGGGCTTTCTGGGTGCCAGGCTCTGTGCGCTGGGGCTCTCTTGGTGCCAGGCTCTGCGCGCTGGGGCTCTCTGGGTGCCAGGTTCTGTGTGCTGGGGCTCTCTGGGTGCCAGGCTCTGTGTGCTGTGGCTCTCTGGGTGCCAGGCTCTGTGTGCTGTGGCTCTCTGGGTGCCAGGCTCTGTATGCTGGGGCTCTCTGGGTGCCAGGCTCTGTGAGCTGGGGCTTTCTGGGTGCCAGGCTCTGTGTGCTGGGGCTCTCTGGGTGCCAGGCTCTGTGTGCTGGGGCTCTCTGGGTGCCAGGCTCTGTGTGCTGGGGCTCTCTGGGTGCCAGGCTCTGCGTAGGGCTCTCAGTGCATCAATGTTATCGATGGTGCACTAGATTCAATGTTAACCCCAAAATCATTGAATCTAGTGCGCTATCGATTCTAATGCACACACCTTCCAACATTTATATAGTGGCAAATTCTTACCCACTAGATATTAATTTTTCACCTGATGTCAGAGTATCAAGTTTTTAATTGAACCACTAAATGTTACGTTTTATAATTTACTATTCTCTATCTTGTGATTAGATTTCAGGGTGTGCACTATGTTATAGGGATACCTTTCATTTCTTTTTTTTCTATTAATAAACTCACCCTAACATTTACTATATTTCTTGCAAAGGAACACCCCTGAAAATCCAAGATAATTTAGCATACAATTCATAATTAGTTGTGGCCAATCAGAGGCAGGTACAACAATGTATCTGTTCCTCTCACTAGCTGAGAAAAAGCTGCAGCTGTGATGCTGACAGCTGATGGGCTAGCACACAAGTTATTGGCTAGGACGCTCTGCCTACCTAGGTGCCTTGGGTGGTGGAGCTCACACAAGAGATTTCAAATGTGCTTTGAATTACAAATATGCAGAATACCTCAGTAAAATGATTTGATATGAGACGCCCAATCAGACAGACACACAGGAGAACCCATAAACATCCATATACCTTTAAGTTAAACTTACATTTTTAAATAATAATAATAATAATAATAATAATAATAATTTTGAGATGAAAATAACCTTGTTGTTAGGGTGACTATGTCCCTTTAAAACTAGATCCTTTTCCATATCCCTTTAAAATTGGATGTTCAGGTAATTTGGGGAAGGGGCAGCCTCCGTAAGACTAACCATTGGTTCTCTCTGCCATTATTGTTGAGGTTGCAGGTACCAGTCTTAACCGGATACTTTTTGGAGCAGCGGGTCCCTACCTATATTGTCCATTATCATTGTTGGTATTGCCAGCGCCTGTGCAGCTCCCGCCGGTGCAGGCGGTGCAATGCAATGAGGCCCCTGGTTCAGGTCTAATTCATTTTTTAAAAATTTCTGGGGCACCATTTTTTTTGCACTGGGGCTCTCCATTCAACAGCTCCACCACTGACTGCCAGGTTAATATTTGGTGGTTTCCTTGTCTTCTGATTTTAAAGCTCTAGACCGGCACATTATATTCTCTGTCAGATACAAAATCTGCTTTTCTATCATAAAAGGCTCTTATCTGGTTGTCCTGGTGATTTGATAATGTGTTACAGAAGTGCGCACTCTTATCTACCTCTCTGCATTGATATGGCACCATCTAAACATCTATCCCACTGATGGGCACAGGCAGCTCACAAGTAAGGACGGGCTGGGGTCATGGGGTGTACCGCACCCTGCACTGGAAGGGTTAATACCAGGATTACCAGTGTGACATGGAGGATCACATATCCTGCTGATAAAGTAACACATTAAAGGTTCCAAATTTAAATATATTGCTAAAATCAAGTACAGCATCAATCACTTTTAATTAAAAAAAATGCATTTTCCTACAATAAACTTAGATTGAAGTTATTGTTATCAGTCAGCCCTACAGATGCCCCCTTAAGGAAATGGGTATCTCTTGTTAATAGCATTGACAATAATTGCTGATGAACCCCTGGGGTCCAGAATCTATTATGTTTAAGTGGAAGACATGTGGAAAAAAAAATGGGCATGCTCAGAATGCAGGGAGTAACTATGCTGGATAGATACATTACTCACCCAGATTTTTTTTGGTTGGTTTTGCACAGAAGACAATATATTTAATGACTCAGTTAATCAGCAATTATTGGCAAAGATCATCCATTAATATTATTATTATTATTATTATTATTATTAATAGAACCAACATATTCCATAGCACTGGGGTACATTTAAACATGAGTATGACAATATGTAATTTGACAGACTGATACTAAGGTGGTGATGACGTGCCCTTGAGCTAACAAGCATACACATGACACTTTTATACAAAGTGCTTTGCCAGACTGAGATCTTGCAAGTTTACAGGCTAGAGGATTAATGAAACAAAACAAGAGCTTGGTTGGTAACTGAAATGAGGGTAGTTGGTTAATCAATGATTAAGTCTCTTACATCCCTATTCAACGTGTACAGCCGTAGACCCTAAAGGAGCCGACAAGATTTACCGCTATTAAATTGGCAAACAATCTGCGGATAACTTTCCATATAATATACTTCCCAGAAATTATTTTAAAGAAAGCTTAAATTCCACATTTTACATAAAGTTGTCTCCATAATTACAATATATTTTAGTTAAATAAATAAATAGTAACTTTGCAGACTCTGCTACTCATGGGTGTAGGAGCCAAAGACAATCTGTGGGGGATCCAGCATATATATAAAATATATATTTTATACAATACAGGGAGGCAAGATTTGTAGTTTTAAATGTGACAGCATGTGCAGGGAAAGAGGGAAGGTGTCAAATATTTAAATCTAATGTGAATCATACAAAAAGTATGTGCCTGGGGAAAGAGGGAATGTGTAAAATATCAAAATCTGATCTGACTCACCCAATAAGCATGTGCAGGGTAAAGAGGGAAGGTGTCAAATATTAACATCTGATCTGACTCACCCAATGAGCATATGCAGGGGAAAGAGGAAAGATATCAAATATTTAAATTGATTCTGAATCATCCAATGAGGATGTGCAGGGGAAAGGGGGAAGGTATCAAATATTACAATCTGATCTGACACACCCAATAAGCATGGGCAGGGTAAAGAGGGAAGGTGTCAAATATTTAAATCAATTCTGAATCAGTCAATGAGCATGTTCAGGGGAAAGGGGGAAGGTTTTAAATATTAATCTGATCTTACTTATCCAATGAGCAGGTGCAGGGTAAAGACGGAAGGTGTCAAATAGTAACAACTGATCTGATCATCCAATGAGCATGTGCAGGGGAAAGGGGGGAGGTTTCAAATATTAATCTGATCTTACTCATCCAATGAGCAGGTGCAGAATAAAGACGGAAGGTGTCAAATATTAACAACTGATCTGATCATCCAATAAGCATGTGCAGGGGAAAGAGGGAAGGTGTCAAATATTTAAATCTGTTCTAAATCATTCAATGAGCATGTGCAGGGCAAAGGGGAAAAGTGTAAAATATTAAAATCTGATCTGACCCAATGAGACAAACAAAGGCGCTATAAATAAATAATACACAAGGCTTGTTTGTTCTATATAAATAAATAAATAATAATATTACAATTTTCTGCATTGCTCAGACAACAAGATTTTGTTGATTTACTTACTGAGATTTCGATGCCGACCGGTATTGTGTGTTTATTGCAGTAAATTAATGAGTTCCTGGTAAAAACAGCAAGAGAAATGGCATTAGGGAAATGTAAGCCAGTGGCATAGCTACTGTCGGTGCAGCCGGTGCAAAGCACTGGAGCCCACAGCAGTATAGCCCTATGCTAAGCACCCAGATAATTATGTTTATAGGAAAGTGATCTGATTATTTGATGGGTGATCTGGCTCTCATTATTATTATTATTATTATTATTGACCCTTGTGGGTGTATAGTGATGTGCACGGGGGCTCCCGTATTATTTTGCTCCGAGACCCTCCAATCACTAGCCCCATAACTGATGTAAGAGGTAAATGGATATACCGAGAGCAGTAATAGTCTTACAGCCCCCGCCTGCACTGGCAGATTGTTCAGCTGATGCTGCAAATCCCTCAAAGCTCTTTTTGTGAGAGGCGTCTGCTCCGTGTCCTGTTATCTCGGAGCACGTGGCAGCTCCAGGAACGAGACACAGATAAAAAATATGTTTATAGAAACTTAAAATGGAAAAAAAAGAGTCTCTGCTGAAAATGTTGTTGCAAGAAGAAGTCGCCCCGTGGAAAGGATATGGAGGGTTCCTGGATGTTACTAGGGATATAATATCCCTGGGGATCTATTTACTCTTATGTACTTTATTTTATTAAGCAGTGCTTATAAGCTCTGTTTTTACTGTCTAAAATCAGACAAATAGTCCCTGTATGGGTCTGCCCCCTGCAGCTCACAAAGACACAAATTCTGCTCTACTTGCTGCGACTCATACTAACCAATCAGTGACCATCTCTCCAGGCCCCTTTTGGATTGCTAATTTGTTGTGGTGAAGGGTCTTGTGCATCTTAAGGAAGCTGTGAGCTATACCATATTGGGTCACCCAAGATGGGCAGGCCATAGCAGAGATAATTGGAAATATTCAGCCCGTATTGCTGTGTTTAAGTTGCTTCATGTGCCAGGTACAAATAGGACAGACAGCTGCCACGCAATATGCTTTTTTATAATACAATCCATTTCCTTATTGCTACTTTAAAAACAAACAAAACAACAGAAATGTATCCAGTTTTATTCTTATGAACAGATGCAGTTATATTATTGCCTCAATACTTAAAGGGAGTCGTCATATTACAGACAGGGAGCCCGATTCAATTGAGCAATTGTATTAGGGCCTCATTCAATTGCGATTCGTCCAATTGAATAGGGCTCTATATAAGCACAGAGCATATTTTTTTACAAAGTTTTTAGTTAGTGACCTTTTATCCAAAAGCAAGGTCTTCACTAACTAAAAAAGTCTGTAAAACAATATGTTCTGTGCTTATATAGAGCCCTATTCAATTGGCCGAAACGCAATTGAATGAGGCCCTAAGTTAATGGAGCTCATAAGTGAGGCCGTAAGCTATTTGATATTCAATTGGCATTTTTTTGCAAGCCAAAAACGGCTTACGTGTTACGGGCTTGAAATCTTTGCGGAACTTACAGCCTCCCGTAGCCTTTGATCTTTCCCATCTGCAAGAGTTAGGATCGCTAAAATAGCAAATCGCTATTCAATTGCTAAAATTCCCCAAGCCCGCAAATGTTTTCACACTCGTAAATGTCAAATGTAGAAGAAAACCTTACGAGTGCCAGATAGGACCTGCAAAGGGGTTAAAGACATGTCCGTAGCACTGTAAAAGGAAATAATAAATCACTACTGCACTGTAAATAGCGGGGAAAGCGATGACAGACATTAGAATTAATTGCACAACAGTCTCAAGCTCGCAAATTTGGGGTTATATCGATCTCTGGAATCAATCCTGTATACCGCAAGATGCAGATTTCAAATTGAATCGGGCTCAGTATTTTTAAAATTCTACGTATTTCAGGTAATTTGCTGAGTTTAGAGCAAAAAAAAACCCAAAACAATATAACATTTGAATGCCTTAAGTTCAGAAACGTATTTCTCATTCAGAATCTCAAGACTAGTGTTTGCACTGCACTATGGGAACTGGGCAGGGACATGCAAATGAGTCTACAATGCATTTTCCCTCTTTAATCCAATATTTTATTGAACATGGCTCCTTTATAGCATATGGCTGCCATTATGGCACAGCATAGGATGGATTTGCATGAGTCAGGAAACCTGCCCACAGACAGTGCTGTTTCAATCTAATGGACCTCATAGTTATGGGGCTGGTCTCTAAATCATGAACTAAATCCAATCATAACCTTGTAATCTTACAAATGATATTGCATTATTTCATTTTAATTTTATTTTAAGATTGTTGAGACATTACCATAGCCCTTTAAAGGGGCACTGAAAGATGATTTTTTTACTCATAATACTGAGTAGGAAACTGAATTCAAGTTTTTAAGCAAATAAATGTATTGAAAACCCGCTTTTATAAAGTGTAGCCGGGAAATAGGAGCAGATTCACACCCAAGACTTGTCCCATTTCTGCTGAGGTCATTGATCAAACTATTCTGAACATTGCATATTCAAAAAGTACCTACCCACAGACAGCACTATTTCAATCTTTTAGACCTCATCAGTATGGGGCTGGTTCCTAACTCATGTGGTAAAGGCTTTACTTTATTGTATTATTGATCACTTATAGACAGCAGGTAACTAATACATGTTTTGAAACAAATAGATGTATTGAAAACATGCTTTCACACCCTTGTCCCATGTCTGCTGAGGTCATTGATCAAACTACTCTGAAAATCCCCCATGCAAACTTTATCTTTTCACACTACATTTAACCTTCTTTTTTATATAAAAACATATTATAATGTGAAAAATGTTGTTACATTACATTTTAAATAACTTGGTGTGAAAGAAATAATAAATCCCCAAGGACAAAGCACTTTCCACATAATAACACCAGCATATTACCGACGTTCTGTATGTTCTTGGCTAAAAGACAGGCCTTGGAAAAAAAATAATTTAACACCGACTCTCATTGTGAGAATGTACAGTCTGTTCATATTGTGCAATATTTTTTTATGTTTTATATAATCCCGTTCTAATGACCAAAGATAAGGGAATTATAGTTTAAAAAAGGCTATTGTGAAACATATAACAAATATATAACAAGAAGAAGAATACAAACTAACAGCATCAGCAGCGGTATAAATTATGGGCAAAAAACACATCTTACATTTGCTGAAGTGTAAAGAAACTTTCAGTGCTGCTTGTCTTGAGCTCTTGCTGACAACTTGGGGCCTGAGTGGGTGTGTTTATCTTATCTATCAGTGAAAGAAGCAGGGAAGGGTTTTGTTAAATAAGTATTTGATACATTTAAAGGGATTTACCCTTCTCCACACCAGAGCAGAAGCATGCAGCTTGCAAATATAACTTTGCTTGGATTAGTAAACTCTTGCATAGGCGTAGGAACCAAAATATCTGTGGGGGATAATTCTGCTCTACCCCCAGGACAAGAAGCCGGGCGGACCTAGCGCTGTTGCACCCGGTGCCCTGCTCTGGGGGGTCCCATTGCTGCAGTGCCTTTTAAAAAAAAAATATTTTTTATTTCTTTGTTTAAATTCTCAATGCCCCTGGCCCCCATAATAAATATATAAATAACAAAAAAATATATATATATATATATATATTTATATATATATATATATATATATATATATATATATATATATATATATATATATATATATACACACACACATACATACAGAATAAGTTGACATATAGTTTAAGACATTTCTGATGCTTCCCATTAGCCCGGGTTTTTATCTATGTACTTTGAGTTTCATTCAGTTGAGGCTTTGGAAGTTAGGTAATGTAGGACTTACGTCTGTGGGACCGCTGCGAGGCCGCAGGCGCCGCGACTTATGGTGCTATTCAATTGGCCGAGTCTGGAAGTCCCGGGCCG
Source organism: Discoglossus pictus (assembly GCA_027410445.1). Lineage (NCBI taxonomy): Eukaryota > Metazoa > Chordata > Amphibia > Anura > Alytidae > Discoglossus > Discoglossus pictus. The sequence goes on along the minus strand of CM050164.1, from coordinate 14,969,490 downwards.
ATAGAGAAATTTGGATGGCCATGCCATTGGACGTAGTATTTCTGGGCATGGCATGTTAGGGGAGCAAGCCCGTAACTCCCGATGCAGAAACAGAGATTGTCATCATGACATCATTGAAATCCAACCTCCAAGCATGTAACTCGTAATTGAAGCTCGTAGGACTTTGAAACATGGAGTTTGGATTTCAAAGTCTTACGGGCTTCAATTACGAGTTTAAACATGAAATAAAGTATTTTATTTTAGCGATTTGCGAACTTGAGAATGTTGTGCTATTAGATCTAAGACCTATCATCACTTTCCTTTCTAATAAAATTACACTATTGATTTTTTATTTGCATTTGAAGTGCTCCATCACTAAGCCCTTTGCGAGTCCTCCTTGGTACCCTTAACTTGTGGTTCAAGTTTTGACATTTACGGGCTTGACAGAGTGGTTAGCAAGGTGGAATCGGAGCAATTGAACAGCGTTTTGAGATTTTAGCGTTCAGAACTCGTTCGCAAGTGAAAGATCGAAGGCTTGGAGGGACCTCAAATTGAAATTTTAAGATCGCAATAAACTGCAGCCAGGAGCCCGTAACTCAATTCAGGCCCACAAAATGACACCAATTCAATCGAATGAGGCTCTATATATATAAATGCCTATCCACTGTTTATTGTATTCCTAGTGCTTAATAATAACATTATTATTATTATTATTATTATTATTATTATTAACAATAATAATCCTCATAATAATAATAATAATTATAATAATTGATAGTTTCTCCCTGAGCTCAGATGTATTTGTACTTTGGGCCTATTGGCACATGCAGATCCCATAAGACTATTTTACAATAGATACTGTGTACATTTCAGCACAGAGATAAAGGCAAGGGCTAATGAAAATGATATAAAAGTTTCATGGTCAAAAACTGCAATATAAGTTCACCATAACAACATTTTATTTTAATAGCATTCACTTGCATATTTTAAATTATCCCAGATTTTGAACTTTTACCATATCCATTTGACTAGCACATGCTCAAAAGTGCCATCCATGTTTCCAGCAACCAAATCAAAATAACAATAATTATAATAGTAATAATTAATAATAATAATTATTATTATTATTATTATTATTATTTTATTATTATTATTATTATTATTATTATTATCATCATCATCATCATAATCACTAATGGTTGATTGTTTCTCCCTGTGCTCAGATTTCTTCATTGCTATTGATTTTCTGCTTGCTGCCACGTGCAGATCCCATGAGCGTAATTAGCAATAGAAGCTGTGTACTTTTCAGCACAAGGATAAAGGCAAGGGCAATGTTTCCAGCAACCAAACCTTCTCAGGATCCTAAATATATAAATATCCAGGTGCTCAGTCCATTTGTGCATTGAAGTTCAGATATGCTTATTTTTTATCTTTATTTTTTTCGTATTGTTTGTTCTTTTCCTGACACAGAGAATAACATTTGTTTGACGCCGGCTGACAAGGCTCAGAGTAATTGCCATAATTTTCAAGAATAAAAAGTCATTTAGCCATCGCTCATTATATTTTATATCTTGCTTCTTAGTGCAGGATTTAAGCAGACTCTGTAAGTGCGTTAGCTGTGACTAAAAGGCAGGGAATTGTTTTTTTAGATACTGTTTTCTGTTTCATTAGAGGCTGAATGGAGGTTTATATAATGTAACTGGGACAGAGAGAGCTATGAGGGTTTCCAGTATTAACTCGGGCAGTTCTGGGACATTGTCCTAGATTCATCCTGTAGGGAAGTACGAACTGATTTATCAACCCTGGAGAAAGTTATTTGGAATAGGAAAACCAACAAAGCTTTATTTGTATACGAGATACAAGGTGGGCTACCATAACTAAAGGTACATGGAAGGTGTATGGATCTTATTAGGTATATATTTACTTTTATGTACTTTATTTTATTGAAAAGACCCTCATTCTAATACAACCAAGAACAAAATATTTCCATGTTCCTTTAAGAGAATTAGTAAAGATTATAAAAGGAGCAATTATTATCAGAGAATGAATTAGAGAGGTAAGTTGTGATCAGTAAAAGTGCTAGAGAAGTAGGTTGTGGTTTATGAAAATGCTGGAGTGGTAGTTTGTGTTCTTGTAAGGTGCTTGAGTGGTAGTTTGTGTTCTGTAAATGTGTTAGGTTGTGCTTTTGGAAGGTGTTTGACTAGTTGGTTGTGCTCCTGGAAGGAGCTTTGATGACTGGTCGTGCTCTCTGAAGATGTTTGAGTGGTAGCTTGTGTTTTTGGAAGGTTATTGACTAGTAGGTTGTGCTCTTGGAAGATGTTTGAGTCACAAGTTGTGCTCTTGGAAGATGCTTGAGTGGTAGCTAGTGCTCTTGGAAGGCGATTGGCTGGTACATTGTGCTCCTGGAAGATGCTTGAGTGGGAGGTTGTGCTCTTAGAATATGCTTCAGTGGTCGCTTGTGCTCCTGGAATATGTTTGAGTCGCAGGTTGTGCTCTTGCAAGATGCTTGCATGGTAGCTTGTGCTCTTGGAAAGTGCTTGAGTGGGAAGTTGTGCTCTTAGAAGATGCTTGAGAGGGAGGTTGTGCTCTTGAAATGTGTTTGAGTAGTAGGTTGTGCTCCTGGAAGATGTTTGAGTCACAGGTTGTGCTCTTGGAAGATGCTTGCATGGTAGCTTGTGCTCTTGGAAAGTGCTTGAGTGGGAAGTTGTGCTCTTAGAAGATGCTTGAGTGATTGGCTGTGCTCTTGTAATGTGTCTGAGTAGTAGGTTGTGCTCCTGAAAGATGTTTGAGTCGCAGGTTGTGCTCTTGGAAGATGTTAGCATGGTAGCTTGTGCTCTTGGAAAGTGCTTGAGTGGGAAGTTGTGCTCTTAGAAGATGCTTGAGAGGGAGGTTGTGCTCTTGAAATGTGTCTGAGTAGTTGGTTGTGCTCCTGGAAGATGCTTTAGTGACTGAATGAGCTCTTGGAAGGCATTTGAGTGGTATTTGATTCATCTTTTTGAGTGGTATCACTAGGAAAACTAGGCAGATGCCTAAGGTCCTTCATCCATAGAGCACCTACCACAACAATAATGTGAAATGTATAGGTTTGTTTTATACATTATTTATGTGTTTGGAAGCCATGTTGTCACAAAGCAGAAAGGCCACGGGGCCCCTAAGTAGGGCTTTATAGAGTAAGGTCCGACTCTCCAATATGCTTTGGAGTTTATCAAAGTGATTTTTATCAAAGATGTTT